>VZSE01008763.1:796823-891606 GCA_013398275.1 Promerops cafer
CCACTCCTTCCAGTAGGCAGCAGCATGCTCTCCCTGAAACTTTCCAGCCAGCTCCCTAATAATATGTGGGAAGGTGCCATTTGCTCGGCCCACTGTGCCCTAGCTGACATGCAAACAAATATCCTTTATACTTTCGGTTTTATACAAATTTTATAAATATCTACTTTTGTATAAATATATATATTATACAAAATATATTTATAAATACTCTTCAGATTTCTTTGTAGATCACTTTGTATCTCTCTGCTTATATCCTGTTGTAATATACTGCCTTAGGCTGTTTTCAGGATGCGTTGCCACTTCATCTTTTCTAATGCAGTCTTGTCTGGGACTTAGGTGTCCTGTAACACCCTGGGTAGCTGTTGCAGTCATTTAACACACAATTAATATGGTTATCTATAACTGTGATCCAAAAGTATTCATTAATGAAACTGCTACTTCACAAAAGATGAGAGCAATCATCAATATGGAAGGACCAGGCTGTTGTAAAGAGGGATGAGAGAAAGAGGTTGAAATAACAAGGGAATACTGTATAGGAATACAAAATGTGGCACTTATTGGGAACAGTTCTATAATACTTCAAAGTGCTTTCTGTTGGCTATTTACTTTAGTGGACCCAGCAGGTCTGTTTAATGGGCCTTATTGACACGTGCAGAACTGTCTATAGGATTTTTTTTTTTTTTTGTATTTTATGACCTAAATATTGTCTTGGGTTCAGTGCTCAAAGTTGTGGGAACAGTCGTCGCTCCTTCTGGGACATAGCACCTCCTGAAGTTGCTATCACCAGGGAGCATCATGAGGGGGAGTGAGCATCTCCCTGATTTGGATAGTTTGGAATAAGTTCACAAATTTTACTTCTGTTCCATAAGAAGGCAAAGAAAATAGTAGGGGTTTTTTTAGGGGTGTATTTGAGAACTGAGGCAGCTAGCAACGCCAGGACAGCAGATTGTAATTTCCTCTGCTTTAACTGAAAATGACAGATAACACTCCATGTTATATTACTGGAAGTAGTAAATGACACTGAATATTGTATACTAGGACCAACCTTGGGTGTAGAGAAAAATTTTCTCAGACCTTGGTGCTTCTGTAATTCTTGTGCAATGATTGGCAGGATATCCAAAGATATTCATGAAACTTCTGGACTAGCACCTCTTCATCATCGCTTGCCCAACTGCCTGATGAGCACTACATGTAAACCTGGAGGTTGTTTGGTGTCTCAGAAGTACTTGAAAACAGTACTTTGATGAGTCATGCTGTCCCAGAAATCTACATGATTTGTAATTCAGAGATATGTCTGCTGCTTTAGTGTCATTGTTGACTTTGTATTTTGTCCTTTTTGGACTCCTAATGAGGCAGGTTCTGCTGTTTGTAGTTGGGAGAAATAATAAACTGGGTCTAGCTGCTGTATATTCTGATAAGATTGCTGTGGAAGAAGCAAAGATCATCTGAATTGGGACTTGACTCTTGAGCTTTAACTGACCTCCACTTGAAGCATAAAATGTGTTTCTCTGTTTAAGTTAAAATCATGGATTATCAGGTTTTCATAGTAAAATGCCAACATCTGGAAAAAGGACTCTGTTCTCATAGAAGTTTTGGCAACTCTCTTGGGAAATTTGATCTAAGAAATTGGTATCTCAGAATATACTATCACGAGAAAAAATGGGTGAACTTGAGTGTAGCAGAGAGAACTTCCCATATAATCTGATAGATCTGACCTGCACTCGCCTTTGCCTTTTCTGCTGTTTCAGGAGAAACCAAGTTTCTGTGGAAATTTTCCCCTAGGCAGTTTCACACAGACTGATAATATGTTCTCAATAAAAAGTGACGAGGGAAGATACTTTTTATCATTTCTTCTTTATGGAGCCACTAGAATAACTAATATTTAAGGTGTTTGTGCTCAGAGGACAGGAGATAAAACATTTTGTCTTTTGGCTTTTTGGACCAAATTAGAGTCATTTGATCAAAGAACAAAGATTTTAGAAGCCTCTATATAAAGTGTGTGCTTCTTGCTTGCCTCTCAGGCTTTTTAATCTTGTCTACATGGTGCAAGTGGAAAATGCTCATTGTTCAGGTTCTCCCACTTCAGTGTGTTTTACTCCAAAAATGTTTGACTGCTTTGTTTGTCGGGGTCTAAATAAAGTTGATGTGAACTTATGTCACAACTGTTACAGCTTGGGAATAATGGTGCTCTGTCCAGTCAGTTGTTAAGTTCTTGTTAGGTTTGATGCTGAATGTTCCCAGCATAAGGAAGATTGATGAATATTTTTGATCATTGAGTATGAATGATTTTTATTTATTTATGTAAACAGTTAGTTCTAGCTGTGAATTTTCACAGACTAGACCCTTGGCCTCTTGGATTTTAAGAGTAAATCATACTTAGGGATTCGTGAGCTTCTTAAAGTAATTAATTAATTTGCATTTTGTTTTGGCAAGATGTGATCCAGTTTTAATGGTGGTTTCTGGAAAGTTTCTTAGGTGTTTTGCACCCAGAGCCTGAAGTTTTTAGGTGATTCGTGTATTGTCACATTTAATTTAAAATTTACAGCTGGGCAATGTCACTGAGAATGCTGGGACAAAAAAACTCAGTACTGTCATCTGTCCTGACACTAGCAAGGCTGTCCAAGCTAGTTTGACTGAGGCAGCTGCATGTTTTTGGCAATCTGCAAGCTGTTGAGTGCACAAGTGTCCAGCTGTTGAAATAGTAAACTCAGTGGGAGAAGGGTGGAGGGGAAAGGGAAGGGAATCCCTGTTCCTGTCTCAATAAACAATGAAAAAAATAACTTGTGGTTGTCATTTTCCTTTCTAGAGATAGTTAATGTTAGAAAATGGGTGGTTTTATTTTTTCCCCTGATGATATTTCTCAACTTCTTGTAAGTGAGAATCCTGTCCAAATAATACTTCATCAGTGCATTTACTCCTCTGGGGGTGGAGGGAATAATTTGTGAGTGCTTTCAATTTGCCCTGACCCTTCCTAGCAAACAATGGAGAGGCCCTGGACTTAAAGGCAGTGACTTTGCTCTTCAGTTGGTCTACCTTTTTGAGACACTAATTTTTTTCAATTATTTGGTTTTGTATTTGACTGTTTCTCTTAGGAGAACATTTTGTTTCCTGCTCAGTTTGTAACTGGCTAGAATGTTCCAAAGTCAGCAGTCTAGAGCCCTGGGTGAGGAGTTTGGGTCGTGCTTTAAGTCACTACCACTGCTCTTAGGGACAAAAAACCTTTAGAACTTGGAGTCCTGCCTGTCCCATGCTGGAGAGCACAAGAACCTTGATGAGAATCCTACCAGAATGCAATTCTGCTTCTTGGAAATTAAGGTAACTACTTCCCTCCGCTGTCCGCTGTTGCTTGGTTGTTTTGATTTTTTCTTTTTTTTTTCTCTCTAATAGTTTGCACCTCAATCCTGTCAACATTGTTTGAGAAAAAAATTTCCGCTTATTTTCTAATGTTTATGTACATGAGAAGATAACATTTGTCTCAATCTTTTCCTATGCTACAGATGCAATGGATCAGCTTGAGCAGAGGGTAAATGAATTTTTTATGAATGCAAAGAAAAACAAACCTGAATGGAGAGAAGAACAAATGACATCAATCAAAAAAGTAAGGATATCACAAGAGTGGGTCAGATTTTTCTTTTGGAAACTAAGACAGCCCTAGGAAAAAATAGTTTATGATTGATGGGAGATTTAAGTATTCAGAACTGTGCCTTCCCTTGAGCTTTCATAGAGGTGGATGGAACTACCTTAGAGGAGAAAAGTGAATGAAAGGTTTCTTTGATCAAGAATTTCTCTCAAGTTTTGCTGAGCACTTGCTAGCATTTTAAAAAAATGTAATCCTGAAATGGTAAGGAAGGCTGCTACTAAATTTTGAGCTCAGATTTTTTTTGTTTCTGTTTGTTTGACATGAAGTTGCCCAAGTTAATTTGCTTTCTTTTAGAGAATATTTTTCAAGCTTAGATTCATCATCTCTTGTGATTTTCTGCCTATGTCCTTCTACACATTATACATATGGTCTATTTAGCTTGAGAGAGGAAGGAGTAAGAACATGAATGTGTTCTGTGTTATCTTTCAATACTTGAGCATTGATGGTGGTATTGTTAGCAATGTGGTCCATCATTTTGTCAAGAGAAACTCCTTTGTTTTCTCTTACAGTGGCTACTTCAGCCCCTAATTTGGGTAAGGGGCTCTGACCTCACTAGAATAAACAAAAATTTTTCTTTTTACTTTAGTTGAATCAAAATTTCAAGTAGTTTTCACGTAGGATATTTTTCAGTAGAAATTGAGAATTAAAAGGCTGTAAAATCTGTTCAAATCTGTTCAAATCTGTAAAATCTGTTCAAATTTGAAAACATACCTTTTTCTAAAAAAAAGTTTTGTCTGTGAATTTTCATTGGTTAGAGGAGACTTTTGGATTGTTTTAGTCAAATTATTTAGAATGCACTTATGAGTTAAAGAAACTTAGTTTAAAGTAATTTAAATTATATACAGTATTATCTCTGTTTAACTAGAGTGCTGGAAAGGCCTCCCCACACAGTACTTCAGCATCATTTTGAAGAGCAGTAGGATTTGTGGTGGTCCTGAAGTAAAAGATACGATCTTATTTTAAGTCCATAACATGATGCTGTGTAATATAAAATAAATGCAAGATTGTTTCATTTCTTGTAGCATTTCTTGCAGAAATCTAAATACCACTCTAGTAGGAAGTGTCCCCTTCTTTAATTTGGCTTTTTCTAACACAGAGAAAATAAATTGATATATATCTCTCATTCAAAATTCAGATGATTGTTGTTTACAGTAAAATTTCAGTCTTTCTGACAACTGACTTAAATTTGTCCTTTTGATTTATATTTTGTGTTTCATAACAATGCTTAAACTTACTGAAATTAATTCAGTTACATTCATAATTTTTTAAAAAAATTCTTCATAACAGGATTATTATAAGGCTTTGGAAGATGCAGATGAAAAAGTGCAACTGGCTAATCAAATATATGATCTGGTAAGTGGACACAAGACTTGTGGTGAATTACCTAAATTTATGCCCTAAGAAGTTCTAAGCATTTTGATAAGCACTGCAGCTGTGCTGCCTGTTCTTTTATGTCATCTGCATACAGGTGGTTTGTTGGTGAAGGAAACATTTAATATTTTATTGACTTTAAAGAATTTTGGGTAGTAAGTGTCACTTCAATATAAAATAGAGAAATCGTATTAGAAATCATAAGGTTTTAATGCATGGTTTTGGCCTGTTTAGGAGACTGGTTGAAAGAATCCCTTGGGATGCAGTGCTGAGGAGTCCAGGAAGGCTGGACATTCTTCAAGAAGGAAATCTTAAATGTATAGGGGCAGCCCATCCCCATGTGCCAAAAGAGAAGCCATCGGGGAAGAAGACCAGCCTGGCTAAATACAGAGCTTTGGCTTCAACTTGGGGAAAAAAAGAGAGTATATCACCTTGGGAAGAATGGGCAGGCAAGTTGAGTGGGCTACAAGGATTTTATGAGGTTATGTGGGGAGATAATTAGAAGGGCCAAAGCCCAAGTAGAACTTTATCTGGCTACTGCTATGAAAGACAAAAAATATTTTAAAAAATACATCAGTAATAAAAGAAGGGCTGTGGAAAATCTCCATCCTTAACTGGATACAGAGGTAAACACAGTGATGGAGGATGAAGAAAAGGCAGAGGTACTTAATGCCTTCATTGCCACAATATTTAATAACAAGACCAGTTGTTCTCAGGGTACCCAGCCCCCTGAGCTGGAAGAAGCGTGTGGGGAGCAGAATGAAGTCGCCATAATTCAAGGGAGGTCAGCAACCTGCTGTGCCACTTAGACACACACAGGTCTAGGGCTGTGATGGGATCCAGCCCACAGCACTGAGGGAGATGGTGGAAGAGGTCACTGAGCCACTTTTGGGTGTTTACGACTGGAAATTAGCAAATGCCCATGTACAAGAAGGGTCGGAAAGAGCATCTAGGGAAGTAAGGGTCTGTCAGCCTGACTTCAGTGCTGGGGAAGGTCATGGAGCAGATCATCCTCAGTCTCATGACACAGCACAAGCAGGACAACCAGGGGATCAGGCCCAGGCAGCATGGGTTTAGGAAAGGCAAATCCTGCTTTACTGACCTGGTCTTCAGTGATGAAGTGACCTGCTTAGTACGTGAGGGAAAGGCTGTGGATGTTGTCTATCTGGACTTTAGTAAAGCCTTTGACACTGTTTCCTACAGCACTCTCCTGGAGAAACTGGCTGCTCATGCCTTGGGCAGGTGCACTATTCATTGGGTAAAAAATTGGATGGATGGCTAGACCCAGAGAGGGATGGCAAGTGATTTAACATATAAAGTTCAAGTATATTTATTTTGCATTTCTCAAGTGAACAGAACCTGCACACAAATATAGAAGACATAAAACAACTGCTTTAGTTTCACTACAACTAGCCAAAAGTTTGTTCTAGAAGTTGGAACTGCCCCTTCTCTTTTGCTTAGCTGGTAACTGGAAAAATTGCCCAGTTTTTAATAAAGATGGGTAGATTTTCTGTATGATTACAGATGTAGAAAGCATTTGGAATGTAGTGTTTCTTTTCCTGATAATGAGTTGAGAATTTTTTTGGTTAATTTTTAATATCCAAGAGCACATCATACACAGATGACACAGAAGTCTCCACCTTCAGTTAAGACTCAGTGCACACTGAATTTACTGGTGTTTATAGTGGCACACAGATTGCACACAGGTTTCAGTTCAGAACTTGCAATTTCCCCAAAGCAGCCCAACTTCTGCTGAAGTCCTTGTCATGTACTATTCTTTCTCTTCCCCTTTGTGTTTGCATAACCAGAGCACCTCCAAGTCTTCTTCACCTTTATTTCTGAAAAGAGGTGTCTTGGATCTTTGCCTATGCTATTTTGGTGTTAACAGCGGTGTCTCTGCTGAGTGAGGGAAGTGGAGGTGACCAAGATCACTTCTGTGCATTGTTATGCTTAGTGCTGCGTGGCACAAAATTGCTGGAAGGGAAATACTTAGCAAGCCTGAGATTAAGGACGTAGATATTCATGTTCCAGAAGTGGATGCTATTTATTTTTGCTTCTTCTCACAAACAGGTAGATCGTCATTTGAGAAAATTGGACCAGGAACTCGCTAAATTTAAAATGGAACTAGAAGCAGATAATGCTGGAATTACAGAAATATTAGAGAGACGTAAGTATTCATGATTTTCTTTAAGAACTTGACAGACTTTCTGTCAATTTGTAAAATTAAAGTATCATACACTTGTTAGTGGCTGCCAGTATTTTCACCTGTGTTTTTAACCCACTTTTTCATCAGTGATTCTCAAATTTTAGTTTCAACCAGTGAAATCAAAATACAGCTGAGTAAGTAGAATAATTTTTTCACACAACTATTGTCCTTGTGAATTGCTACAGTAAGATACATAATTCCTAAAACCTTTTTTTAATGATTGTAGGTATTCAGCCAAGTACTTTGGCCTAAGCATGCCACCTACCCAGTTGCAAGGGTACCATATCTTCCTTGAACTGATTGCCACCAAACTAAGGAGAGTCATTATTTTAGTTTTCCATGTACTTGGTGGTTTTCTTTTTTAAAGGGATGAGAATGGGATGTTTGATATTGGGCCAGTGAAGGAAAAGCATTTTAGGTAAGAAACCTGCATGTTAAATACAGCTATGCTGGTATTCAGAATGTGAATAAAAATGTAAAGTTACAGCTTTTTTCCAGCTTGGCGTAGAAGAATCTGGCTTTTCTGTACTTATCAGCATTTAGACATCAAATTCAAATGTGATTGTGATAAATTTCTAAGTTGATTTAAGTACTGTGATTATGGAGGCAGTGGCTGTCCTCACAGCCAAAGACAGTGAAAATTGACTTAAGTCACTTGAGGATAGTAGGAATAAGTATTCTTTCTTGGAACTTTTTGTGGCTGTGTTGTATGAGCTAGTAGTTTGGAGCTATTTAGTTTGTAATTTCTATTACAAAAAACAGGCACAATAAAAGAAAACTCTAAATTAAGTGCTATCAGTTAAGTAGCAATTACAGAAAAGGGCTAGTTTATTTTAGTTTAAATCCTAGCTGGTTTTAGGATGTGATGCTACCTTCTGTTGAACCATGTGTTTGAAGAGGCTGCTGGATAGGATTTCAAGAATTCAAAATAGAGAAGTACTAGACTGCATGTTGCATCTTAAAGGTTTGTTTGGTTTGAGGGTTTTGTTTCCTTGTTTGTTTTAAATAAAGCTAAAAGTAGGAGACAACATTTTTAGCTTTCAGAGTAAATACATATGGTTGAAGTCCCACCAGAGGGCAGCCTTTGGGCAGGTTCATAACATGATTGAAGTTCCTCAGCCAAAACAGCTCCTTATGCTTTGATCCTCTTCTAGAATAATTATGTATTACTCATATACTCACGTATTTCAGTGCTTTTTGAAAGCACTGGAAGAGGTAAAGAAATGCTGAAGCTACAGATTTTGAAAAATGAGTGTGAATTGCTTTCTTGTTTTGTCTTCTGTCTAAATGTAAGTTGGTAGGTATTGCAACTACTTCAAAATCGTTTTGTTAGAGATTGATGCACAAAATATTGTATATTGTTCTAAATTTATAGTCAAAGTCTTGCCTATGCTGTGATTATTTAGCCTCATCTTACAAGAAATGTTATTCTTAGACATAGACTTGGATTTATGCCTGTCTGACTTTTTCCTTTTTGGGGGGGGAGGATGGGGGGGGGTTTGTTGTTGTTTTGTTGGTTTTGTGGGGTTTGTTTTGTTTTGTTTTGTTTTTATTTGTATTGTTGCTCTGTGTATTTTGAATATTAAGAAAATCTGGATGATCTGCAGCCCTTTCTTTTGAGGGTTAAATCATCTTGAAAGGTGAGACTGCTATTCCTTGAGTTTTGACTGAATGTGATAAGGTAGACTCAGTGGGACAAGATGCCTTGTTTATACAGTTTACATTGTTCAGTGTTCAGTTCATACTGGTGTAGATTGTCAGTACTTTTGGTGCAGCCATTCTGCAACTCATTTGATTAAGTGGCATGGTGAGGCCAATGTTGTTGGTTCTTCTTGGCCTTGATTTTAAGTTCTTGATTTCAGCAGTTGGACAGTAGCAGTCACCTGTTTTTATTTGAGAACTAATCTGACTGGTTCCTGGTTGTACTGTAGAAAGCGTTTCAACTCCAGCAAAAATTCTTCCAATTAAAATAAATATAACTGCATTGTGATTTGGTTAATATTTTAAATATTCCTTTAGTATGTAAAAGTTAAAACTGCCAACTGTCAATTTTTGTGTCCTTCTTATATCCCTCTTAGGGTCTCTGGAGCTGGATACACCAGCACAGCCTGTGAATAACCATCACTCCCATTCTCACACTCCAGTAGAGAGTAAGTATTTGAAACTTATAAAGATAACCACTTTTTATATTTGCTTTGTTTTTTTTGTTGAGTAGTATCAGGAAAAAGATAGTTCAGAACTTTTTTCTCTCCATCATTTCAAGGAGAAAACAAAGCATAATAAATGCTAATAATGTCTGTTAAGAAGAAGTGCAAGAATGAAATAGGTTTTTCTGGTGGGAATTAGTTGAAAGTGCTAGCATATTTTGACTTTCAAGTTGAATAGATTTTATATTTAAGTTCCCTTCATTTATTTCATTTAGAAAGGAAACACAATCCATCTTCTCACCATAGTACAACAGATCATGTTCCTGAAAAGAAGTTTAAATCTGAAGCTCTTCTATCTACCCTGACTTCAGATGCTTCTAAAGAAAATACACCAGGTAATCCTAATTGTCTTTGATTTCATTGCTTTTTAGTCACAAGAAGAGAAACTTAATTATATTTGTGAGTTAGTCTTCTGAAATCACAGAATCATGGAATAGGTAAGGTTGGAAGGGAGGCCAGTGGGTCATCTGGTGCAGCCTCCCTGCTCAAGCAGGGTCATCCCAGAGCACTTTGCAGAGCACTTTGTGTCCAGACAGGTCTTGAATATCTCCAGTCGGAGATTCCACAGCCTCTCTAGGCAACCTGTTCCTATGCAACCTGTCCTGTGCATGGCCACCTGCACAGTAAAGTTCTTCCTTATATTCAGGTGGAACTTCCTGTGCATCAGTTTCTGCCCATTGCCTCTTGTCCTATTGCTCGGCACCACCAAGCAGAGCCTGGCCCCATCCCCTTAACACCCTCCCTTCAGATGCTCGTAGACCATGATGGGGTCTCTTCTCGAGGCTGAACAGGCTCAGCTCCCTCAGCCTTTTCTCATAAGTGAGGTGCTCCAGTACCTTAATAATCTTTTTTTCACTCCACTGGACCCACTTCAGGAACTCCATGTCTCTTGTACTGAGGAGCCCAGAATGGGACACAGCACTTCAGACGCAGCTTTGCTAGGGCTGAGTAGAGGGTCAGGATCACCTCCTTCAACCTGCTGGCAATGCTCTTCCTAATGCACCCCAGGACACCATTGGCCTTCTTAGCTCCCAGGGAACACTGCTGACTCAGGCACAGTTTGTTGTCCACCAGGACCCTGAGGTCCTTCTCCACAGGGTGGCTTTTCAGCAGGTCAGCCCACAGCCTGTGCTGTTGCATGGGGTTATTCCTCTCCAGGTGCACTGCACTTCCCTTCATGGAATTTCTAGACCCTGTGCCATCGATAATGACCTTCTGGGATCTGCCATTCAGCCAGTTCTCAATCAGAGACTGATACCCCTTTTCCCTGGGATTTTCAGTCACTTGAAACATGAGAAATTGCAGGCATTCTTACTCAACATTTCTGTTGTCCATGTAGTGTGTCTGCTTTGTTGTCATTTAACAGCTGTATGATGGCTGTTTCTTTTTATTTACACTTTGAGGAACATAACAGTACAGTTGTGTTCAGCTATTAGTAGAAATATAAGAGATCAATGCATTATTTTTGGGAAAAAATGCATCAACAATTTCCAAAGTAAGGGAAAAGAATTTTCACACCTTTTTTTTAAGCGTTGGTCCGAAAACAAAGTTCTTTCATATGTTGTCTATGTCAAAAGAGAAGTCTTTTTGCATATAGTGACTAAAACAAACTAAACCTTTCTGCCTATTCACAGTATTAAGGTGTTTCATAGTTTCATTTCTGAAAATAAAAGACTGAGGAGTTACAGTAAGTCAACTACCTCTGTAATGTTTGTCAGTTTTAAGTCGTTTCAGTCAGGTCTATTTCAATTTTCTTTTGAAGAAACTTCACATGAGCCTGCAAATAAAATGTAGCTATATTTGAGCAGCTGTCATTCTACAGATGACCTTGGAAATTGTGTTGCATTAAAACTGATATGTAGTTTTTTAGAATTAAGATTGTTGAAAGTTTTATTTCAGAAACAGTATAGGTGTGTAATCATTCTTACCCTCTTCTTGATTACAGTAGTGAGAATTGTTTCAATATAGGCATAGGTACAGCAGCTTCATCTGTTCTTCGATAGCTGAGTATCATAGTGAGTGCTGTCTTTCTAAAAGGACTACTTACTTGCACATGAGGATAGATAGGGAACAAACTTCTTTTTTTTCCCATAAACAAATACTGGCTGTGTCTAATTACTTTTAAAACCTTTTTTTCAAATGATTAGACTACTCTGATGCGTAAATGGAGTTCCTACTCTTTCACTGGTTGTCATATAACTTCTTAAAATGCAAAGGAATTTAGTTTCATTTTGAATTTTCATAAATGTGTTCTATTCATCAAGGGTGTCGAAACAATAATTCATCATCCTCTTCAAACAATGCATACAATACAAACTCTTCTCAACCATTGGCATCATATAACCTGGGCTCATTATCTTCAGGATCCGGGGCCGGTGCAATTACCATGGCAGCAGCTCAAGCAGTGCAAGCCACAGCACAGGTAATGTCAAAATAGTCTTGTCATTCTGCTATCCGCTTAAGATTAAGAAGAAAGGCTAGTGACTGCTTTTTTTTTTAATCTGAATCCCTATGATCACTTGCAGCTGATGTGATTAAGTTCTTATATTAGAATTTTATTAATATGCCACAGTTTCATCCTGTATAACTTGCCTAAAGGGACAGCTTGTTTTCTGACTTTTCTTGGAAGATATTCTCACACATTTAACTGCCTTCTGTACATAATTTCGTTAACAAAGTAACAAGTGAACCTGTGCATATCATTAGCAGTTAGCAGCCTTATGTAGGAGTTATACTGTGTAATCTGATACAATATCAGCATTCCTTTCAGATGAAGGAGGGAAGACGAACATCCAGTCTAAAAGCCAGCTATGAAGCATTTAAGAACAATGATTTTCAGCTTGGAAGAGAATTTTCGTTGTCCAGAGACTCAGCTGGCTATTCAACATCAGCTCTGGCATCTACATTAACCCAGACATTAAGTTCATCAACCACAGATTCACGAAGTGGCAGAAAAAGCAAGTAGGTTTTCTTACTTGTTGACTGCAGTTATAACTTTCAAGACAGCTGAACTTTCTTTTGAAAGGTCATGGGCCACATTAGAAATACATTGTATTTAATATCTGTGGGGAGGAATCAGCAGAAGGTAGTTACTGCCTCTTGGCCATTTTTTGTTCAGGGCTATGTTCTTTAGTCCTCCCACTTCTTTTTCTTTAAGTAAACTCACTCCATTGATTTGCTTTTTTATCTGAGATACAATCAAGTTTCTTCCCTCATTTTTCTGTGTTTTGGAGAGATTTGATCTAACAGCAAATGTTGGGAATTACTGTGCAATGGTTTGTAGATAGTTTTGAAATAATCTGGAGATCTGTTTGATACCAGTTTCAAGTAAACATGGCACTTTCTGATGACTGTCTAGAACAGGGAATGAATTTCATTTCTGATTGAAATGAAGTTTTAAAACATTTTTAACAATACAATGTCACAACACATTCAATAATCAGAACTTGTACTTGAAAGAATTTGTCTCAAAATGCCCATCCTTTTAAACTGACTGGAGTTTTTTTCTTCATTCAAATTCATGCGTGTTCACAACTCAGTTAATAATGCTGTGTTAGAAGCATTTTTCATCTATGAATATCTTGGGTGTCAGGACTGACCTATAAGCAAAAGCAGAGAAATTTTATTCTGGCACCATTCCTATGGAGTGATTGCTGATGCTTGAGTGGAGATTAACAGAGAATTGGTCATCTTCAAAGCAGTTATCTATTGTACATGACATATGACATTATTTATATGTAAATTCCTGTTTTATTGGCAACGTAATTTTTATAAGGACTTGACACCAAGGCTGTTGATGGAGAACTTTGTGAAGAAAAGCATTTGTTAAAGCCACTTGACAGTTTAGAGCTGTAAAAATCCTTTGATTAAAACAGCGTGTCTTGCACTTGTAAGGCGGTATGACTTGTTTCCTTTTCCAAGAGCATTCAGTGGGTGCATTCCAGTGCTTGCAGTGGTTGAATGAAATGTGATAGTGAATGATAGCTTTGGGATTTACATACTGCAGTATTCCAGAGTTAACCAAGTACTTGTTTAGTGATTCTTTCACTTTGCAGAAAATAAATCATGTTTATTCTTTCTTCCTTTGCTTTTACTCTTCCTCAGAAACAACAACAAATCCTCAAGTCAGCAGTCCTCATCATCATCTTCTTCTTCCTCTCTATCATCATGTTCTTCTTCATCTGCACTGGCACAAGAACTGTCGCAGCAAACAGCAGTAATACCAGAGTCTGATTCTAATAGCCAGGTTGACTGGACCTATGATCCAAATGAGCCACGTTACTGTATTTGTAATCAGGTAAGGATGGCTTCCAAATTGAAATACAACTACAGCTGCTGTTTTGATGTAGCTGAACTTCCTTCTCTGAATGCTAATTTTGAAAAAACTGTGTTTTTACTCTTGAACCTCTGATCTGTTTTTATTTACTTACTGGTGATGTGAATAATGAACTGTTGAAGCTAAAAATAGTCAGTTTTTTAGTGATGTGATATCCTTGGAGAGTTTTAAATCTGGAAACGGAGACTTCAGGAATAATTAAATTAAAAATTGAGGGGGTTCACAGTGAATTTAGTTTTTTGTCCAATCTGAAATACGCAGATCCATCTTCTCTTGCATAAACAATTTTTGAAAATCAATCCACTGTGAACATGATGGTGTTTGGGTTGTGTAACAAAAGGAAAATGAAAATGTTGTTACTGCTATTAATGGAAAAAACTCCTCAAAGGAAGAAATTTGAATTTTGGTCCTTTCAAAATGTTAATTGCTAAGGGTTTTTTTTTTCTTATTTTACTAGGTGTCCTATGGTGAAATGGTAGGCTGTGATAACCAAGATGTAAGTAACAATGTTCAAAAGGTTCATGAGAGGCTTGTGCATATAACTATTGCTTGTAGGAGTTGCTTTTTTTTTAGAGTTTGTTTCTGAGTAGAGTTTTTTCAAGTAAAGTGCAAATGATTCAAACCATCCTTCAGGAAACTTCTCATCTCCCCACACAGCTTAGGTTCTTTTAGAAACCTAACTAGCCTTTGCCAGTTCAAAAATGCCCTACTTCAAATCATCCTTTATTTCTGTGAATTTTAGCTGTTTCACTGCTAATAAGAGTTGTCCTTTTCAAATAAAAGTTTGCAAAGAACAGTTGAATATAATAATGTATTACTGAAATAACTGCATTTAATCAGAAGTGAGTGATAAGATTACTTTGTCAAACTAAGTATGTCAATGCACAACATACTTATTTTGCTCTGTAATGTGCATCCATATGACTCCTAGAATTTTTACCATTTTTCTTAGTGTACTGAGTGCATGTTGCAGATCCTCCCCTCTCCTTGTTTTGTCCTGTGACTTGTGTGAAATGGAGAATCTATGCTTTCCACTCATGTTTTATTTTCATAGAATTGTATTTGTGATAGGCATTTTGAAAAAAAACCCAAGTCCCAAACCCTCTCTTTTAACTCTTTTTATAGTGCCCTATTGAGTGGTTCCACTATGGATGTGTTGGACTGACAGAAGCACCAAAAGGGAAATGGTACTGTCCACAGTGTACAGCTGCAATGAAGAGAAGAGGCAGTAGACATAAATAAGTTTCTTCATCTGGCATAAAATTGCATACCTAAAGGTTTTATAAAGGACTTGGGAGGAGAGGAGCAACTCTCACCACACTTCCTTGCAACCACTGAAGAGTAACATAGCAATCATAGAATGGTATGGTTGGAAGAGACCGTAAAGATCTCCTAGTTCCAGCCCCCAGTCATAAGATCTTGAACTATTGGTTTTGCTAAGTCATGTTTTAATATTGTAGGTAAACTATTATGCACCTTGATGTGCTATAGATACTATTCCAGTGAGCCTTGGATTGTTCCAGTGGCCAGCATATGCAGACATTTGTACTATCAAACCATTTTCTCTAAGCAGTGGGCATTCTACAATTACTCAATCTTCCAAAAATTCCAATAAGTCAAGATTTTAAATGTATGTTTTATATACAACAGATATATTCTGCTGCATGTACTGTACTCAAGAGCTGTTATGTAACACTATGTATATTAATAGTGCAAAAAGTCAGTGCTTCTGAAAGAAAAAAGAGACAGTGGTTTTTAAAATGCCTTTATAGCTTTGGTTCTTTATGAAACTTAATTCAGCAGGCTGAAGAAAATGGTTCTTGTATACAGCGGGCTGTTGTCCTTTAGGGTACTTGAGTATGTAAAAACAAAAAAAATGCTGTAGAATAAAACAAACTTGTGCCATTAGTCTTTATATGTTTCTGCTCCACAGAAGGCGGGGGCCATAAGAAGAAAAAAAGGTGTTAAAGTGATGATAAATTTTTATACCAAATGTGTTTATTTTTTTGTGCAAGTAATCCTTTAAATTTGAATTGTATTAGGTGTAAAATAAAAGAACCTGAACTCCTCAGATTAATGTTTTCTGTACATTTGTCAAAAAAAGGTCTGTCACTGAAATGATTTCACAAACAAATTTCCTTTTCTTTTTTTTTTTTCTGTGGCTCTTTAATGCAGCAGCACTGAACAGAAAGATGAGGTTTATGCCAAATTTTCCTCCTCCTTTCCACTATTAAAAAAATATGCTTTCCCTTTGGAATAAAGATTTTACTTCAGCCCTCTGTTTGGCTGAAAGACCGTGGCTGTCATGTGGTGGCTTTCCAGACCCATGAAGAAAAGAGAGGGAGAGAAGCAGTGTTCCATTGCATGACCGTGTAAATAGTGTCAAGGGAATAAAAACAGATACGTCCATTACTAATATGTGCAGAGGATGAAACCAGGCTTCTGTCACACCATGTTTTATAAAATGAAAAAAGTAGGCATTTACATGTCCATGAACTCAGGAAAAGTAGATATGTAAGAAAGGAAATGTGATTATGGATGATAAATAGACTTTGGCAAAAGAATAGGATAGAAGTTGGTGAAAATAAACAGCAAGGAGCAGTTAACTAAGGTTCCCTTGAAACTGGGAACTCAACCCACTGTGTATATATTTCTGTGGAAGTCTCAGTCTAAAAAAACCACTTGAAGACTAGAGTATCTGGTTTTAAGTGAGGCTGTTGAGACAGTGGAGATAACAAAGTGTTTGTTCTGTGAGAAACTGGTGCCATGCTATAAATTGAAATTAAATAACCAACCAGTAATCTAGACTTTCCTTATACTGAATGTGTGTCCCAATGGCTACGAACTAAGTCCTGTGAGAATTAAG
The DNA here is from genome assembly GCA_013398275.1 of Promerops cafer. NCBI lineage: Eukaryota > Metazoa > Chordata > Aves > Passeriformes > Nectariniidae > Promerops > Promerops cafer. Next base: position 813,450 of record VZSE01008763.1, read on the forward strand.
ACTGTATACAGCAAAATCTCTCACTCTGCTGGTAACCATATCTAAGATGGTACCAAAACTACAAATCCAAAATAAAATTTCAAATTTGAGTGTGAATATTGGATCGCTGTTTCATTGTGAAATATAAATTATTTCTTCATTGAGAAATTAGAGAACTCACAAGAGGAAAAAACTTGTCCTTATACGTAAATGAGTATTTTGTGTCAGGAAAACAGAAATGGACAAATGTGAAAATGTGGGAAAAATTGCAATACCTAAGTTAAAGACGTAGAACAATAAAATCTGTACATACTTTCATTTTCTAAATAACAAGCCTGTAAGAGAAGCTTACAGGTCAGGAGGTGATTAGACTGTAAAAGCACTGAGCAGTGTGAGTAGTTACATATTGAGAGAGTTCATGCTTCATGGTCAGTAGAGTTGCTGGACACTTCCTAGGTAGACAAGTACAGGTGCAAAGTCTCTCATTAAAGCTTCTTTAAAAACAGTGATGCACTGGTTGAAGAGTGGGCATCCCTTGATTGGAACATCCACACTGCTATTTGCAAAATAGAATAATAAAGAGTAAAGGAATAAATTAGCAATATCCCCAACATGCAATGCTAAAGAAAAACAGGACTCTGCTGCTCAAGAATTACATAAGAGATCAGTTAAAGAAGCCTAAATAGTAACATAATGTTTACATGTTATGTTGTTTCTTCAGAAAAAAACCCAAAAATGTAAAGTGCTAAAAGCTTCAGACCAATCTCATGACAGACTGTCTGATAAAGTGAAAAATGTACTTCAACATTCTACTAAAATAATGTAAATATAAAAGAATATATAAAATAATACTTAAATCTCATTTTACCTGCAGCTGAGTCCTCTGAAGTAGCTATTACTATGTAGGAAAGTGATTTGGAAGTTATCTAGTAATTTTATGGAAACCTCAGCTCACTGTTCAGCAGCAGGTCACAAAAGTGCTGAGAATGACTCAGTAGGAGATAAAAAATAAAACAGTTTTACACTGTGTAAATTGATGGTGCAGTTAGGTCAGCATTGTGTAAAATTCTGGTCTGCTCTGTTATGAAAAGACAGCAAAGCTAGGAAAAGGCTCAGATTGGAGGGTCAAAGCTGTATAATGACAACACAGCTGAGAAACAGATGAATTGTCTGGGACTCCTCTGGATGGGAAAGAGGCAGCTCCATGAGGATATAATGGGGATCCGTAAATTCAGAAGTGATGTGAAAAGGTGTGTGTTTTGATAGAAGTAGTGGTATGGAGGTAGCCAGTCCAAAATGAAAAAATGAGCAACATTTTTTCACATGTGGCATGCTTGCATTATAAAATGGGACATATAGCTAAGATCCTTGGATCAGAAACTCACTGAAGATTGATCAGTAGAAGTCAAAAGAGTTTGTTGAGGGAAGAGTTCCAGGTTGCCTCTGACAGTCCTGAAATCCTCTGGCACCCACTGAATGCTGTTTGATACCAGCCACTATGTTAGGCAACCTTCAGCATTAGGCAGTGCAGTTTCTTTTAGTTTCACATCAGTGTTCCAGCATTTGGGTGAACTTTTAGGATGAGGGGTAACTGTAGTACCACAAACTGGGAACCAATGTGCTAAGCACTCTAATGGAACAAAACACTGTCTATTCCTTGTAAAGAGCATTGGCTGTGTGCACTGGGGAGCTGTAACTTTTGTTTATTCTAGATCTGAAATGAAAAAGGGAGAGGAAATACATTAATGCATACTAAACTAAAAATCCCACTAGGTTGCCTCTTTGACTAGCATGGGATGATAATTTGCATTCTTCTTTACCAAATTTTGCAAAATGTTATTCACACACAGTAAGGGTCAGAAATTCTGAGGTTTGTTTCACTTTTCTGTTCTGCCTCACCAGGGATGTACCTTCCACTGTGAGTTGGCTTTTCAAGTTTTTTTCACCTCCCTCCTCATCCTGCTGGAATGTCTGGACCATACATTTTTCTTCTTCAACAGAGGTGGCCTTTACCTTGAGAGCAGAGAGTTCAATTTTTTTTAGAATAAAATCTCTGAGAAGCAGAATTGCAAGAGGAATAATTTTTACACTCTCTTCAGGGTACACATGAATAAAGTTAGGCCACACCATATGAACATAGTTCCTTCAGTTTTGTTCCTCCTCCCTGGTTTGACTAAAATGCTCTGAGAATAATGTAACCAAAAGGAGAAAAATGTCACACTTCAGTGTATCTATACCAGTTTATAGTAATATTCCTCTTAGCACCTTCAAACCCATACCTTGCTTTTATACTTGTATAGTATTCAGTAAAGACAAACAGCAGCTTTTTCCTCTAGATAAAACTTTTATTTCAGAGCTATTTGAGCATGCAAAAGTTGTCAACAAGTTGCATGACTACTGCTTTCAGGCTTGTCCTTTCATAGGTCTTATATTTTAAAACCTCCAGTAATTTCCTACATTAGAGATATAAAGTCTTGATTATAAACATGACTTTAACTGCATGCTAAGTGTGTTCTCTTTTTACAGGGATAGGAATAATTCCCTTATTCAGTCCAGAAAAAAATTCCTGAAGGTCTTGAAAAGAAAAACCCTAGTGTATTACAGCTAGAATAGAGAAATGACTGTACAAGAAATTTACCTAATGCAGTAGAAAATGATGAACAATGTTAGGATCCACAACTGTGTTAATATTTTGAAAGACCTAGTATCTATTTGTGCCTTGTACCTTACATTATGAAGATTCCTGTGTATTGTGGCAGCTCTATTCCTTTCTGAATACTTATTTAGCAATGTTATAGTCATTGAATCAAATGTATCTTCCCACATCTATGGAGCTGGCTGCTGCCAATTAGAAAAAGTTTTATTCAAATTAAAGAGAACAATGAGGGGATTAGATGCAGTTGTTCAGCTACAATTTTTATATATTTCTTTTAAAATATCAAATTTTTGAGGAATCTTTGTTGCTGAACAGATTTAGTTAGTTAGCTAGTTGACAGTTAACTTGATTTTCCTATTTAAGGTGGTATTAAGTCTTTTTTTTCTAGAAGAATAAATAATAGTTATACTGTATTTGCACACATGAAGATTAGTGAAACAGAAATAGGGAGCAATGTGAAGATAATTTTATATTTCTTCTGCCTGCAAAGTTTTAGCCTTAAATTTCACAGCAAGTTTTATGATTTGTTTTCAGAAAAGGACATGTGGGATAGATGTTTAGATAAACTTTCCAAGCGTGAGTGTAGTTAAGTGCTGGAAGGGGTCAGTCAGGGAAGTGCTGTGGAATTAGGGAATCCTTTTTTGTTAGATACAGAGGAATCGTTTTCCCTGTGTTAATAAAAGAAATTTTCTTTACAGCTCTGTAATCTTTTATTCTGGTGAGATTAAAATTACATTGTTACTAGGGGTTGGTGTAAAAATAAATTCTCATCATATTTAAAAATTGTTCTAATAAATGTTCAATTATGTAGCTTGCTTGAAAAGATGACAAGCTGGAGTGTTTCTGCTGTGATGAATTCAGTTGGATATGCCCTTCTTGATTTAAATTATTTAAAAATGTGTTTAATCTCTGTGTCATGTTATTTGGGGCTAGATTAATCTCAGGCTTTTAAAAAAACAGATTCTATTGATTGAAGCATTAGCCAGTAGTTGAATGAACTTTCTATAAAAACACGTGTTCCTTAGTCAGGTCTGGAAAACAAAACAGTTCAGTAGTATTGACCAACCCTTTATTTTAATTTAGGCAGGTATCCCATACATTTCCCAGGAATCTTGCTGGTAGCCTAATACTATTGGAATGGCTAAGGAGCTGAGGAATAAGCAGAAGTTAAGATAGGAATTACTTTAACATTGCCCTAAAAAAAATGAAATTATGTATTAATCATTTTAATCCAGAGCAGAAATTTTCTTAGACAAAGATTTACAGCTTACAGTAATGGTTACCTTTGAGAGTGTCACTTACATCAGAACAGTTCTGCCTGTGTCTTCTGTAACATTGTTGGTTGCTCTCCTAAGACATAAATACAATCTAACATACACACTGGGAAAACATCTCAGTGAAGTTTTAGCCCAGGACAGGAAAATGAAAGAAGATTATCAAAAATGGAAAAATGAAAATCCAACTTTAAGCTGTTTTGGTTATTATCTGCATTAATATTGAAGATTTTCCAATGCTGAAGTACTTTTCACTTTGAAAGTGCTTTCCAAACACTCATCCACAGCTATTTACTTAAAGACTTCTGTTAAGAGGGTGAAAGGAATGTACTGAAAATGTCTGTCTCCGGAGGCTGACAAGCCTTACAATATAAAAGATTCTAAGTTTTCTTCTTCCCTATTGTTTGAATCTTAAGGAATGATATTTAAACTCATGAAGGAAAAGAGACACCAAAACATATTGTTCCTAATTACATCATCACATTATAAAATTGTAATCTGATTTCCTATTTAGCAAGCGATAGTGTGATTTTAAATCAATCCCAAAAATTGTCTGTAATTCTCTCTCCAAAGACTCTTTTAAAACAAGCATATTAGTTATCAGCCTTATATACATTTTATTAAATTTTGGTGTTGGCACTAGCTGGTTTTACATCATTTTCCAAAGCAAAGAGTCTCTTTATTATGCTTTAAAGTTCATCAAAACATAGTTATACAGAAATAATGATAAAATAAAAAAAAATTATTAGGAGGTTATTCAGCTACTTCATACTCTATTTCAGAGCTATTCTGATTTGGTTATATTTTGGTTATGTTTTAATTTTTTTCAAAATCAAATCCTAAGTAGATCTACATCTACCTCTAGTCATAGAACATAACTCCATAATTAAAAAATATAACAATACAACCCACAAAAGAAACAGGCTCCAACAAACCAGTAATGAGAAAAAGAACAAAAATGCTTTTATTCACTTTTCAGCCCCTCTAGACAATTCAAATTATGTGTGAAATACTGAAAAATGACAGCAAAACATTTTAGATCTCTCAGACCTGAGAAATATCTTCCTTAAATGTTGGTTTTAAAACAGACCTTTGCCTGGAATGCTAGTTTTAGACATGACCTGTTTAATCAAAGTGGTCAAGATCACCCACTGACAGTGTGATGTTCAGCCTTCTCCCAGCTGTACCACCGCGGTTCCGCACGACGTCCCTCCCCGGCTTCAGCTTTCAAGCCCATCAGGCGTGTTTTGAGCAAGCTGTGCAGCCCATGAGGGCAGAACTGAGAGGCAGTGTAGTGACTCTGCATGGGGCAGGACACAAAGAACTCATCAGACCTCGTGCCAGCTGCAATGCAGATGTTCTGTGTAGCCTCCTTCACTCCATTTATTCGGGCCACTTGGCTTTGTAAGATGTAAAAATGGTTAAATCTAATTTTCAGCTTTACTTTCAGAAATATCATGTTGAGTAGGTTGTCAAAAGTCAGTGCTTAAAAGATGTAATGTACTTAAAGGTATTTCTAAAGTAACTCCTGTGCCACAGTGGTTGCTGTTATCTTGTTCTGCAGCAATCATGCTGTGGCAACTGGACATGTGAGAGAAGCTGTACTGTTATAATCAGATCGAGAAGTTAAGAACTATACTGTTATCTTGTCCTGCCTATCCATAAGAACAACAAAATAGCATGTCTTGCATCTTCACATATTCTATTCACTTGTGCAATAATTTCTCATATACGTTCACAATATGTGGAGTGCCCCAGGTGACACATTTCTGTGCTGGTTTATTGTATATTCTGGCAGCACCATGAGAATGCAACAAACTGTTATAAACTGTTATATACTCTAGCATATACAATAATCTCTGGCCTTGATGTGGTTAGTTAAATCTATGAGTGCCTTGAGAGGCACAGTTGAGCATTTAGTCAACATTTCTGCGTAATGTGGTTGTCTTAAAACTCTCCTTGCTAACAGAAGAGCTCTGTTAAACAAATATCCATCAGTACAAAGCCTTTTGATAGGAAAAAATCAAGTTCTTGTTCCCTTGTGCCTAAAACATCCACACATCCTCTGAACTCAGTGGAGGCCATGACGTGGTTTAACTTTTATGTTTGCATGGATATTTACTGTACTGGGATGAACAAAAATGTAATGACCAAAATGTCTGAAATGATTGGCACCTGGAAAAATTGGTCCAAAACCACAGAGCTTGTTTGTCAAGCCTGCTGGTGGCAGGCACCCCATCTGCACCAGCACAGACTAAATCATCTTCAGGACTGCACAAACAGCTGTCCTGAGAGCATTACACCCTTGTGTAATCGACAATAGAAGTGACAAAATTTGTTTGTAGGAGACTTTCATTTGCTTCCTTGCTGCAAAGGAGCATCAGAGGACCTCTGAACCTAGAAGATACTGGGATAGTCATGCAAAAGCCTGAGTGGTCTCAGCAAAGCAATCACTTTGCTGAAGAAAGAGAGGATGTTCCTTATCATATAAGCAGTGAAAAGGAAGAAAGGCAGCCAAAGGTAAGGAGACAGAATCAAACACAGTTTAGGGGGTGAATTGGAAGATGAGTGTTTATGGAATGAGGACTCTAACTGTATTTTTCTATTGCATCTTCTTAAAGTGAGTTTATTTGAAACTGACACTGCTTCTGAGAGGCAACTGTATAAAAAACAGTGCTTGGAGGTGAGTGTCATGAATTCTTGGGTGACCTTGGCTTTCTTCATAGTTGGACTGAATTGGGTCGACTTATGATGTAGAACAGGAGAAAAAAATAAGCACACCACTAGTCTTGGCTACCTACATAATGAGGCCTGGCTAAAGGGAAACATGGTAATGAAATTACTTAGTTTACACAGAAGAAGAGGAAAGATCTTGTGACAGGACCTGGACGACTATGACATTTCAATTCTACCTTTGGAGTTTATTGAAACAGAAACTAGAACAATTAACTTTAAAAACAAAGAAACAAAATGCATAACATTACAATTAAAGATTACAATTAAAAACATTTATAAATGCTTCTCTTCCCTATGCAAAATGCCCTTACCAAATGATCTTTTTCTTCATATTTGTTGCTCTTGTTCAAACAACTCCATGGCTGGCTTGCAAGCATCATACATTCCCACTGCATAGGCCACTATTTAGGATACATCCCACTCTCACTCTGGAGATCCGAGTGAGGAATAGGTCTTTCCCCTCGGCAGTAGCCTCCAAACTGGTATACCTACCTCTTGCTCTCCCTCTCCCCACCTCCTTCCGTTGGGAGCTTTTCTGACCTGGTGCTAAGGGAGGAGGGCACAGGCCTGGTGTGGGGCAGGTGTTCCCATACATGCAACAGTTGGTGAGGAATAGGGATACCCTCATTGCAGACATCATTTGAGCCGGCATGGAGTGGCTAGGACAGAGTCAAGGACACTGGTATTCTCATGTTCTTTCCACTCGCACTGGTCATTTTGATAACATTTACCTCTGAATATATGCAGCTAGGAAAGACTGCGAGGAAAACACCACTGTGCTCTTCAAGCACTTAAAGCTCTAGTTTGCACTTCAGAGCCCTTCTGCGGGTACAAAGCAGTGGAGAGCTCTGCTTGCAACAGAAGTGCATGAGAAAGTAGAAGAGTATTTGTGCAAATGCCTTTCATATAATAAACCTGGAAAATGTAACTGAAAGACAATAAGAAAGATAAAGATCACCTAAGCAAAGAGATTATTCAGTGTTAAAATAAGAGAATGATCTTGAGAGACAACAGAGATACAATTAGAAAAAGTTTGTAGGAAGAGGAAGACCTGAGAATGGAAGTTCATATTCTTTAACCTGAAGTGTGAAGAGGAGGGGGACCAATAAGATGCCGGAGAATTTATGTGGAGCATCACAAAATAAAATAATTACTTAAAGTAAAAAGGAACACAGATGCTGCCAGAGGTCATGGCATATTTCACTTTGTTCCGGGTTCTTCTAGCCTATCTGGGCACTTTTTGATTACCACTGATTCTTATCCATTTCTCAGCAGTAACCAGTGAGTCTGAGCAATCAAACTGGCTACAAAATCCATAAACCTCTGTTATCTCTGAATAACTGCTTCAAGGGGACTATGTCAGCAAATAACTGTAGACAGAGAGAAGCAGAGAATTTGCTGATTGATTTCTTCCTCATGACATTCAAATTTGCCTTTTAAGCAGGAACCAGTATATTAATAAGACTTTGGTCTTCATATGCTTTCCTATATCCTCATGTCAAGCAAATTGCTGTATTATTAACATAAATAAATAGATACCTCTGTTTCACTCTAACCCTTCTGCCAAAACACAAGTAGCGAAGAATATGGCTGAGATACAGAGATACCTCTGAACAAATAACTCAATTGGCCCAGATTCTGCCTAAACTTTATGGAAGCTGGTAGGTTTGGTAATCTGGTGAGCTGAGTATCGAGCTTTGCCTCTGCCTAAAAGGTCCCGTTCCTTTCCTCTGTTTGCATCCTCTTTCAATAATGTTCTCCTGCTGCTTAACCTGTACTAGCACAAGGGCCCACTGGACCTCTCCAGCTGTCAATCCTCACATGGCACAAAATAGCCCAGCTGTGTACTTCCTTGTGAAAGATCTACCATCAGGTAGGAAGAGAGGAAGGGAAACAGCAGGAGCAGAGGTAAGGAAAGTGCCAGATTCTGCACTTGGGATGGGGCTACCCTGGATGTATGGACAGACTAGGGAATTTGATACTGGAAAGTAGTGCTGCAGAAACAGACCTGGGTGTCCTGGTTGCTGACAAGTTGAATTTTAGTCAACAGTGCCCTGGCAGCCAGGAGGGCCACCCGTGGTCCTGGGGTGCATCAGGCACAGCATCACAGCCAGGCAAGGGAGGGGATTGTCCTGCTCTGCTCTGCTCTGGGGTGGCCTCACCTTGAGTGCTGGGGGCAGTTTTGGGTGCCACAATATAAGGAAGATATAAAGCTATGAGGGAGTGCCCAAAGGAGGACAATGAGGATGGTGAAGGGCCTTGAGGGGAAGCCGTATGAGGAGTGGCTGAGGTCACTTGTTCTGTTCAGCCTGGAGGAGACTGAGGGGAGACCTCATTGCAGTTACAACTTCCTCATGAGGGGAAGAGGAGGGGCAGGCACTGATCTCTTCCCTGTAGTGACCAGTGAGAGGACTTGAGGGAATGGCCTGAAGTTGTGTCAGGGAGGTTTAGGTTGGATACTAAAAAAGATTCTTCACTCAGAGGGTGGTTGGGCAGTGAAAAGGCTCCCCAGGGCAGTGGTCGCAACACCAAGCCTGACAGAATTCAAGAAGTGTTTGGACAATGCTCTTGGGCACATGGTGTGATTCTGGGGGATGCTGCTGGGCAGGGCCAGGAGTTGGATTTGTATGAGTCCCTTCCAACACAGCATGTTCTGTGATTCTCTGCTTGCCTGCTTTCACTGTGAACCAAAATCAGAGATCTGAGCTTAAGTGGGATTAAGACATGAATCTTTGTTCTCTGGAGCAGAGCAAAATCACACTATCACTAACACTTACAGGGTTCTATGAATGGGACAAGGAGAGAGAATCTGGGCTTTCACTATGCTGGGATTGAGTTTAACTTCAGTGGTATTAAATCTTCTAATGTGCAGAACAGTAATGTATTTCTCCTGTTTTCTTCATTTTGTTCTGTTCTTCCCCATTCACTGCTTATAATGGGACCACACACAGGATTAAAGACACTACAAATCTAATTGCAGTCTGGAATGAATTTAAGAAGAAGTAAAAAATCTGGGAGGGTGCAGCTGAGCTGGTTTTCTCCAACACAGCTTAACAAGATGCTTTGCTTGAATATTTACAGTGTTATTGAGGCCTATTCTTCCTGACGCTTTTAACTAATTTTTGAAGTTACTGAGAATTTATGGCCCTTGGCACAATTTTTAGCATACTAGAAAATAAAAAAGAAATTAAAGAGCTGAGCATAAACAATGAAAATTGCATGTAGATTTGCTCTGTGAAGATGACAGATGATTACGAGCACTTCAGTATCAGTTAGTTTAGAAATTATCAGTTTGCAGTTATTTTTCATGTGATCTCATATATCACAGAAATGGTTGCTAGGATGCTATGCTTTGAAATTTGAAGCTTTTTCCAGAAAAAGAGCAATTGTGAAAAGGTTATTTTTAAACATATTTTCTTTTTGGCAGCCTCTCTATAGTGAAATTATTGATGCTAAATGGTTTTCTTATATCAAGACTTCATCTTGATGAAGCAAGCACTTATACCTGGACTTAATTTATGGTTTATGTTAGATCTCTGAGTGAAGTTAAGCATGCATAAGATGTATGTATTGAGCTGACCTTAAACTCCTGTTAACTTTCTCTGGGGAATTAGTTCTCCTTGCTCCAGGCAATTATGTTTCCAGGTTACTGTTTAGATCATGGAAATAATTTTTCAGTGGTCACTAGCTTTCACCACTGAACAAACATGGAGACTCATGTAAAATGGAAGCTGTGTATGTATGAGCCGAGTTGCTTAAAACCACAGAGAGATGATGAATAGTGAACATTACATGCCTGCATGGCACCTTTGCTAAGTCCCCTCAAATCCCTGTCCCTGGGAATTTTTAGCAAGTCTTGTGACTTTCCTCTCACCTTTTCTGTGTCAGGGCAGCTTTAAACACTTTTAGTCTATTCCAGATGATGCAGATGGAACTGGGATTCTGTCTGCAAGCACTGGAGATCACTTTTGACAGTCATGGCTTGCTGCTTTTGGCAGAGGTGATCCCTGCATGACCTTGCCTCATGCTGAGCAGGACAGCAGTTGGCTGCTGTAGGGAACAGCCAGGCAAGAAGTCCTGAGTGAGAGGGAGAAACAGGAAGAGGTAAACAGACTAGAGAGCCCTGAATCCATGCAGAAGAGCCACTGGAAGGAACAGGTCAGGGAATCTCAAACAGGAAATCGATATTAATCGATATTAATCGATATTTGTTGTGTATTTAAGAAAGAGGAGATTTATACCTTTCTGCTAGAAATTCTGAAATATGCACATATACCTATGAATATAAATACTTAGCTGGATAGTTCTGATCTTACCAACAGTTATTTGACTATTATATACTGAAGAATTTCTTGTGAATTTGAGACCCAGGAGGCCTGATACTTTATCCACTTACATCCTTTTCCCAAATGACTAGGGGAATTAGTCCCCATATACAATAGTCCTGACTTAATTTCTGAAGTGTCAGAATGGGGCCAGGTAAGTCAGTAGACATGTAAGCCCAGAAATGTAGTGGGATCCTGATTCAAAAATAACAGGAATCATGTTCATTGCACTCTAGCTGTGACTGAGGAAAGTATTTACATCTTCAGAAGTGGGCATTACATACTATGGTCATGAAAAGAAACCCAAATTATAGACAAAAATCCAGCTCACTCCTCAGAACATCTGGGGAAAGCTGATGGATAGAATGCTGGTTCCCAGGAATATACAGGAGGCAGAGTGATCCACCTGCCCTCTGCTGATACCTCCTTCCTCTGTTGCCCACTTGTCCTGAAGTCTTGGGACCCATGAATGGTTTGGGGGTTGCAGGAAGGATGAATTGACTCTGAGACATTGGGGAAAATGTGAGGATAAAGACTCCACTTAAATGCGTGAAAGGAGAACATGATGTTGGGCTGGAGGGAGAGCACAATTACTTGCTGTGCTGAAGGTAACTGAGGGAGCAGGGGGTGGGGACAGAGAAGATTACTTTACTCTGGTGTGGGATTCTCCAAGGAGGTATGAGCTCCACATTATAAAGCAATCATTAAGCCAAATCTTTATAAAATGGTTTTAATCAAGTCTTCTAGGAATAGCCCATAAAGCTCTGACTAAAATATCCTCAGTAGGAATCTGAGAGAAGTTGGCAACCATGCAAATGCCACCCACACAGCTGGTGGTTGTGGGCCCAGAAATCAGGGCATGCCAAAATCTGCAGGACAATACCTTCTAACAATAAAGCAAGTCTCCTCTTCTGTTGATGGCATCACTGTGGCTCCCAGGTAGGCTGACAGTAGTGTCTCTGCAGTCCTCCTTTGAGTGTACCAGCTCCCCGAGTACCCCTCTCCATCGGATGGAAGAGACTCTGGTGTCCTCTAGCCAGATTTGTTGGCTTGCTAGAGGTTTTGCAGCACAGGCTGGCTGGCGCAGGGCCTGAGGATGTGAACTGGTATGCTGGGAAGGAGGGAGCACAAGCAGCATGTCTCCAGAGAGCAAAGATGGGAGTTCCTCTGTGGCTTGTAAGCATCTATCACAGCAGGGTACGGGCAATTGGAGTAGTCTCTTCTTGCTCAAGATAACCCAGGAGTCTAATTTAGGCAACTACAATCCCAGACATAAAACTAAAATGTAGTGCATGTGACCACTGAGGTCCTGCATGAGGTATTCAATCACTTTGATGGCAGTTTTCTTTGCCTGCAAACTGATAGGTTTAGTTCGGGGGGGGAAAAAGGAATCTTAAAGCTGAATAAAAATCAGCACTTCAAAAAATATATAGTCTACCCTTCCTTGCTGTTTATAGGCCTCTAATTTGGTAGTGCTGCTGCCGCTGCCAAACTGTGTAGATTGGCTCAAAGTTATTGTAACAACATTCATTTCTTATATATGGCAGTGTAGGAAGGACTGTCTTTTCAAAAATTGTTAACTAAGGATGAAACATAAAATAGTTTACTTATAAACAGATATTTTAACTAAAAGAAATTGATTACATTAGAAGTTCTGGTCTATAAATATAACAGAGTTTGTGAACTGTTCCCATCTGTCTCATCCCTGTCCTGTGTCAGTAGGGGGAAGTAGTAACTAAGACCTTCCATAGATACTTCCACTTAGATACTAAGTGCTATGCAGAGAGTATTTTTGTCCACCTCCCTTTCTCTCCCTCTTTTACATCAGCAAGAAGTTTTATTTATATTCTGCTATGAGATATTATATCTACTGCGGAAAATTACTGACAACTGCTTTGTCAGTGATGCTTATGTCCAAGTAAATCTGCTTAGTTTACAACATTTTTTGTTAATCTGGATTAAAATAGTGCAGGTGCTTCTCCCTGAAAGATATTAATATTGTTTCAATTAGGCTAATCACTGGAACAACAGTTTTCTAAAAACTGCAGTGATGGTGGCCTCGAGGCATGCAGCGTGAGCAAGGACACCTCTCGTTCCTCACCCAGACCTCAGGCTGCGTCCAAACCCTGTGCCTGCTCCGAGCAGAGCCAGTTTAGCTCCACCCTCTAAGCAGTCCAGCCCTTATTTATATGAAGTCTGTGGTCCAACTGGCTTCAGATGGCGTGTGTTATGTGCGTGTGCCTGCCTCCTGAGTGTGTGAGACGAGCTGGGATCATGAGCCAGGGTTGTTCCAAGTGGTTTTAATCAGCAGCCCATTAGAGGAGAACGGAAAACTTCAAACAGGGTAAGAACCAAGTAAGTAAACGTAACTTTGAACTTGCAATCTGGACAAAACAAATGCAAATTTAAATCTTCATAGTCTGTCAGTTTTCAGATAAATTATCACTTTTAGGGAGAAAGCTGTGCCTTCTAACAGGAAGGAGGAAATTTAAAAGGACTGGAATGAAGGAAACTGTAAAAACAAAGTGGGAATTGAGAATGCAAGAGAGAAAAAACAGCAAACGATTGTTCACAAAGTTGGTACACTCTTACTTTTTTCAGCTGTGGACAGGACATGTTAAGCTTTAACCTCTTGCTTTCTTGAATACTATTGTCTGGCTGAGTAAGTAGTTCCTTTTGCAAAGGGGGTGAAGATTTCTGCTTCTCACCTGTCTGCTGACAGGTTTGTTTTCCTGAGAGCATGGAGTGGAAGAGCTCTCCACGGCTCTTTGCAGGATGCCCCATGGCATGCTGTTGTTTGCTGCTGCTCACTTGTTGTTTTTTCACAGGCTGTACCAGTAACTCCATGGGAAGGTGTTCCCCAAACCTCTGCTCCTCTGGAACTTGTGACTTCTTGCCTGGCACCAGGAAAACACTCAGCAGCAGAAATGGGAATTTTCTTGCTAGTTGTGGGTAAAGTGTGCCTCTGATGTTTTTCACTCTGGCACGACGTGGCTACTTGGACTGCATCTGCAATGTGGCAAAGGGCAAAGTGAGGTCGGCAAAGAGGCCATGGTTTGTGGGCAAGTCCCCAGATGCCGCAGGCTTTGTCGCCCTCGTCCCTTCCTTCTGGCCTTAGTGGTGGCCTTCTGTCTGTTCTGCCAGACCCTGACTCCTCTCATGACCAGCAGCATCCTTTCGGCAGTTGTTAACGGGATTGCACCCAACAAACTCACTAAAACACAGCAAGGAAGATACAAGGAGGTCTCCCCAAGCACCATTCACTGCTTCCTCCCTGGCAGCAATTCAGAGACAGTGAAAAAGGTAAGTCAGCTGGAGCAGAGTGCTGAGCAATAATTAGCAAAGCGAGGGATAGCAAGTCTGGCAGGATCATCTGAGTCCAGCTAAAATTAGCCTAAGCTTGGAAGTCTGGGATCTGTATACAAACAAATGGGTGATCTAATGACAGCAGCATATGCACAGGCACATTCCAATTACCAGCTCCTCAGTGTGCTGTTATTAACACAGAAATCCTGAAATTTTCAACTGAAATATGGCATTGCTCTGTGACTCCAGGAAGATTTCAGTTTGCTGCATAGATCATGCTTTATTTTGGCTTTGGGAATTGGTTTAGAGGCTTTACAGTACAGGCACATAAATCAGGAGCCAGTGGGTTTTCATGGAAGTGACTGAGGCTGTTAATTGGCACAGGGACTGCAGCTGCCCTGTATTAAAGTTATCTGCTCGTCAGCTCTGAACTTTACTGGGATTCTGCTGAGAAGCTGAATTTAACTGCATTTGAGAAATAAAAGAATATTTTCAAATCACACTATATACTTTAGAACCTCTGTCTCACAAATTTTACTTTGTCCACAGGTTACCTGACTTCATGTTTATTTTGTATAGGATTCCTAGGATGGGTATTAAAACCTAACAAATGGAGATGCTGTTATTTTTGTTGGAAAATGTAGTATGTTAAATCGTCTCCAGACTGAAGTAGTTATTTTTACTCTGGAATCTGTGATCAGCACTAGCACAAATGTTTCAGGTTTCCTTCAGTCCTATAGAGGAGCTGCTAACAGTGTGGCAGATAGCACACAGTGAAATTATCATTATGCTAACATTTTATATACAACTGTAGCAGAACTGTAAAAAATTTGTGACCTCACAAATTATGGACAGCAACCACAAAGCAGTTCAAATATATAAAAAATTAAAAGTACAAGGCTGCTTCTTTGATTAGACAGAGTTCATAGTTGAAAAGGTCAGGAATATTGATTCTAGGAGACCAGCTGCAAAGTGCATCTTCTGCAACAATCAAAAACAGATATGGGGAATAATTGTGGCATGAACTCTTTAAGCTTAAATCTTAAAATACAGGGTTCTTTTCTTATAGTACATGCTGCATTTGTCATAATTTTATATTTTAATGACCTTTTAGTATACTGGGTACCCAGATCAGATATGATCTGCAATATGACAAATAATTACAGCTTAAAGGGAAATAAGCACAGCTGACATATGCGAGTTGCATTGTGTTACATCTATAGAAACAGTCCATTCCTTTTTACTCATTGCTATTGTAATGGCAAAGAATATTTCATGCCCTGGGCTACTTAATGTCTGCAAGAACTGGTGAAATAATGGCAAAGTTTTGCTAGTATGCTATTTGGCTGAAAATATCTGTAGTATCTTGTATTTCAAATTGCCTGAGAAAAAAATGCAGATTGACATGAAACTTGGTGTGCTGGCCAATTGAAACAAAAGCTTTTATTTTTACAGCATGCTGCACTTATTCCTCTCCAGCATACGTGGTTGGATGTGACTATCATATGCACATGCCTGTAGTACAGATGTTTGTATATTAACCCTTATAGGTATGTTTTCCAGGGCTGTGCTAGCTACCTTAACACATTCCTTTTCAAGTTCTTAAGACCACCCATAGCTGGCTCCCTATTTGTCTTGAATTTTTCCTCTAGAGTATGATGAACAAAATGTCTTGCACATGTTGGGACGTTACTCTAAGTTGCTCTCTGTTTTCAAACTTTCTCTGCTGGTTGTGTGGGCTGAATAATAATCTCAGAGAACAGAAAAGACAAACATTGCCAAAAATCTCTATCACTTTGCTTTGAAAGTGTGTTCTTGAACTGTGTGTTTTCATCCACTGCTAATTCAGATAGCTGAACTGTTATCTGGCTTGATTTTATTGGGCACTCAGTAACATCTAAGACAGATGTCACTGTTGAAACTTGACACTGTTTTATTTTACAGTCACATGCCCACTGACGGGAGCTAGTTTGGAATTAACTTTTCATTAAAGCTCTGGTTAAAATTGTCACATATGAACCTGGAAAAATACTTTAAAATATAGTTATTCACATTTGTAATTAACCGGTCTTACATGTATTCTTATTCAATAAATAGTCCAGCAAGAAAACTTAAATGCATTAAAAAGAATCTATTATGCAGTTAAACAGTGACCTAAAGCAAACACTGCATCATGTCTTATGAAATCAAAGTTCATGAATGAATTTTAAGGAAAATAAGATATCTCCCTGCTGGAGATAATATTTTTTAGATAGCACATAGTGTTTATGAGTTTTGAGCGATAGCATGTCAAGATAGATACTCTTCTGGGTAGGGGCAGGTTTCGTTCTTGCTTCCTTCAGAAAAACAACCAGTACTGTGTTGAGCCTGTTGTGAGAATTTAGTTCTGATTGTTTTTACAGGGTAAAAATCCCCTTCCAAAATCTAGTAATTTTTTCATTCAGAGTATGCATAGCACCAAGTGCCTCAAAAAACCCCCACAAAACCAAACCAAACAAAAACAAACAAAAAAACCCCTGGCATCTTTTATGAGCCATTTGTTGGAAGCAGAGGAAGAGATCTTAGGAAAACTCCAGCTTTGCTAATGTATTTCTGATATCAACATTCACCTCATTTTGGAGATTTACAGACAAGTGTGGAAGAAGCATGGGGATGGACATTGTCAATTGCATCTGTAAATATGTCTTTAACTATATATGGGATTCTCTGGGATGGAGCCCTTCCTGTTGGGCATATAGTGCAAGCTATCTTTTTTAAATTGCAAAAAATGCAGATTTCATTTACAGTCTGGAAAACCAGACAGAGCTCATAGTACTCCTCTCTCTAGTATCACACAATTTTAAATGCTGCTGGAGATCTTGTCCTGAAGCTTTAAATTCACAGGAACAGAGGTCAACATTTTCTAGTACAAAATTAAATGTTAGTATCTGAAGCATGAAAAATAGAAGGCTTATTTCTGATTGTCCAGCGTTAAAGGCAGTAGAGAGTGGTATCACATCTAGCAGCAAGCTGTCTGCAGGTTTAGCAGGGCACTCTTACCTCCTGAAAGATGAAATATTTGTGAAGATATATAGCAGGGAGAAGAGCTGGTGCTGCACCATCAAAACTGGAATAGGTATCAACAACACCAACAACAAAAAAGCCCATACAAGCCTTCTGTGTAGTTTGCCTGGCACAGTATTGTGCCAGAAATACTTTTGGTACCAGCCAGCTGTAATACTGTTACACTTATCTTAAGTAATTTAGCTCCGCTTCTTGGCCACTTTTGAGAAGAGCTAATTATCTGGTTAAGCTGTGCTTCCACTCTCAGAATTAATGCAGACAGAGGCAATTCAGATGTCTCTGCACATGAGTAATTTTGCCCAGGTAGATGGTGCACCTCTGCTGGGTAGAAGGAATATAGACTGTATTGCTTTAAGGAGGGCAGATACCTGGTGTTCAGTTGCTTTCCCAGTCAGAGAATACCCAGAACCACTTTTCCTTCTATTCTTAAAAGGCCCAGTTCCCAAGCCATTAAGCTTTACATCCAGGCTGAAATTGTGAGCCTGGTTTACCATACTCGCAATGGGATTTTCTGTTTGCTCCTGGAAAGCAAAATTATTTCTTTTCCTTATTTCTTCCAAAGCTGGAGAAAAAGGAGGAGGAAATTACTAATCACCTTTTATAGTTATTACTCCTGTGATAGGCACTTTTTTGGCATACTAGCTTTCCAGCCATTGTGAATGTATTTACACCAAAAACAAACAAACAAATTTCTGATTTTAAATTGGGTTCTGAAGATTATTTCATGGATACTCACCAGACTTTTGCTCCACATCCCCTGGCCATTTAGGCCAGCTGAGAACAAGAAAACAAAGAAAATACACAGCTGATTATATGAGACCTTGATGAGTGGGTTAGGCTGGCATCCAAATAAATGAAATAACACAGGTGTGTTGAAGAATAGCTGTCTTCCTTTCAAGACCCTGAACCTGCCACTTAGGTGTTGTGTAAAAGATGTATTTCAAAGAGCAACTATATTGAAGTGAGCAAACAGCAAGGATAAGAAAAGGCTTTTTATGGCTTCATTCTGGACAAACCAGATAGGATATAATTTCCTAGGAGTGGACAGTATGAAAGATCCAAGATAATGACAACCTGATGTGGCAGTATCTGAAAGATACTATGTAGAAAAATAAGGAAAAAAAGGGGGGAAAAAAGAGAAACATCATGGTTTAGTCTTAACCAATGTCTAGAGGAAGATCCAGTTGAACATCCTGCATAGGTTACTGGCAGAGGCATCTATACTTGAAAATTGGCAGTGAAATTACTGAAAAGCTGAGAAAATGTTACTAGAATATTAGAACACTGGACATCCAGAGTGGAATTATCCTCTCTTTACTTGAGTGCTTCACTCAATCAGAGGCAGAAAGCTGGACTTCGCAGTCAGTAGAAATGACTCTGTCTAATGCAAAATTCATAATGAATTAATGCAGACATTAAAAACAAATCAAGTGAATTTCATCCTCTTAAGACACGTCTCCTTTTCTATTGATTGTTTTTTTTGGTTTTTTTATGGAATATGCCCACTTCAGACAGAATAAGCAGGCAATAAAGGAGATAGGAGTGGAGTCTGTTGAGGAAGAAGGCATGGGGAAAGGAAGCAGATGTAGGAGAGGAGGGAACTACAGCTGCAAAGTAATAGTAACCTCAGAATGTACAGAAGAGATTGTGTACAGAAATGATTGAATTTGTGCAAGGGAAGAAAAAGGGAGATGAGAATGGAAATGGAAAGAAAAGAAGACAAAGCTAATGAGAACTTTTGAAATGTAAATATCTGAAAAAGGAGAATTGAAGCTGGATGATAGAATGAGAAGAAATGATTTTTGCTATTATGCAGAATGGAGCATGGTGAGAGCTCTGGATAGAAAAGATTACATTATGCATAATAAGGTTTGATACATTTTTAATGTTTGATACATTTTTAAATAAATTTAACTTAAAAGCTATTTTATAGAGTAAGTAGGGGGAGGAGAACTTTTCACAAAAGAACAAAGAACTTTGCTAGTATGAAACCTGTTGCAATTAGAAAGCAATCAACATAGGAGGGTAGGGTATCAGCGACGATTTCCTTGGAATGATACCACATTCACATTGAGCCCTACGAAAGCAGGAGATTTGATTTCCCCTTTTGTAATGTAAAATGAAACGGCACTAAGGAAACAACTATTTTTACAGAGCAGATAGCTAGAGATATTCTGGTGATAAAGGGCAAGGCTATTGTGGTAGCAGTCAGGAAAAGGGGCAGGGTGGAGACTTTGCAGGAAGGGAACTTGGAGAAGGACACATGAGGAGTAAATGGAGGCAGAATCTCACTCTTATACTTCACTGCAACTTCCTCCAAAACGAGGTGTTTTGGTAGGTGGTAAGATTGGCTCACTGTTCTCATGACAGGGCCATTGGTACCATGTACTACATGCAGGCATAAAGCAAAAAGCATTTTGATAAAATACCTCTGTACTTACTGCTCAGAGTGTTGGTGATGACTGTGCAAATAACTCCAGTTTTGCTCTTGGATTTATGAAGTTATCAGAAGACAGCCATCAAAGTAATGCCAATAATCTAATTGCTTGTTCCGTATTTATCCAACAAACAATTCAAAGCAGAATTACATTCCAGCCATTTCATTCTACAACCCGGTCCTTTCTGATTAGGAAATTCAACATAACATAATGCAAACACCTTTAAATATCCTCCAGAAAGTGAAACAGGAAATTAACTTCTCTCTTACTTCATAATAACAGCAGCTATGCACAATTTTAAAATAATGGTATTAGGAACAACTTACTATTTCTATGAACTTTTATGCAAACACAAAAAGGAATTTAGAAGTCACATTTGGAGCTAATAAACATCTGCATAGTCCCATAAATTAGTGGCTTGGGGCATTAGAACCACATGCTAAGTTTTTATTATCGCTCTTCTTATTGATGCTGTTCAATAATAGTGCAGTATTTTCTGGGAGTCCCATTCATGTATTTTTTGTACTGTTGTTCTGCTAGGTGGTATTTAGTAGCAAAATTAGATGCTAACTTCCCTTGCTAGCTAAATGGGAATTTAGGCTGTCCACTGTCTGTGAATATTGCTGATAGTGCTGGCCTTGTTTTTACAAGGCTGGTTTTCCTTTGTGGTATTTTTGTTGCACTCTGCTTTCATGCAAAGGCCTTTTGGTTTGCACAGTGGCTCATACATCTCTTTTGCAGCTGCTCAGTACCTGCAGGAAGCAGTGGGGTTAAAGTTAGCTGCAGTCAAGTTATTTGAAGCTACTGAACCAAGTCTCTGACAGTCCTGGTGAAAAGTGGCTGCTTGAAATCAACACAGGGACTAATGACACCAGAACTGGGTAGCTGAAAAGGTGATTCACAGTTTTTGAGTCCTTTCCTGAGAGAAGCTTAGGCTGACATGAGTTGGGCCATTATGTTAGGATGGAGAATTTTGTTTCTGCAGTTGAAGTGATGGTCAGTGAAATTCTATGGCAACAGTTCAAACTGTATATTTGCTTCTTTTCCGGCATAGACAATGCATCAATATTTACGGAATTATGTAATATTATTGGAATCTGAAAGAACTGCCAAGGAACTGTTTTGCTCTCTTCAAGTTGAAATATCTTCACTCTTTTCTTCTTGGCCAAAACAAAAACAGTAATTATACATTGTAAGATTCAGTTACTGACCAAATTCTAGATTTTTGGAACAACCCAGAAATTCTGTACAATAGAGGAAAGCTTCAGAGACTAGTAGAATCAGTTATATCCTTATACCTCATAACCTAGAACTGGATATACTGGTTTCAAGGGAAATGTCAAAGCATTTTAATAGAGAACTTCACAGCTCTCTGGAAGTCGCAGACAGACTGAACTAAGTATTGCAACTCTGAAAATGGATGTCTATTTTCAGTTGCACAAGGATGGTTACATAATTCTTCAGCTTTCATATTATATAAACTGGGCCTTTTATCTTGTTTGTTGAGACATCAAAGGAATATACATTTGATACAATTTTTAAAAAAACCTTTAATAAATGTTAATGGAGCTCAATTTGTTTTCTTTTGTGTTTTTCATGTTATTCTGTAAACTGAAAACAAAATTACAAAATTCATTTTTATGCATTTTTATTTACTTTACAGCCCATTCTGGTTTGTTTGGACCAGTTGTTAAGGCTGTGGATCATCTGTGTAACAGCCAATTGCCTTAAAATGAGGTCAGTGATTCAGCTAAGTGCAGTATTTTGTAAGCTGTAAGAGCAGGTATATCATGTCAAAGCTGACATAGGTCTCATCCAAAATCATGGGAAATCTCAGCCTTGCTGTAAAGCCTCATTAATTTCTGTGGAGACAAACACACCATTTCCTAGGTATGGCATGGGCTGTAGATGTTCTTACCAATCCCTTTCACGTAAAATACATTGGATCTATAATAAACTGGCCTGCAAACAAATAGTCTGAGTCTTCAAATTGAGGAAGAGGTAAAAAAGTTGCTGAGACATGGGAACATTTGACCATGTACCAATTATTCTCAAATTATTAAAATGTTATGGATCCATTTATTTTTGTGTCTGAGTCTGTTGTACATTAAAATCATAGGAATGCCAAAAAAATCAGAACCATAAAATGTGGAAATATGTGAACAGCTTATTTTCATCTATTGTACGCTGCTTCTCTTGTACTAACTCTCTGCCCAGACCTCATTTTTATGATTGAGAAACATTTTATGAAAACCAGCAGACTCTTTAAATATATAAACATGACTGTTATTGCTATAATATTGGAAATTCTGAAAAACATCTAGTAATAACTAGATCAGCATGTCCAGTGATGCAAGGCATTTTGTATAAAGCTTTGGAAAAACGTATGGAATCACTTGCTACAAGCATGCAGTTGGCCAGATTTTTTAAAAAAAATTCTGACAACCCACCCTACACTGCACTGGCTTGGCAAACAGAGAGGACACGTTGCATCTGTAACCTGGCCTGCAATTAGCTATGAAAGGACAGGGCAGAGAAAATAAATTTGGCAACACTAAGCATGGATCTCAAGCAAGTACCCTAAAAGGTGTGGAGACACTTCATATTATTCAATAGTACCAGATTAGACATCAGGTCAAGCTGTTAAATTTAGGCTCCTGAATTGCTTCTATGTCCCCGAGACGCCGTTGCGACTCTTTGGGAAGCTGGTGGATGAAAGTGCCGGTGCCCAGCGCCCGGCGGTGGGCAGGGGGCTGGGGCACCGATCAGCGTGTCCCTGCTCGGTCCCTCCCAGCGCTGCGGCACCAGGCTTCGGACTCCAGCAGCCTCAGCGGCTTTTGCGTGTCTCGGGAGTGAGTGGCCCAAGAAAAGCCCCCCGCAGAAGCTGGTGCTGTGCTCTGTCTGGGAGGGCTGCCGCAAGCCCTCTGATCACCCATCCCGGGGACGGCGCCCGGTGAGAGCCGGACACTGCGTGGGCCCCGTGGAGCCGCTCGGGGCCATTTCCTTTGTCTTTTGTGGAAATGACCCAGGTCACTGCCACTGCCTGAACTTCCTCCTTTTTTTTTTTTTTTCTTCTTCCTCTCATATGCTATCAATGTTCTGTTGGATATTCGTCACTGCCAAACCAGAGCGTTGTAAACATTGCAGCCCTTCCCCAGAGACCTGGGGAAGATGCCTTCCGCACCAAGGCTGACGCTGAGGCGGGATCTTCCCTGGCACATCCCGCTGCAGGCAGGCGGGTTGAGCCCCTGGGGACGCCTCGGGGCTGGTTGGTTCCTGTCCCTTGTGCCTCGTCCCTCGGGCCCGGAGGGCACCGGGGCCAAGGCCTGTTACAGCAGATGTGCGAGCTGGGGAGCCCTGGGACGCTGGCCCTGGAGTATGGACCTCAGGGCCATGGGGTCATCGCTGGGTGCTTGAGGCAGGACCTCTTAATGTTTGAAGCAAAATACTTCAGAGGTGACACTGCAGGAGGCTTTGCTTCCAGGAAGAAAGGTGTGTTTTCATGGCATAATAGAAGTGTGGTAATTGTTAGTGAGGAGGGGGGCACACAAAGTGATGCCACATCCAAGGCAGGACCCTCACCCCAGGCCGTGCGTGGAGGGACGGGAGCAGGAGAAGCCATGATCGCCAGCACAAATGGAACAGGAGCAGAGATGTGTCCTGGTCTGCAGCCCCTCTGTACTCCTCACGTGTCCTCAGTTCACCCTGCAGCACGGGCCCCTGCAGCACACGTGGGATGGAAAACTGAATTTTCTTGCAAAATAAAGCAAGAGGTGTCTCTGTCTTCTGTGTTTCTTCCACGATGCAAGTGAAATGGAAAGTAGGAAGTGGCTGGAATGCCTGAAGAGAAGGGAGGGAGAACACAAGACGGGGGCTGGGACAAGGGCTGGATTTAGGAACAGGGAGGGAGGGAGGGAAATGGAGAGGAAGGGCTGCCAGCAGCTGCTGGCACTGGAAGAGAACAGGAAATAGAGAAGATGAGAGGAAGGAGAGGCAAAGGCAGAAGGGGACAAGAGTGACGTTGCTGTGGTAGACAAGGGCCATCTGAGACTCTAACACTGCTTGCCACCTGATTAATGTGTTTTAAAAATTCTGGGATGTCAGGAACGCTGTCAAAAAGGTGACCTAACACAGTTCCGATGACTTCACCCTGTGCTATGTGTGCTTATTCTGGCCAGCAAGTGCTCAACCTTTACTTGAATATTTCAGTTTCTAAACTAGTTTTGGGTTGCACATTTAGCAAATATATGTGGAAGACTCTGGTAGTGTTTTCAGGGTCCCTTCATCAATAATGCTAACACTTTCCATGGGCAATGACTGCTCTGGAGCAAAAGAACATTTGGTGTTAGAAGCAAAGGGCTCTGAAATAATTTGTGCTCTTTACTGCTGCAGAAAAGCTTACACTTCACCCAAGCACAATGTAAAACTGCATCCTACACTCAGGGGATAAACTGCTGAGAAGAGTGACTTTAGCACTAGATCCCAGGCCTATAAACAACTGGACATATCTTGAATGACATTTATTTGTATCAAAGCATCTGTCTCCTTTCAGTCTAGTCGACTGTGCAAAAAATGTGGTGACTTGTTTGTGTAGTGCTTCCTATCTTCAGTGATAAGCTTACTAAAATTAGGAGTTATGAAATAACTTAATTTTTAAACTGCTGACAACTGTCAGGTTGAAATTCACAAACTTGCGAGGAACTAATTTCATGTCCTGAATTTAATCCCTGCTGGTATGTTTCAATCCTAAAGACAAATATATTTCACCAAAATAACATCTTGGTTTTCAATGGTGTTTTTATTGCAAAAGAACAGCTAGACTGTTGCAGATATTAGTGTCCTAATTCCCACACTGAGCATCCTATTTTTATGCTTTATTTTATTGGGGTTTGAACAGCAAGGTTTTGATATTGGAGGGGAGGGGGGTTGTTGCTACCAGGGTGGCTTCTGTGAGAAGCTGCCAGAAGCTTCCCCCATGTGCACAGAGTCAATGCCAGCCAGTTCCAGGACAGACCTGCCACTGGCCAAGGCTGAGCTCATCAGTGATGGTGGTAGCAACTCTAGAATAACAGATTTAAAAGGGGAAAAAAGCGACTGTGACACTGCAACCAGAGAGAGGAGTGAGGATGTATGAGAGGAGCAGCTCTGCAGACAGCAGGTCAGTGAAGGAGGTACTTCAGGCACCAGAGCAGAGAGTTACCTGCAGAATGTGATGAAGATTGTGGTGGGGCAGGCTGTCCCCTGCAGTCCATAGGGGTCCACAGTGGAGTAGAGATCCACCAGCAGGCCATGGAGTAGCCATGCTGGAGCAGTCTGTTCCTGAAGGACTGGGCCCAGTGGAAGAGGCCCACGTTGGAACCATTTGAAGAATTGCAGCCTGTAGGAAGAACTCATGTTGGAGAAATTCATGAAGGACTGTCTCCAATGGGAAGGACCTCACACTGAAGCAGGGGAAGACTGTGAGGAGTCCTCCCGCTGGGGAGGAAGGAGCAGCAGAGACAATGTGTGATGAACTGACCAAGTCCCCAGTCCCAGCCCCCCTTCTCCACTGAGGGAGAGGTAGAGAATTTGGGAGGGAAGTTGAACCTGGGAAGAAGGGAAGGGTGAGGGAAAGGTGTATTGATATTTGATTCTATTTCTGATTATCTCACTCTAATTCCATTTATTATCAAACGAATCAGTTTCCCCAAGCCACATCTGTTTTGCCTGTGACAGTAATCAATGAATGATCTCTCCCTATTTTGATCTCTACCCACAAGACTTTCAGTGTATTTTTCCTTCTGTCCAGTTGGAAAGTGGAGTGGTAGGGTGGCTTTGGTGGGCACCTGGCTTCCAGACAGGGTTAACCCAGCACAATTATTTAAGACATAAAATATCCCCCTTACCCAAAGATCTGATGGCAATGGCCCAGTGATTTGCCCTTTTCAGAAATTCATGTTGTGTTTGCACTATGACTTGTACTGTGTGTTTGGGGTGTCTCTTTTCCATTTTCTTCCTTCAAGAAGCTCATACCCTACGGCAGATAGAGAGGAAAGGTTTTCTCTAGATGCCATTGTCCCTAGGCACTATATGGGAAGACAGTAGGTGCTGGTAATCCAAGTGTTCCTTGAGATTCATTGGAGACATCAGATACCTTTCCCCTTGCTCTTGTGTACAAGTCTCTCTGCCAGTCCTCCTATGGGCTAGATCGTGTTGGACTAATAAGGCAATAAAGGACTGACAAGGTTACATTTAACTTTCTAGAGCACAGTAATCTCCAGTTCTGTTTAGGATTCCTGTGTGTGACTTTTACCCTAGTACTCTTCTTACTTTTCTTAATAATGCTGCATAGCACAACTCAGATGCCTGCACTTACCATCTGCATAGGACCTGCATTCCTTGGAACAGTTCACATGGGACCTACCAAGGCCTCTCTGTTCAGGTGACCGCAGCCACAGTCAAAGTCAGATGGCAATTGCTGTTACCAGCTCACCAGAGCAGCCCAGATTTCAGGAAAAATTGTTTCCACAAAGGGAAGAACATGGTTTAAAGATCCTTGAGTGCTAACCACAGCTTTCAAACCTTTGAAAGTATAGTATCAGTTCAAAATGAAGATAGAAAAAATGGAGAGGCAGACAAGATGGAACTTGTAGTCCAAAGTCCCTGATATAAAGAGAATTCTTAATTATACTAGAACTATTTTCACTGTTGTCACAGTAAGTTACTAGCTTCGTTTTGTGAAAAACAACCGTATTTTATGCTGCTGAGGAATGTCCTATCTTACAACCATTGTCTTTGCACTGTGTTTGCTGTAGATCGACGCCTCCATTCTCCAGTACTTTGGAAGCCACACGAGAAGAGCAGTTCTCTATGCACCTCCTGCTCACCATGAAACTGACCGTCAGCTGTGCCAGCGCATCCTGGCAAAACATGGATATACAGTCACAGTCCTTGAAAACAGGAAACTGGAGGAAGGTCTGAGGCGTGAGGGCCCTTATCACAGTAAGAATAATTGGACTTAGTTAATTTTTTAATTACTTAGTGTGATCACTAAATGTAGAATCAATCCAGCATTCTTCCACAATGATAAAGTATATAAACTCTAAAAGTAAGGACAGAAGCCAAAATCTAGCCTTTCTCAGCTGTGTGGATAATTTTCCACAGTTAAGTAATTAGCTATATCCTTCTGTAGAAAAAATGCAGCAGAGTAGTTCATCATAGTCTTGACAAATAAATCAGATCCATTTGGTTCCTGATGGCTTCTCATACCAACTTCATCAATATAGCTGAAAGATTTTCGATAGAATGTTTCATAACAAAACACATACCTGCTACATTTTCTACCTTATCATTTTCTCTCCTAAAGAAAACTTGTATGTGTGAAGGTTATTTTTTTCCTCTAGTCATGTTTTGATTGTTCTATAAACTTGTTAAAGAACACAATATAGGACAAGTACCTTTTGCACTTGATTACTGTTGGTTCTCAGTTCCTCTTGAAATTTGGAAATCCTCGGAAAGCAGACTACTGAAGAATCCTGATCTCTTACACGAAGGACCGTATCTTTATTGTGTAGAGTTACACTGTGCTTGATAGAGAAGCTTGGGCACCAGTTAGATGTGTGATGACCATGTTTGAGTGTACTTGGACACCTCAGAGGTATAAACTGAAACTGTGATGCCAATTTGGTCTTGGAAGTCAATTCAGGAAATGGAAGGCTTTGAAAAAAATACACAGGCTACTATTCTGTGAGAAGAAAAATGGTGTTGTTAGATATTTCTTGTGCTAAAGGAAGTACTCTTTGCATCATTCAGGCTTGCAACACACTTCTGGGGCTACCAGAGAGCTCAGGTTTGCTTTGACTTTTAACCAAACCAGATAATTTCATAGATGAAAACTACAATTACTTAGCATGCTTGAGATTGCTCAAAATTGCATCACTAATTTCAAGTGTCTTTAAGAAACTTTCTTGAAACTGAGATACATGTGGTTTTCTTTGGCAGGCTGTACCAAGAAGTAGTAAATCGTCTTAATCTCACTCTTACTTTAATCTAGTTTTGTAGTCACCTTTTAGCCACTCCTTGCCCTGAGTACTTTCCATCTCAGAGTGACGAGAGACACCATGTCTTACAGGCTTTGCTAATGGCAGATAGGCTGCCGATAAAAGTTGGTATCTCTGGGGACTATGTGCACCATCTCTGTGAAATACTTCTGTTTCAAATGGCCAAGGAAGTGGGCATGCCAAATTTAGTTGCAACTTATTAAAAAAAAAGGAAAAAGAAGAGTGCACTAGGTTTTCCTACAGTGCTGAGTTCAGACTGAAGTTCTCCAGTACGGTTTTTACACTCCAAATATTGCCTCTGCTGAAATGAGCTTAACTGTGGATATTTATACTTTACAGGCTAGAATCAGTACTTCCTGTAGTATTTTTCCAGTAATAATAAAAAAAAATAATAAAAAGGTCAGGTATTTTCCAGGAACATCCCACAGCTTCCAGCAGATGTTGGATTATGTAAAAAAGTCAAATGCTTGCCAACTTAAGGCAAAGAGTAAGACTCTACTAATTCCATTTCATGGCAGCATAAATCTGCCTTTAACTATTCTCTGTTATGTAAGTGTCTGGCTTTAAGGTTATGTTTTAAAAACAAGAAGTAAGTAATAGAGCATGTCTACATACCAACCCAATGATCTTTTCTTACAGCTAAGCAAATTACATTCAAAGTTAATTTTCTTCCTCAGTAGATGATGGGGTTTACTCTTCTGGATGGGATAGTACTCCTTATTTTGGAGAAGTGTATTTTGAGCTATGCTTTGGCATCATATTTTTCTAATAGGACTGTTATATGTTATTAAAAAATATGCTCCTTTAGGCCTCAGTTAAAAATATATAGATAATGAACTCAGAAACACAGAGTATGAGTGCTGTGAAAAATCTATATAAAGAGTAATTTCTTAATACTTGATATTATTTAGCAGCTCTATCGGGTGCTTTTATTTGTCTGCAGTCTTTCTTACTCATGTATTTTACAAAGTTCACTCTGAATTTGAAAGGATTTTTTGTTTTGAATGGCTGAGAGCCAAGACTCTAACTGAAGTCATATATGGAAAAAAATTCACCACAAAACATTCCTAACTTTTTTTTTTGTGCTGGCCTGCTAAGAATTTTGGGACCAATTCTGCTGCTGTTTGAAACCCAAATGTGACAGGTCTGCACACTGATCTTCCAGAAAGATCCTCAAATACCTGAGCTGCAGCACTGTTCATTGCTGTCAGAGAGAAACATCAGGGGAATAGTTTTCTTAAGTGGAAAGTTTTCACTTCTTACAAACTAACCAAAACCATTTTGAGTTTTGATAACTGGGAAACAATTGGCTAAAAAGGAAAAGCTTTTTTTTTTTTTTTTTTTAAATCATGGTTAAGAGACTGTGGTTTATGGGTTTACTATGAAAAATCCATACAGATGTGTTCTGCAGTAAAACCTAAATTATTCAAACCCCTAATTTTTCACTGAAAAACAGCTTTGTCAGTAAATTCTCAAGCAGCTTTTCTTGAACAAAAAGTAGTTGTGCTTTCACCATTCCTTAGCAATTAAACCCACATGGAGAGAAAAGTCCATGGACTGATGATACCTGTGCCTGCTCTGAGCTCTTTGAGACTTCCTTTTGCAGCAGCCCTAAATGAGCCATTTTGCTGTAAGTTTAACATGTCTTAGTCTGCTGCTGGGATGGAGATAGAGAGGTGGAACTGTGTTAGAACTGTGTTGGTAGCAGATGATGGAATAGTCAGATTTCACAGAGAACTGGGATTACCACCTTGGGAAATCTGTTTTAACATGGTCAGTATCTCTAGTAAATATCTGTGGTAAATCTGGTTTGAAGTAAGCAGTTCAAAAGAAGTTGCTGATAAGCAAACAGCTCATCATAACAGCTGATAAGAAAGGTATCAGGTTGTATTGGCCAGCACATCTACAAATGGCACATTTGTTTGGTTTGCCAGGTAGTGTGATTGGCCCTCCTTCCTTCCTTCCTTCCTTCCTTCCTTCCTTCCTTCCTTCCTTCCTTCCTTCCTTCCTTCCTTCCTTCCTTCCTGCCCACAGCTTTGGAGGGGGTTGAAATTGGTGTCACAATCTCATGGAAAATAGTAAAAGGATCAGAAGGAGGAGTGAGAAAGCCTTACACTTTCAGGCTTTCACGGGGGAGATTTGCCATACTGAGCTGTACAAGCCTCTGGGCTTCCTTGCCTCAACCCAGGACAGAACTGTGTTGCTCTATCAGAGATGAGTGGGATGAGCCACCTGGCTTCAGAGCCCCCTTAGATCCTCCCAGAGTGGCAAATATCAGAGAAGAACTTGCCAAATATTTTCCAGTGTCTTCTCTTTCCTCCCTGTTCTTCCAGTCTGAGAAGCTCTCATCTCTTACCACAGTAAAGATTAACAGGATGTGTGTGTCCCTATGACTCTGTGCCACCCTGCCAACATTTTCACATTTTTTAAAGGAAGGTTTTATCTCAGAAATTTGTTTCATGAGTAGGCATTTCTACCCTCCAAAAATAATGTTCTCTAGTTACTGCCTGCTACCTTAATCTTTCCTGAATTCCCTACTTTGCCCAGATGACATCTTCAAAGATAAATAAACTACTTATATCTTTCCTTACAGAGCCATCAGTTTTTTTGTCCTTTGCTGAATGTGCCTGCCTCATTAGTCTTTGGTGACCCTCCCTTAATAGGCATTTCCTTCATTTCTCAATTCTTCACCTTTACTAATAGTTAAACAAATCTCAGCAAATTTCAGGATCTAAGAAATGTGTGCAGTTGTATGTTACAAATCTGACTGGCCAATTTGAATTCATTTTGCAATAACATGAAAAATTCTGTCATTACCACTAGCTCTTCAAATGGAAAAGATTGTGCATAAGCTCAATGGTAGCCCATCAGTTTGGCCATGGAAAAAAGCATACGTATCCAGGCTCCTGACAAACTGAGTGCAGAGTAACATTATATGCTCCCTGCTGCCTTAGAGTGTTAGTAAATTGGTGGAAGCTTTTGCAATTGCAGTGAGGGACTTTAAAAAAGAATCATAAACCATTTTCAGAGTATTGCTTTTACAAGATCATTTCCTATTTTTAGAATACTGCATTTAAGTATTTAAAATTTACTATTGCCTCTTTTTGCAGTTTGAGTGGCATCCATTGAAGATTAAATTTTAGCCATGTCATTAGAAAGATCACTACAGTACAAATATTGATTTAGGTTGGGGTTTTTTGTGTGATTTATTTTTCCATAAGGTAAGTATTGAACCCATCTTAGCTTTGTTCAATATTTAGCTTTTTTACCAATTTCCACGGAAATCAATACCATTTTCATGTCCTATTCATTTTCCTGACATTGTTAAGTAGGAATCATATACTACATAGATACTTAAATTTACATATATTGCAAAGAATATTAGATCTGAAGTTATTTCCTCTTTTCTGACATTATCAATATACACTGAATATCAATATACACATTATGTCCTGTCTTCTGCCATTTTAAGAGCATGCTGTGTTTAAATACTTGGCAGTGTAAACTAAGCCCTGGTTCCAGCAACTAACTATGAGGATGATCTAGCTTTTTGCAGATGTGGGAGTGGTGCTTGGGTGGAGCTGCACCAGGAACAGGAAGGGATGATTGAGACAGCAGACCCATGGGAGCAAATCTGAGCGAATCTTGGCCTTTCTCTTTATGTGCTCGGGTCAAGAGATCTGTCTGGTATTTAAAGTGGAACTGCTTATGTATTACAGCAAGGAGTAAATACCCCCTCACTGATAAAGCCACCTGAATATATTCAGGCATAACTCATTTTACTGTAAAATGATGGTTTGAGAATTGTATTATTATGGAAGATAAGGCATCTGCTGCCCCCCTCTTGGCTCAGTAGAGTTTGTTTGCTTCTTTGTACCCAGTGGTGGTCACTCCCTGCAAAAGCTGGTGCTTGGGCAATGTCGGGGAACATGAAGCTGCAGGAGCAAGAACAGGTGTTCACAGATGTGGAGTGATGCTAGCTGCAAAGTTTCTGTCTCTCTGTATATTGCATGACTGACTGAAGAAGCAGCTGGAGACAGATGAAAGAAAATTCTTATTTGATTTTCCCTAAAAGCAATTTTCCAAGTCAGCCTTTGTCAGTTTTTCATTTTGGTTTGTTGGATATCCTTTGGAAAAATTACTTTTTAAAGAAAATTTACATTTTTCATGGAAGAAAATTACTCAGTTGCTTCGCAGTTATAGTTACAAGGCCAGAAAATGTTGCCACATCAGTTAGAGATGGAGAAAACTAGGATAGAAACTATATGAGTCACCATCAGAACTAGATTGAAATGCATGCTCTTTGCTGTATGTCTTTATGTTATTCCTTTAGCATATTGTATCACCTCTCAGTGTTCTCCTCACTGTTCATACTTTTGACCAGAGTTGAATAGGAAAAGTATCAGCTTAATTGCTGACATCTGGCCAGCAGCAAGGTAGGAACTTGCAGAAGTGCTCCTTCATAAGTGCAGCCAGTAACAGTTTCCACAGAGCTGCTAATTAGTCTAGAGAATAAACCACAGCCATAGGTTTTGGATGCCCCCAGGGCCACGGCTGGTGACTGTCAGACATCCGTTTTTCATTTTCCAAGACATACCATATTAGAAAAATTAGTGAAAATGAGAGAAGGTGCTAGAGACAGGAGAACACAGTGATGCTCTTTCTCCAATG
The DNA here is from genome assembly GCA_013398275.1 of Promerops cafer. Classification (NCBI taxonomy): domain Eukaryota; kingdom Metazoa; phylum Chordata; class Aves; order Passeriformes; family Nectariniidae; genus Promerops; species Promerops cafer. The sequence continues at coordinate 845,937 of VZSE01008763.1, forward strand.
AGTGTGAAGACTGGTATATTTGGGTGAGCAGAGGTACTTGTTAACACAAAGTGTTAACGAATTCTGCTGCCAAGGAAAAAAGAACAATCTGTTCATCATGCTTGTAGTAATCAGGGCGTGATGTATTACAATAACAAAGTTGTTATTAGGAAATCTGTTTTGGGAGTAAAGCTAGTGAAGTAATCAAATGGATTCCCTGGAGCTGTGGAGCATTCAATCTTAGATGTCTTGAAATATTAGGTAAAGAGATTTTATTGGGTGTAGTGAGTCCCCTGGTGGGGCAACAAGATGGTCTCACAGACTTCTTGGAGTACATGACTAGCCTTGAGAAAATCAGGCAGACAAAAAACTTAAGAGGGAAAATGGTGATTTCTAAAGAAGATGGGGAGATTTCAGGTATAAATCAGCTGTGGTGACTCAGAGCTTGGAGGAACAAAAAAAATGTAGTTTACGGCATCTTCTTAAAATGCAAAATATTCTCAAAAACCCTCAAATTTATGATAATATATTCCTGATGGGAGTGGGGAAAAGGGAAGGGAGCAAAAATCAGTCGTGCTTAGGTAATAGCCAGCTGAACTTTGAGAAAGTAGAAAGCAAATAATGTATTGTGAAATATGGATGTTTTTCATGAGATGGCATGTAAAATAAGTACTAAAAGAACAGATTTCCTCCCTTAGTGAATGGTTTTCTGTAGAGTTAGAAGTACATCCACAAGAGTAGGAAACATTAGTTTTAACTTTTTTCTTTTTTTTTTTTTTAATTTTTCAGATACAGTTAGGAGGAGCCCCTACTTGCTGTTTATTTCAGCCTCAGACAAGTTTCCATGAAATCCAACTAACTTTAGCAAACAATTATAAAGACTAAAGGCCCCAAGGAAAATTTCTTGTGTGTTCTGTAAACATCTGGTTGCCATTTTCAATTACAAGGACCAACCCACTGAAGGAAGCAGTTTAGTTTTTTTGGAACAGAAGTGGGACACTGGGGTTTTTGTTCTTTTTCATAGTGGAGAGTAAAGGAAATGTCAGGAATAGAGAGGTCACTAGATGCTCAGCTTTTATAAATACAAAAGTCTCTGAGAAAATTAAAGTAAATTGAAATCAGGTTCTGAAAGTGCAAACAACCCTGTGGAGGTAAGGTTAAATAAGCAGGACTGGAGATCCTAGCATGCCAGCAAAAGCACAAGATCATTCTGTCATAAGTAAGTAATTTAAAATACTGTGCAAAATAATAATGGTGAAGCTAGCCACAGAAATATTTTGTGGGTTGCCATACAAATATGTATGTATATTCAAATCTAGCAGATATAACTTCTCAAAATCCTTTTGGTTAACTGTTGGTACAAATACATAACCAGCAGTATACACAACTGGTTGGTTTCCTAATGCAGAATATATGTCATGTGAATCCCAAGCTAAGTTTTGACAAATAAAACACATATTTTAGAAACACTTTGTATGTTGTTAAACAAGGAGCTTCCTAAACAAGCTAAATAGGTAGAAATGTGATCCTCAGAGCATACTGAGTTACAAGCATGTAACAGATTTAATCTGCTTCCATAACATGGAATTTCATTTCGTTTTGGGGAGGAAATGCATACCAGAAACATACATTATCTTGATAACTTTTTAGTTTTGCTTTTAGCAATTAATATCATGCCACAAACATCATTGGTTTCAGTACAAGACATGAGTTTCTGACATACACAAATGAATTTTGCTCTCTAATGTGATGCTGTGGTTTTGTGTTAGAAAATCTAAATGCATCATATATTTTTCTGAACAATATGTATTCTTCTTCCTAATTACTAGCAGAACATGTTCATGCTTTGTAGAAGAGCACACAAATGATTTCTTTGTATTACTAAAATAAACCCTCTGTAAGATTGTACTGAATCCTCTGTTTCAAATGCACTCTTTTCATTTAGAAAGGGAAATTCTTTATTTGTTTATAACAAAAGTATAAGGACATTGAGCTCTGCCAGGTAAAACCAAAATATAGCATTTAGTCCTAAATGCACCAAACATATCTTTCTCTGAATGTTCTATTTACTTTTTAAACAGAACATACAGTCCAGTGGAGAGTGGTATTTAAGGGGCTGACTTAGAGATTACAATAATTAAAATGATATATGCTGATTACACAGTGAGCTAAAATTAAAACTTTACTGGAATAAATTATGTCATGTTAACAGAATCTGAAAAACACCAGTGTCCAGGAAGATCCACACATCGGCCAAAGGAAAGCAGCAATGTGCACAGCTACTGAAATTAAATACATACAAGGGATTTAGGCATCAGTACACCCACTCTGTAATATGCTAGTGACATGCAAATCCTGTAAAAGACTTTGAGGCAATTTTTTATAACGTAGCATGTCAGATAAGAAGGTAACAGCATACAATTGTTTTTTTAAGTATTTTTAAAATGCTTCCCTTTAAGAAATGAATCCTGGCTCTGATAGGGTTCAAGCAGAGACTCTGGTTTATAAATATATACGTCTGTTCCTAAATGTCAGATAATTGTCTGCTAGTATAGGTGCTGGGAGAATGTCAGTCAGTCTAGCCAGAAGCCTGTCACCATCCTGCCAGAGCACTCTCTGTAAGGGATTGTTGGTTAGGACTGCTCAGTGACTTGGCTGCTGGAAGCTGTGGACCCTTTTTGATGTAGTCACTGGCTCTGAGCCCTGGTCAGCTGTGAGAAGTGTGCTGCTGCCTTTCATCACTGTGCTCCCATTTTAGGTAGCAGCATTATATACCACTGAAACAATTTTTTTTTTTTTTTTACTCTAGCTACCATGACTTTTATTGGTTCAGGCAGCAAAAAGCTTATACACTGTGCAGGCCTTCATTGTAATTTGCAGCCAGCCCACGCCATTCCTAGGTTCAGATTCCAACTTTCTCCAGCTGCATCCACTTTCAGCTGACAGCTCTTTTGAATGCTGCATCCCAAAGCCACCCCAGACATCAAAAGTGCAGTAGCCACCCACAGTTTAGAACATGTTTCTGAAAATTTCACACAACGTATTGTTTTTATGCTGGCTTATCTTACATCAAAAGGGAACCTTTTCTTCATGAGAGGAATGATTATTCTACCCTTCTGATGTTCATTGTACTCCCTCAGAGTTGATTTTTCGATGTAATACAGAATATTTTTTTACTCAGCCCCTGAGGTTGTCCATTTGGAGGTAATCCTAGTTTGCACAGATGTCAAAGAGAATAGAGGCTCCTCTGACATACTCAGAAATTGGAACTATTTCTCAGTTTCAAGTTAGTCATGAGAACCTTCAGATTTCTGGAAAAAATTATTTCATACATAAAATTATTACTAAAAGTGATACACTGCCTTTGATTAAAAAGGAAAAACCCCACATATCATGAATTTCTATCATTTGTGGCAGGCATGTTTCCTTACAAAACAGTGTCCATTTTTTACAACAGGAAAAATATTGAAGGGATTTAGATTAAAAAGTAACAATGGAATAGTATTTGAGCAACTTTAACTGGTAGCAGGATTAAAAAATATAGTCTTAACATATCTCCTCAATGGTGCCTCACATTAATAAAATACAGTCCTACTCTGATAGAGGGAAGCACAGAGGAGCTGAGTGGTATGCATTTTGGAAAGCTTGAACCAAATTGTTCAAGTCATAAAGTGTTTCTATAACAAGATTATTGTTGTAATGACTTTGTTTCTGACATTTGTGGTAATGCTTTCAAAAATAAATATTTAGCTATAAAAAGGATTTTGAGTTTTAATTTATAGCAACTACTAAACATGTATATATAGAGAGAGCTTACAGAGTGTTCTTCTGTGTTTTGTAAATGCAATATGAATCTGGCAAAGCTACAGTTATTTTGGAATACAGCTCAGCTGATCTGTTTATTGAAGAAGGACTTGGTATAAAATGAAGAAGTAAAACAAGATCATTTTTTGTTTATTTGGAAGAAAACCAGTTCACTACATTTTTTTTTTTGTTTTGCAATAGGTAAAATAGAAAATATATCAGCATATGAAAGTACTGTTCAACAGGCTGATAGACAAAATAAGAACAAGATATAGCTATTTTGGAGCAAATCAAGAAACATTTGCCTGTCTAAATGGGAATTAGGCATTTAATTTTTTTTTCCCATTTGTCTTCAGCAAATGTACAAAAAAACCTCTCTCACTTCAGGTTTCACAGCCACAGTGAGGCCAAGTATCAGTGAAGGCTGTCTAGAAGTCATTCTTCAACAAAAAATAATTGAGGTAGTTTTCTACAAAGATGAGGCTGAAGTCAAGGACTTTAAATACATAGAGTTTGACATGTTAGCCCTATTTTCCCTAGGAATGTAGTGTTATTGCTTTAAAAAAGCTCTGAGGGTAGAAAAAAAAGAAGTATTCAAGAAAGTACTAGCTCAGAAGGCAACTGTAGACTAGTTAGATTGCCTTTTTTATGACAGGGTGATATGTGAAATAGGGGAAAGCATCAGGTTTTCTTCTTCTTTTACCCAGCTCTGTGGCATATATGATTTACACCCCAGATGTTACAGTACACATTTTTTTGCAAATCTAACAATCTGCAGATATCTGTTGATCTTCAAAAGTGAGGTCTGACCCTACATTTCTTTAAAATGTTTGCAGAGATAATTTTAAGGTCTACTTTAGAGTCCATATTTTATGGATGCTCTACATGGCAGTCCAGATATCTGTCATGGACTTCCACTACCCCATGGCATGCCGGGTGAGTAGACGTGAAAGGCAGCATAGAGTGATACATAGAAGACAGTATCTGTGAAGTAGAGCTGGAAACCCTTACATTAGGCATGACTTAGTTATTGCATCACTGTCTTCTGCAGTTTTGTCTAACACATAAATAAAATGGGTCAATTCCCTAGTTCTAGGGATGAGTGATGCAGCGTGGCTCATGTCCATGTATCTAAACTCTTTTCCCCGACTGAGGGCAGCCTGCTTTTCATTGAGTTTTAGGAACTGCCACTGACTTAGACTGTCTCCTGGGGCATTGCATGGCCACCCAGGGAGAAGTAAACAAACACAGTAGATGATTGCAGGCCAGTGGTTGAGCCTTTGTCCTGACACTGTTTAGTTTAGCCATTGCCTTTATTCCCAAGCTCCTTTTTTCAGTATTGTTTCATGTCTCCTGGGTATTATGGAATCTGGCACATTAGTAAGGATTGGTATAGGTGCCTCAGTGCTGTGATTGCAGTGATCAAGGTCTGCAATTTGGATCTTAAAATATGTTTTTTTGTTTCTTGCATATGTGATCAAACATCATTATTTTAACATTGTAACTGGTATCCTCATTCATTGTAATTAGAATGAGACAGGATATTAAGACAAAGCCATTTATTCCTTAGCTGCTTATCCTGAGGCTGCTATATATCCATAGAAGGGAAGAGGCTGTTTTCTCAGCTCTTCTCAGTTTCTACCTTTTAAAGTCAATGATGAGTTCTCATTAGTGTCATCATTCAGAGGGCTTCTCAGCTCAGGTACCTCATTTTCTCTTGCGAAGAATGGGAGTGTTAGATATGTTGGGGTAAAATGCAGGATGGAAAGTAATCACAAGCTGGCAATTTGGTTTCCTTGGGCAGAACTCCTCCTCCCTAGGAACTACTTTCGAATTGAATCTTCTTTCCAGCCACCAGCTCTTTCTGTTTGTTTCATGTGCCTGTCTAAAAGCCCAGACTCTTCCCTATAAAAGTAACAGGATCTGCAGGTATTGCAATAGTCTAGTGCAGAAGGTGCCTCCGTAGTACTTGTTCTTGTTCTTAAGTTCTATGTACACACTCATCCAAGTTAGGATGTGCTTCCACAAGGTCCACAAGGTGCTTTGGGGCTCCTGTTCACTCATCATGTTCAGCACTGTGGTGGAGTCTCCCCAGGGGCATCTTGGAGGTACCAGGGCAGGGTCTTGTGTCTCTCTGACAGGGTTGCTTGGGTTACCCCACCCAGCATTGTGTCTCTGTGCTCCTTCGTGTGTGTGCACGTGCATAAGAGAGAAGAGTATTTTGTGGGCAGAAGCCCTTCCTGTGATGTCCCTGGGAACAGCTGGAGCAGGGTGCTGTTTGAATTCTCCCACTGCTGTGGTTCCTCTGGGCTGCATTGTGCAGCCTGGTCCCTGCATGTCTCAGCTGCATGACCCTTCTTCCCACATGCACATTCTCTCCTTCCAGTTTTCACCTGGTTCTTCATGCCAATCTACTCTCAGTAGCTTGTCTCTAATATTTCTCAATCTGTCTTTTTTGTCAGGCAGTTTCCTTCTCTACCTTCACAGAAGGTAAGAAAACACCTACACAGATGGATTTAGCTGAGCTTTGGTGGATCTGTGACATCTGTGCTTTAATTAGGTACCAAGTACTTCCATCCCACTGAAGGTTAGGTCTAAGTCCCACAATGTGTGGGTGAGAAACATATATAGCAGCTTTGACTGTCGTGGCTTATGTTGTGTATTAAATACATAAAAAGTAAGAATTCCAGCATTTGGGTTGTGAGTTATTTTAGCTTGCATACAAGAAGAGCATAAGATATTGGATTATTAGGAGCTTTTAGTTTCACTGAGGCTTGCTGTGCAGAAAGTTCCCGTGTGTGGAGGACATACCAGAGTAATCTGACTATTCATCCAGTAAGCACAGAAGTGGAATAACAGGCTTGAGTGTTTGAATTGCCCCAAAGTGTTTGTCATTGGGTCAGAACTGCATATTTTCTTTTTATTTGCTATTGAACTCTACTACAGCTCAGAAAGTATTTTGACAGCATATTTTCATACCTTGAGTTGACAGATTATGCTATGATAAAATCTATAGGTTATTAGAGTTGTGATCTGTAATACAACTCAGTGGAGAATTATTCTTAGCCTGACAGTCTGTCGTGGATAGACTGAGAACCATCTAATGCACCTGCCTTACCATACTGCAGTGTTCTTCTCCTCATGTCAGACTAATACAATTTTTGAATGCACTTTTATTCCCAGTATTCTGCCCATTCTTTGGTTGCACAGAAAAATATATGGATATAGTTTAATAATAATGCAATTTAAATTTTTTGTTGCTACCTTTGGTTGTCTTACCGACAGTTACCTGCAAATTGAAAACCCAACTTTAAAACATTTGCTGCAGGTCTGAAAATTCTTTTTTGGTTGTCTGTTATAGTATGGTAATTTATTGATTGAAGAAAGGATTGTTAATCTATTGCATGACTGAATGTGATGTAAATGGAGAAAGGATTGTCCTGTCTGTTCTCCATTCTTGTGCACTTATACCTGCAATAGATTTCTTTTGCTTCTTTTAGAGAAAGTCATCTACCTTGTATTATCAATTGCTCCAGTAAGGAAGATGGTAACTCTTTGACTTGGTAGCGAGGTCTAAGGCAGTTTTAGAGTTTGAGACCAGGCAGAGAAATTAAAATATCTTAATACATTTGAGAATATTTCTGATAGAAACAGGTAGCTCTTGGCTTGTTATGCTCATTTTTTACTTTTGAAATTTACCTTTGGATTGACAAGGAAAGCAGGCTTGAAACCTGTCACTGATATAAATAAACAGTAATAAAATAATTCTTTCAGGCAAGAGTGGAAACATTATGCCTCTCCATTTGTAATTAGACCCAATATCCCTCCACAGCACTTGCAGAAGAGATACAGGATAGTCAAGCATTACTCTGTTTTTATAAGAGGCACTGCAAACAACTTCAAATGCCTATTTCACTGCCTGAATTCTGAACTCAGCTGTCACTCTGCATTAATTCTTGAGCATAGGGCAAGGTTTTGTGCTAAGCTGTTCAGGGACAGATGAACTGGAATTGGAATTAAACTGGTTCCATTTGGTTCACACCAGCCTCTCCTCTACAAAGACTGCTTCCCTTGGCACTTGAAATCCTCTTAGTTAGGGAGTAGTTGAGCCAAAAGAAAATCCCGATCATCCTCAAGGGGAGTGAGTAGTGACTGTCCTCAGGATTCCTTCAGCCATTTCCTGGCAGCCACACAGCAACTGCACAAAGAATTTTGTGAGTGAATTGACTGTGTCCAACCATCTCAGCCTCATTTGTAGGGTAGGGTATTTTTTTACACTTAAAATACTCAACTGCAATTAATGTGACAACAGATTTTAGCCTAATTTGTCCAGCTAAGCTAGTGGTTATGGGGCTATGTGTTAGGGCAGAGTACGGCCAGTCTGAAAACACTCTGAAACAGTGAAAGATTTGCATATGGGCAGGTGAATAGCTGCTTTCCAGAATAGTTCAGAAAAATATCAGAAACCTAACCATCTTGTCCTGTGCTATTGCACATGTGGAGAGCTCATTTCTTCATTGTTGTGGTAGTGAGTCCATATTGGTAATAGCTCATGGCCATCAAGGGCCACACCAAAAGAGAACTTAAAATGCTTCCGATAACTACTGTTTTAAGGAGAAAATTCCTGAACACCTAGGTGTGAGACATTCCTTTTGGGAAGGTCTTACAAATGAAACATTGATATCAAAAACTTGCAAGAGGACATGTCATTAACAAAGAAAAACTATTCAGTCCAACAAGCGGCATTCTGATATTTGCACAACAAGACAGCCAAACTGCTGTAACCAGAAATAGGCTTCAAAGGATATTTTCCCCTGGAGTGTTATCCATGAAGCTCAGATCTTGAGAGGTGTAGAATTCCCACCTCCCCAGACCCTGTCACACAGCCTGCCTGATGCTGCTGCCCTCTAAGATGCTGAAGAGCATAAAATTCAGCCTAGAATCCAGAGGCAGTCAGTGAGGCAAAAGTTCTGTCTTTCAGACATCTGTTAATGCTTCCACTTTAAACTCCTGGCTAGCAAACCATTAGCTCTTATAAATTTACTACATAGCAGGGTTCAAGCCCAGCATATTCCTCTGTCCAGTTTAAAGTAGGATTTGTGCACAAACAGCTACTTCCATAAATACGTTCTTCCTCACCTAACTGGGTATGATCTGTGTACCTCCATTACCATACAGGAGCAGAGGAGGTTGACTTTTTTTTTCCTTGTATACTATGAGGACTCATGACTCACGAAGCTAAAACTTGCATTCATCTAAAACTTATATTTTTCTTTTTTTTTACAGATCAGTATTACAACATGCTATAACTGAATACAGTTGAATGCATCAATATGTACACAATAACGTTTCCTGAAAATCTTCTCTTTACATCCATGCAGCTTAGAGGTGTCTGAAAATATATTTCAAGTAGACCTGACAAGAATTTCTCTTAAAAAAAGATGCTGTAAAAATCTCAGGATCTCCCTTAGCAGGGGTTCTATAACCTCCTTACAGTAAGGTATAACAGTACTTGATACTGGAATTCTAAATACTTGATGTGTTTAGAAACTGTTCTTTATGTACCCTTTGCTGCAAATTAAAATGCTTACTTTGTATCCTGTCTCCACTGATTAAAGAGACAACTGATTTTGGATGGGTAAAAATTTATTCAGTGGTGTTGTGGTTTAACCCTAGCCATCAGCAAAGCACCACCCAGCTGCTCGCTCATCTCCCCCTGGTGGGATGAGGGAGAGAATCAGAAGGGTAAAAGTGAGGAAACTCATGAATTGAGATAGACAGTTTAGGGGAATGCAAAAGCTGTGTCTGCAAGCAAAGCAAAACAAGGTTTGCTTTGTAAACTGGTTTGGTACCAAATCAAAAAGACATCACTGTGTGAGTTGCTAGACAGAGGATTTACTCCATCCAAGTCAGCCCCTGTAGGAGGTCTTCCAAAATCTATCTCCTTTTTCTAATCCTGTACTGAAACCATGTTTTCCAAAACTGGGGAACAGTGTTACTGGAAAGGTATGACCAACACAAAATGAAGTAGAAGGATTAACCCCTGATCAATGTTACCACTGTAACCATCATAAACAGTATTGATTACAGTTCTTGATATCTGCAGGGCTATTATTTAGAATTCTGTGGGGAATTCTCATGGAATAATTAAAACTGAAATTTTAAAGGAGTGGATTCTACTCTTTCAGCATCAATAAACACTTGCCAACAGCTGGAAAGTTATTTATATTTGCTCTGTTGGTTGTTTTGGTTTTCCTTTTTTGGCAACAATATTGTATTGTTAGATCATATGCAGTTTATAAATTTGGTCCTTCTCTGCGGTAGTGCTCTATGGCAAACTGTACCTCTCCATTTAATTTCTTCTTATGAACTATGGCACTTTTAACTTGTTTTGAATTTCCCTGGGTTGAATTTGGACCAATTATCAGAATTATTTTGAATTCTGACCATGCTTATTCTTCTTTTCAACTTGGTGTCACTTGCTATTTATAAATGCACTTATTATTCCATCATTCAATTTGTTACCAAAAAAATTGATCAGAACTGAATGTACAGTGGAGTATCTTTCGAGGTTCTACTCAAAAAAAAAACCATTTTGATACTGGATTAGACTTCATTTTTTCAAATAGCTTTGCAATCACCTCATAGGTGTATTATGTAGAAACAGTGTGTAAAGACTTACTGAAGTCAAATTGTTTCATTGCTAATATTTGCTTTATTCACTAAATCAGTTACTCTGATTTCTGTTTACTGGATCATTTACTCTGTCAGAAGAAAGGAGACTACTTCTACGTAGTATGCTCATGACAAACAAATGCTGGCTGTTTCTTGTTGTCTTCTTTTCCACTAGTGCTCATAAACTGATGAATTTCAAGGTAGTGGTGTGAGCAAATGCAAAATTGCAAACTGACTTGAGATTAAAATAAAAATAAATCCAAGCGGCTTTTTTTTTTTTTAAATTTCCCAGAATGAGTGAAATACAGGAAGATAAACATGAAAGATGAAAATTTTGTTTGATTTTCAAAGTGCTTTCATTTCAAAATTCAGGATTCAGGAAACCTTAATACTGCAAAATGAAATTTCAGCCTATGGTAATGAAATGAAACTTAGTAATTTGATTAAATTAAATAATATACGCCTAAGAGATTAAAATTCCAGATGTGCATGCATCTAACAGTTTTCCTGCAAAATTTAGCCTCCAATGCCATAGCTCCTGGGGAGAATGTGATGATTTCAAAAACTGGAATAAAATCACTTTACTTTAGAAATCACCTTCAGAAATTCTTGAACTTTATCTATAAACTTGAAACCCCATTAAATCCTACAGTTCTCATTTGGTTTCTGTTAACTTTCATCTATTATATCAGAATACAAAAACTCTCAGGAGAATATTATTACAGAAAACGTTAAATGTTTTTATTGGTGTCTGCATTGCTATTTCCTCTGCTGCTAAAAAACATGTTTGCTTTTTTCCCCTAGACTATTATCTTTTAAATTATTTTTTCCACATCAGCTATTTTAATTATTTCAAATGACAAATCAGTGTCAAAGCCAATGAAAACAGTGCTATCTCATTGAAAATTTGAATTTTTACAAATTTCAGTTGGAAGTTATTGCTCTCTGAATTGAATAGCATGTTCTTTTACTCATTCAGAGTAAAAGGTGATCACATCAGATTTCAATCAACTTATGCTGTACTACTATTAATTGAAGTAGAAACTTGGGTTGATATTCTTAGGCAAACAAGAGATACACATTGCAGGTACAAATACTTTTTGAGATGGGACTGGATGACGGCTGCAAAGACTGTAGGAGAGTAGAGGCTAAGAGGTGGCAAAAGACAGGTGAATAAAAGCATCATGCTTCCAGCACATATCCAACTAAAGCTCACTTTGCCTGCATAGTTAGATATAATTCTGCAGATGAGCATTCCTTGTGTATGCAAGGCCTTAATTAAGAGGCTGAACTAAACAATCTTGATTTGAAAAGATATTCAGAGAGCAGATGAACATGCAATTGCAGATTCTCATCTTGTTACCACTCTTTCACTTGTCCAAGTGCAAAATAATACAGAGTAGAGAGTATCTCCATGAGGTGTGATTTCATACTGTCTAACTGATCTACAGCTCCTGTGTGCTGAGCTCCACTGGTTGGCTGAATAAAGCAAACAGGATTTCCATAACTAGAGACAAAGTTCATTCTGTGGGAAAAGCTTCATGCAAATTGCTAGTAATTAAATTGTTCAGATATGAAGCTTTCTTTTTAATCTTTCCCCTCAAATGTCCCGTGAAAGCCTGCTTCTGGTTTGAAGTCTGCGGGAAATCAGCAAAACAGTGTGTATATTGAAAATGGAGTATTATGGACGTTATTAAAGCTTCTTAATAAAGTCTCTAGAAACATTTTGAAACACGAGTCCTTCCATGCAAATAGAGTTTATTATTACTGTCACTTTTGTTCTTTCTCTTTTATTGTAGAATGTTTTAGCTCACATGTATCTTGCTTACTTTAAAATTATGTTCTCTGAAAGGGATCACCGGTCCTTTACATGGCCCATGTGAATAGTCCATATTCCATGTTGGAATACTAATAACAGTAGCACTTTTTTTCCTGAGACATAGTTCTGCTATTATTAAATATGCAGAAGGAAGGCAGACTGTTGGTTTCCTGATCATAGATGTTAATTTTCCACAAAAAGTTAAGCTCTGGAAGGAGTGACATGGGCAAATTTGATGCAAAATGGATTCCTAGAGGAGCCTGTTCTAGAACTAAATAGCTGTTGAAACCCATGACTCTTTTGTTTTCCAATATTTTTTTTTCAGGTATAGTTTATGAGGAATATATCAATACATTTAAATAGAAGTCACACTGCTCTATCAGCCTGGATCTGAGAGACAGCACTGGATGTATGCTGTTTTTCTAATAGGAAGTCTCCTGACTTCTATAAATAGACATGTTTCAGTTCTGATTGTTCTGTACTGACATAACTGGCTAGAGGTTTAATTACTCTGAATAGAAAACACAAGTAATGGCAGGCATTCAAGCTCTCCTGAGCTATTCTACTTCCTGGGCACTGGCTCAGAAGCACACCGGATCTGAGGGTGTTTTCCTTTTCTTCTCTTAGGGACATTCATATTGATCACTCTGATGTATCCTAAAGGCAAATACACAGTGCAGCATATCCTCTGGAGTCAGGGATCAAATTCTTCCCAGGGCAGGATGTGTCACAATAAACAAGGAAAGGAAATGAACTGCTTCTGAGAAATGGAGTTCCCTCCAGCTCCCTTTCAATTTGCACACAGCTAGGCATTGTGATTTATACGTAATTATAATGATTTATTCAAAGGTGTTTACTAGTCAGAGGCATAACATCTTGCTTATCTGATAATTACATAGCTGGTGAGGTCATTGAGTAGGTTGTTAGCACTGCCAACTTTTGTACTAAAGTGAGGTATTTGCTTGTACATTTCTTTAATGTTTCGTTTGTTTGCTATCTGTGACATTTTTATCTACCTGCAGGGGTTTTTTTGTTGTTTCTTTCACAAAGAAGCATGAAGTGAATGTGTCTTGCCTAAATTTCATATACCCTAATTACTTTTATACCATAATACTGGTTCTCATAATGTGAAATTGAAGGACTTTTTACAGTAATAAATGCAGTGTAACTGAAAATTTATCTCTTCAGCTTTGTCACATTGCTTATAAACATAAAAAAGTGATAGTTACTTTCATAGTCCTGGATCCATTCTACACAATCAGTTCATTACTGTACTTAACATAAATTGAGTGTTAAATCTCCTTAAGTGGAATCTTTACTCTGCTTGACATTTGTAATCATGATTTGGATAGGAAAAAATACATTCTGGAGAAAGAAAGAAAGGAAATAAATAAAATAAACATCTCCGTGGGCCATCAGTGGGATGAAATTAAGGGGATAATCTAATAAAATTAAGACGGTATCACAGATGGATAGCACAAAATGGAATAAAATACATGTAATCTTCTAACCCTGGGAAAAAGAACCAACCAGTCCCTGAAACAGCTATTCTGCAGGGAGTTTTGTGACCTAATTCTATACCCTTGGATGCTGCACTGCTTCTTTGACTGCTCTTTCTGTTTGTAAGTTTATTTTTACTGATTGTCTTCCTGTCAATTAAATAATTTACCCTTTATCGAACATATTCATGGTGTCCTCAACAGATGTAATAATTCTATTGTGAGCTGCCACCATCTCTAACTGGTCCAGATAACAAAGGCTGTATACAGAAGAAAACAAATGACCATGTGAGGAAGCTGACCAAGGTTATTTGAAGCAACAGTGGCATTTCTACACCATATCACATACTGAGATATGAGCAAGTTCAAGGCCTATTTGTATCTTCAGGTCAGCTTTGCCCCAGGAAGGAAGCATCACATTAGCTCAGAAGCTAGCAATCTAATTCCCTCTCGTACACCAGTTCTAGATCTGGCAGTCTGGAGTCTAATATTTAGGAATCCACTACACCAAAATTCCTGCTGCTTGCAATAGCATACCCAGTAATACTTCCTGTAAAATGTATGTCCCATTAAAGAAACACCTGAGAAGATCATACTGCATGTACTGGATATGTGTTATAAGCATGCATGTTAAGGAGTTCAGTAAAAAAAGAACAACTTAAAGCAGCATCATGTTACCAAAGTTTTTAATTTCTGAGTGTTAAACAGGTCAGACAGCAGGGTCTGGATATCAGTAGGCAGGTATAACAGGGAATGTCCACTGTGAAACACCTAAATATAGTTCCAAAGCTTGAATATATGTCTTTTATCAAAATGTGTCTTTTATCCTTCTGCCACCTGTAGCTGTTCATGTAATTAGCTCTCCAACAGTTTGCTGTTCTTCAAGATTTCGCTCTAAGTATTTTTTCTGCAAATAAGAATTGCGTGATATTTTTTCTCAAAGTGCTTATTTTCTTTCTGGATAGGTGGTATGAACCCTTGGGATCTTTTCATCTGCTTATCTTCCAGAAAAAATGGTGGTACTGACTGCTTTCAAACAGAAGATTTGCGTAATCTAGAGCTTTTCCAGAAGGTATGAAATTGTTGTGTTATTCTTTGTGTGAATGGAAGGATAGGGTAGCCCAGATTTTCAGCCCTCACTAATAAAAAGAGAGGTATCAAATGTTCATTTTATACTGCAGCAGCATGGTTTAGCAGAAATGAAGTTTTTTCATGTTTTCTATTTACTGAGAAATAATTGTCAGGTACCAATATTTTATTTTTCTTTATATCACACCCAGTTATCAAAAGCAATTTCTCATTTGAACATAGTATGTTAGTTTGGTTGCATTTCAGTGTAGATACTGAAAGTTGTTACAACTCAGTGTCAAGTCTCCCTTTTCTCTTCTTTAGCTTGAACTTTTGCATTCTTGGCCACCCTCAACCAGCATGTCTGGCTGCAAAAGTGTCTACAAGGGAAATTATTTAAGCAATTTTCCCCTATTGGAAAAGAGAATTTAGAAATGGTGAGAAACAATTAGAAAATGCATGCAATATTTCAGAATGATAGTATAGGCAGAAGATAGAGATGGATGAATTTAGGCTTCATATCTTGTACCGCTACTGAGTTCCACCTAATGTATTTCCTCCTCTATAAACATAATTTAGGCACTTCTCCAGTGACAGTGCTCCTACAATTGACAATGTGTAATCTGGACCAGGGCCTTCAAGGGAGTTCCTTGCTCTGGCAACCTGCTTCCTCATGGTCCAAAGTATCAGTAGTACCAATTATCTTGGTATTTTCAGGATTGCTTTTTGGTTTTTTTCTCACTTGAGCATGTTGTGGGCACAGTTGATGTTACTTAGATATGTAATTCCTATGTAAACACCTGACCTGTTGATAAAAATATGTGAGTGATATAAACTGAAGTTTTTGATAAAATGTGACCAAGCTACAGGTACAGTTTGACTTGTATTTTAAGTAAAATAGCACAGATAATAATGGCAGGACTCTCAATTATTGACTCCAGCTTGAGGGTCTGAGAGCAATGGAGCTGCTTTTAAAAGGGCCTCTGGTGATACAAAAAGCCACTGATGTCCACAGAAGTCAGAGCTTCGAGCATGTACACTGGGGCTCCCTGGGACAGGATGCCATATCAAAGTGTTTGCAAAGTGAAGTTTTTATGGCAGTTATAGTTTTCTAGAAATATACATGCTTTGAATATGCTCAGATAATAAAGCACCCCAGGCTTCTGCAAACTGCTTTTTCTCATTCTGCCTATATTACCATATCTGAGCCTCTAATGCTGTGCAATATAAGAATCCTGACAGAATGCTGCAATGTCCACATGTGTCACACATGAATAACTGAGACACAGGTGATCAAAGGAATTGTCCAAGTTCTCTCAGGAAGTCTGCAGCAGAGCAGGGACTTAAACCAGATGGCCCATTCCTCCGGAAAACCTTAAATATTGAACTAACATTACTTGCTGCTGGCATGTCCAAAAGTGCAACACAGTGTTTTGCTGCAAAGCCTGACTGTGATTTAGCTACATTAGCCTACTGCTGATCCTAAGCACCCAATTCAAGAGGTATGGGGTATTTCCATGCAGGGAGAGACAGTGGTTGGTAACTGGACAGAACAGAGAAGCTGCAGAGACTGAAAAGAGGACAGGGAATGGGTCAACAGCCAGAGGGAGAGATATAGGGCTAAAATTTTGTGTTGTTACGGACACGAAAGAAGAGTCCACACCTTAACTTCATTATTCTAACATTGCAGGGAGGGCAAAGTTATCATTTCCTCTTGACACTGATGGAAGTTTTCCACATGAGATGTCTCTGATAAATTAAACACAAACCCATTAAAGGCATTTTCCATTGAAGAAAAAAGAATATTTTTTTGAATGAAATCATTAAAGCTTCTCTTTTTACGTACAGGTAAACCTGCTTCCAGAAATCCAGCATTTTCTTTGCAGAAAAGAGGGATTATGCCAGATAACAAAAGCCTTTTCAGGTAATCTGATTTCTTCAATCTGCATATGTGATGATGGTCTTTTAATAGTTGTCACAGGAAGTTTCTGAAACGAGACTGTCAAGCTTAAAATTCCTTTTTATTTTTAGTCATGAATGCATAGAGGGAAAAAATGAAAGATTGATAATCCATTTTAAACACACTTAAATATAGATTACAATTATACAGTATCTTTCCAGGTAAAGATATTGCATTGTTCAGCTGCTGCATATTGCAGAAATAATTTGGCTATAAGTGTCTTATTTTTGGACTGTTATGTGTTAATATAGTGTACTGGTATTTACACTTCTGTGCCCTGGGTTTGTGTAATATGTTTGTTCAGCTTTACAAAAATGTTGTGGCATGGAGAAGGAGCAGGAGTCAGATCTTGGTTCCCATCCAGACATAATTTACTGATAAAAAGCCTTTATTGTGTATTAAGATCATCAACCAGAAAAGTTTAAAGGTTATGGGCGAGTTTCCAAAGAATTCTAATTTACCATGGGTAAAATCCATCTTTGAATAGAAACTGGAAAAAAACTATTGTGCACTGTATTAGGTCTATTTAAACTTCCCTCTCTTTCCCCCTTTTTTATATATATGCTATATTTAACACAAAAGGAAAGGATTCATTACATCTCATTTAACCATTTAGGAGTAGGTATCTTCTGAAAGCAGTATTCTAGTTTTCCATTTAAGTCAGTGGAGAGAAAAACATACCTACAAATGCTACTTCTTTTTATCTTAAAATAGGTATTTAAAATAGGTGTGTTGAATTAGTCTCTGCAGATATTTGCTACCCAATTTTGTCTCACCATTGCCTAGAGAAATTGGTAGGCCCTGCTCATGTTGTAACAGATTGCCTTCAAAAAACATTGGTTCACCCTGCTACATGAAGAAAAGCCAATTGCAGTGGTTTTATTATTTTACTACCAAAAAACCACAAACACAAGAGGCACTTACTACACACAGAACTTTCTCCTTAAATACACATATTTTCACTGCTGTCCATAAACATGGTACAACCCACTTCGTACATGATTCTTCCATTAAGGTGGTCAGTGTTTTTCTCCTGTACTGGGTTTACGTGGCAAGCTTTTGGAAGCGGGGGGCCACAGGAGTGGCTTTTGTGAGAAGCTACCAGATGCTTCCCTTAAGTCCAGCAGGGCCAATGCCAGCCAGCTTCAAGATGGATTTGCTGCTGGCCAAGACTGAGCCCATTAACAATGGTGGTAGCACCTCTGGGATAACTTATTTAAGAAGAGAAATAAAACAATTACACAACAGCACCTGGAGAGATTAGTGAAGAAGGAGTGGGAGGAGGTGCTCCAGGCACCGGAGCAGAGATTCTCCTGCAGCCTGTGGTGCAGCCCATGGTGTGACAGCTGTGCTTCTGTAGCCCATGGAGGCACCTGGGGAGCAGAGATCCACCTGCAGCCCACGGAGCACCCAGTGCCAGGAGAGGTGGGTGCCTGAAGGAAGCTGTGACTCTGTGGGAAGGCTCCTGGCAGGACCTGTGGAGAGAGGAGCCCATGCTGGAGCAGTCTGTTCCTGAAGGACTGCACCCCTTGGGAGGGACCCACGCTGGGGAAGTTCATTAAGAACCTCAGCCTGTGGGAACTCTCCTTGGAGAAGTTCACAGAGGACTGTCTCCTGGGGAAGGGACCCCATGCTGGAGTGTGAGGAGTCCTCCCACTGAGAAGAAAGGAGTGGCAGAGGCAATGTGTGATGAATTGACCACAGCTCCCATTCCCCTCTCCTCCATTACCTCACTGAGGTAGTGACTCAGGAGTAAAATTGAGCCTGGGAAGAAGGCAGAGATGGAGGGAAAGTGTTTAAGATTTAGTTTTATTTCTTATTATCCTACTCTGATTTGATTGGTAATAAATTCAATTAATTGCCACACATTTTTTGCTTATGATGGTAATTAATGAGTGATCTCTCCCTGTCTTGACTCACAAGCATTTCATAACAGTTTCTCTTGCCTGTCCAGCTGAGTGATGGAGAGACTGGTGGACACCTGGCATATAACCAGTGTCAACCTACCACATCTCGTCTTCAGGGAAAGGCCATTTCTAAGCATCTTATTCCTTACTTATATTTTTAGTGCTTTCCTGGCAAAGAGAAAAGACTGTGTGACTGATGTTGAAATCCCATTGAAATCATGGTAATACATGTGCTTTGCAGCAGGGCTCTGAATCTTACCCACACATCAAAGGAGGATTATTCTAGCACTCTGCTGAAGAACTATCATACAGAAAAAGGCCCATCCCTCACTTTTCTGTTACCAATAAGAAAGGTTTTGAACCTAAACTAGCTGAAGTATTGTAAAGTAAAAATAAAAAATTCTATCTCTTAAATCTAGGTATCTCTACATCAGCGTGTGGCCTAGGGCTGAGATAGCTATTTCAACACAAGGTTCTCATGACACTTAAGACACCCTGGAGAGGCCAGCATGCCAAGTAGAGTGGGCAGATTCAGCACAGGACCCATTTCCTTTTGGTCCAGCAGCTAGAGGTTCAGAGGGATATCCTTTGATATCCTAGATGGCAATAAATGTCTATTTGTAGATACTGAATTTAACACTTGGTATTTAGAGTAAGCAAGCCCAAAAGAGCATTTATTTTCAGCATAATTCAGGTTTAGCTGAATTGCTCCACACTGACTATATAGACTACAGTGATGTACACTGACAGGAATGGGAACTTAGACTGTGGTACACAGTGGGGTCATCTCTGTATAGACCAGACCTCGGTTTCAACCCATTAATTAATCTCATTCAGTATCACTGGATATGTGACATGTAATTTTGAATGAGTGGAACTCATCCATAAAAGGTGAAATTAGAATCAGAAGGGTAAATAATTTGATTTTACATTCAGTGGACAAAAACGCATAAGTTAGAGCAAATTAGTCTATGGGTTAGACTTCAGATACTCCCCCTCCCATTCATCTGATAAAGCATTCTCCAACAGATCTCTCTTTCCAGCAACAGCAGAGTTGCCAATTAGCAGGATTTGTTTGATCCTCAGTTTTAAAATTATTCACAGAAAGAACAGTTCGCATCAGTTTTTCCTCCACAGAACAGTTTGTTTCCTTTCAAATCAGTTATGTACTTTCACTCTTGTGTGTTTGAGTCAACAGGGTTTCTCTGCAATTCCTGTTAAAGAGGATCGGTTGGTTTGTTATTACTGTCATTTAGTCAGCCTTCAAGGAGCCAAGCAATTTCCTGTAAAAGTGAAAACACAAAGAATTATGTTCTCTAATTAAAGATATAGTAAGTTGTAGAAAGAAATACCAGGCAGCAAGGCTGAGAAAATGGGATTACTGGATTTACTGTGGCTACGACAGTGTTGATGTTGATAAGCAGTGGTAAAGTGGTTTGGGGTTTTTTAATGTTATTTTATTTGTTGTTGTGCAACTCTTAAACTTCTAGGCTTTGTATTTAAGACAGCATGCCCATTCTCATACCCCTGTTTTATAGGAAAGAAAATTATTTATACAAGGTATCAGGCCAGTGCTTGTTTCTTTGCTCTTTCTCTTTAATGGAAAATGTTCTTGTCAGTCTGCCATTTCATATTGCTTCTATCTCTATGGGGCGGGGGGAAATAATGTACATACCAGTGATGACTGCATTTTAGGAAAGAAGCTGGGAAGAGAAAAAAGTCAGGAAAATCAGTCTGGAAGAAGGGTAGAGGAGAAAAAAGGTTAAAAATACATGCTGTGTGTGGATAAATTGGATTACCATTGAAGACAGGGTTGCTGGAAGATGGGTGTGTGGATTTGTGGCAGTGGATTTGTGATGAGGCATAAGAATAGTAGCAGATCTTAGAATTCAGCATGAAAGACTACTTGCTGCACAGTGTGAGAGGATTGTTTGAACTTCTGCTTTTGCAGGCCAATTGGCCCAGTTTTTACTCAAGTGCCTGATGTCTGCCCACTATATGGGACTTGAGAAGGTTCTAGTTAATAACATAGCTAATGGAAGGCTTCTGGCATTTTTTGCTCAGGTCAGCAAAAGCTGCAGTAGCTGTAGTGATCTGGAAATTAAATCTTCCTGCAAATGACCCAGACCTGAAGTTCTCTGAGGGTTCTCTCTAAACCCACCATATATAGGTTTAAAACTGGACTTGGCTACCTCCTGAAACTGCTCCCAGCCAAGAGATGGAGAGGACTAAAGTCCACAATGTGAGCAGAATTGCCCAGATCCAGTATAAGGCACAGGAAAGGCATCCTGATGCATGCACAAGTTCTATATTTGACAGGTTTTGCCTGGGAAAGTAGTAGAACTGCTTATAGCATTGCCTCCCTAATTTTCCTATTCTTTAAGGAATCCAAATGAGTCTGTCTTTCTATGTAAGCATTTGTCTTATTTCATCACTTCCAGTGCCCAGCCTGTGCCATGCATAGCTGTCTTCTCTACCCATGCAAATCACTGGTCCTTCTTTTAAGTAATGCTTTTGCCGCATGCCTTCCTTCAGTGTTTCTGTTAATTAGTGTCACTAGTCCAGAGACTTTATGAGTGTCTGCCAGCCTTTTGTGCTCCCATGATCTTCTGCTGGGCTGGCCAGCAGCATTAATCACACAGAAGGTCTTGGGATAGGCATGAGCCTAATGAAATTGTATAGGAGGGAGAGCCAAGATAGTCCAGCTGTGTGACTGTGCTCCCACTCTGTGATCTGTTTATGGTCTGGTGCTAACCCTGTGCTTTCTTTTGCTGCTGCCTATCCCCAGTGTCCTTGGGTTACTCTGGAGTCAACATGAAAGGTTATGATCCGAGGGTAGGAAGCAGGACTCAGTGGAGCCACCTGTGGAAGAGAGAGGTTATAGATCAAATTTATTTTCTGTTGTAACAACTCAGGATCTCTGAGACAGGAACTTGATTTTTTTTATAGGGGGATGCATTTTTTTGGCAGCTGGCACTTATAAATATTTGCACACCAGTTTTGATCAGGTTTGTGCCTATTGCTTTTCTGCTACTGAAGTTATTAAGAGTCTCAAGAGTGGCCAATAAAACCAGCATCTGATTTTTTCCAGTGAATTTGATTATAAACTACGTGGGGAAGGAGTTTCATTTGCTTTACAGCAGTGTCAAGTCTCAGCTACATAAGAACAGCAATGTAACAGCAAATAGTAGTAGTTTGAAAAGAAATAAAGCATTTAAATTAAGTTAATTACTTGGCCTATACTCTTCTATATTCTACCCTGTCACTAGTGCAGAATTGTGGCTCTAATCATGCAACAGTCAGCCAGCATTTTCACTGAGTTGCTTTTTCCAAAGTTTTATAGCTTATCTGTGTAATTAAGTTCTAGTATGAAGGGTGTACACAGAAGCAGCAGCCCTTCTGAAAAATATTGGAAAAAAACCCCACACCTCTAACTCTTAGGATGCTTTAGGAATGAACACACAAACACTATACTTAATACTGTAAACACTGTTTTTCATGCATCTGCTAAAACAGAGAGGCAGAAAACATGGAAAGTGATTAATCTAAACTGAAGCTGTATTTGCTGATGTTTCTAAAGGGAAAAATAAACAGCATCATCCAAACGTAGCACTGTCATAATTTTATCTTTTTAACTCTGAAACTTCACAATGAATTTCAGTGCATTTCAACCCACAGTTTAAATTAATTTACCTCTAGATCTGTTTTACTATAAAATTGTGTTGTTTTTAACACTAAATCTATTTAGGATAGTTTAAACTTCCAGAAATGACAAGTAGTTTGACATTTCTCCATTCTAAATATCCAGAGTGTGTTGCTTTGAGATTAAGTGTATTACAGAGGATGGGAGCACTGCATTTTTTAAATGTGAAAAGCTTTTAAGGGCAGCTGAATCAGTAGTCAGCAGTGGGCAGGATATTGAACTTGCATCAATGTTGACATTGCAAATAAAGCTCATAACGCATATCAAGACCATCACATTTTAAGTTTCAAGCAAAAAACCATATTCCAGTGAACTCAATGCAAATTTTTCCAGCACTTCACTGGGGACCAGGATTGCCCCTAGTGTTTCTAGTTTCCTTCAAATATTCATCATCTACTTTGAGTTTCACAGCCACACTTTTCTAAAAGCGTAGGTCATAATGCTAAAGGTTCTCTCTCTTTCTTTAGCAACCTCAGGGCATAATGTGTAAACCATAGTAAATTACTAGTCTTTGTTTCAGTCTTTTCATCCAAAAATCAAATGGATAACAAGAGGCAATTGAATGGGATAGATCTGCTTTTTGTGACAAATCTCAAGACATGTAGTGGCAGTAGTTCAAGTGAAATCCTCCATCCTCCAAAATCAACACTGAAAAATGGAAAAAATTACATTTTCAATGCTCATTGCTTTCAGAGTTATGCAGCTTAGAGCAGGTTGTTGTACCTGATTGAGCCAAAGGTTACTAGGCTTTGTTTTGATCAAAATTCCTTGTCCTGGCGGACTAAGTCTGCCTAAGAATCTGTGAAAGTTTTTAGGCATCTCCTGATGTGGAGCAATCTTTGCAGCTGTTAAACACACCTTTCCAACCTACAGAGGCTGGAAAATTGCCCAGCAGTAAATTCTAGAAGACGACCAGGTTGTAGCAATACAAGTTGCCTGTTCTGTATCACAGATGAGCTCTTTGTGCTCCAGAAGCCCACACCAGTAAGGAAAATGGATGATCCCAGAACAGAATGCAATATGGAGTTCTTCTAACTCACTGAGGCGCCCTGTCGGAATGCAAACCTGCAAGGCTGCCAGAGAGGACCTGTTATCAGTAGTTCCTGAATATTGTACTCTAGAAACTGCTGACAAATGACATGAAGTGCCATTCTCTTTTTTTATTTTTTTTTTCATGTCAGAGAATTGAGGCTCCTTCTAGAAACAGACTACCATTATGAAAATCTAGGAAGATGTCCATAAGGCTTCTATGCAGATGGAAAGGCTGCTG
Source organism: Promerops cafer (assembly GCA_013398275.1). Taxonomy (NCBI): domain Eukaryota; kingdom Metazoa; phylum Chordata; class Aves; order Passeriformes; family Nectariniidae; genus Promerops; species Promerops cafer. The sequence goes on from VZSE01008763.1 coordinate 869,621, forward strand.
TACAGTTTCAGCATCAATGTACTTTAAGGTTCTAAAGCAATGTTTTTCCTGCTAAAAAGAAAAGAGATCAGATGAATGCCTTGCAAATACAAATGTGCTGAGTTTACAATTTCATTTTATGAAAGAAATCAACAGTGTGCTGGGCCCAGAACAAAGCACAGCACTTCGGTTGCATTTCATTCCATCTCTAGCTTTGTGCTTCATTAAACAACCAGGAGCTCCCAAGGTGACTCAATCGCTCTTGAAATGTTTGTAACAGATGTGACAGTTGATGGACACTTGAGAAACAAAATGACCTTTTTCTCACAGACTTTAGTCTTAATTGTTCCTTGCTTCATGTTTGAAGTGTGTAAAATATAGTCTATTTGATCTTGTACAAAGTAAGAAATTAACTAAAAAACCTGTATCACAACCTTCCTTGTAATATCAAAGGATACTATAGAAGGAAAGATAAAGAAGAGGACACATTCTCATTCATTTTCTGTTTCCTTTTCTTTCAACCAAACATTACTTAGTACAACCAGTAGGGCATTCTCCTGCTGAATTCCTTGCCTTTGCAGATCGCCAGATGTTCGTGTTAACCTAAGTGCTCCATCTACCACCAGTCCAGGTGTCTGCAGCCTGGCTTTGCTCCAGGAATTCTTAATTTGTCCAAATGTACTTCTAGCTATTGGTAAACCTTTTTGCTCAGCCACACATTGTAACTCTTAAATCAGCTATTCTTTATTGTGTATTTGTTGAATCTCATGTTACACTTTAGAACTCTGAGCCAAAGAAAAGTAAATAACTTGTGAGCCGAAGATGGGGGGAGAAGGAGCAAGAAGTCATAGCTGCGTAAAACACTTGAAAGGCCTCATTAGATGTCAGTGAGGCTGCTGCATTAGATATCAGTTGTCACTGTCAACTGATCTGTTTGACTGTTGTACTTTGAGAGATTGCAGTTGACAGAACAGTATCTGCCAGCAGTTCATGCGACAAAGAGGTGCTTAATTTTTCTGATCTAGAGGTGTTGACTTGCTTTGGTGAATTTTATGCCTCCTCTTTGCATATGCCATGCAGCTGTTCTTACGTCTCAGGTCTGTGTTTTACCTGCTGCTGTGGTTAATGTGTGAATTCAAGTGAGAACAGGTAGTGGCCTCCCTGCTCATCAGCATGGCCTCACAGTGAACACCCTAGGAAAAGGTAAAGTGGCATTGTTGTCGGTATTTTCAATGGTACCATTCCAGAGATGTCAGCATCAGAAACGTTCTTCAAGCCAGAATTTCAAGGAAATGAAGCTCTTTGTTTTTTACAAAGTGAAAGCAAGTATCCAGCCATAGGTCCTCTGCTTTACACTGGAGCATTAAAAATGGCAGCAGCAAAAAGTACTTGTGTCAGAGCCTGCAGCTGCTCCTCAGGAAAAACAGCACTTTGTGTAACATTTCCATTACTGCATAGCCACTGTAAAAAGTGGCTTTTGTTTATATTTTTCTTTGATCTTTCGAGTCTGCTACAAAAATTACGATGTACAAATTATAAATTATAAGATTTGGATTTTTGAAAGCGGGGATGTAGTCTGGAGACATGGTATTAGGATGCTGAGGCTCTTTCTAACTTGGCTTCTCAAGCTGCCTGACACATCAACTGCTGAGCTTGCTTCACCTCTTCCACTATAAAATGTTGATGTTGTTTACGTACTTCAAGAGGACTGCTTAATTAACAACAGCTTGTAGAGTGATTTCAAGATGAAAAAACATGGCAATTACTGCAAACACTAAAGGCACTGCAGGCTAATTTTCATTGATGATAAAGTTGATTAACAAATACACAGCTCTAATAAACACTGTTACTGCTTTTGAGTGCAGGAGCAGGTGAAGAGTTGCCATGAGAACTGATACAGCTGAGTGTGCTTAGTTCAACACCACTGATGTCTCTTTATTATTATGATAATTGTGTTCATTGATTACTAGGAGTAGATTTACCAAAGTGAGGGACTGTCACTCCCTCTTAACTCTGCCTGATGGTGTACATGCTCTGTGTCAACTCGAAGGAGTAAGCACCTAGTGACAGTCTCACTTCTTAGAGCCCCCTTGTGATGGGCTGTCTCCCAGGGGGATGCCAACACAAAACCAATACAGGGGTGTAAGGCACCATACAAACAGGATGCTCTATAGAAGAGGCATCATTTATGAGCATTGCCCTTTTTGAGTTTTCAGTGCTAATCATCAGCACCCTGAAATTTGTTTAACCTTCTCTTCCTTGAGACATGGCAAGTGATTTTTTTTGTTGTTGTTGTTGTGGGTTTTTTTGGCTTTGTTTTGTTTTGTTTTTGTTTGTTGGGGGGGGTAGTTGGGTTTGTTTGTTTGTTTGTTCTAAGTTGAGGCATTTTGCAATTACCTAGGGCAATACTAAGGATCTAGTAATTTGAGAATTCCAGGACAGTTGTGGTTTTCCTCTGTCCCTACCCATTTTTTTACTTTGATATATCCAGCTCCAGGAAATGGTCCACTGGGTAGTAACAAATGAATTAATGTCAAAACAATCTTTTTTCTTTCCCTGAAACAGCTAAAATTCTCATTTAAGAGGGATAAATACAGGTACACAAACCTCATCTCATTATTTTCAAACTCTGTCTTATGAGTTGTTACTTGCTGCTTTAGCAACACAATTAGAAACGTTTTTAAAAGGAAAAGACACATTGCTTTCTCTTGAGTAATGATCTGTACAGCCCTTCTCTGCCATGTTATTTTCAGTAAAATGTTTACTTTCTTTTAAATAGCTGAAGTGATGCATAGGAGTAGTTACATGGGATAATTGCTAATTGCCATGGTGAAATGCCATTGTCTATCTACAGGGTAGAAATTGCCATAGTAAGATGCCCTTGTGTCTTTACATCAAGTCTGATATGGACAAAAATACAACTTTATTTTGCAGATCTGGTTCCTATGCATATTCAGAAGCAAGTCTGCTAAATAAATTACTTAATGGGAGTTTACTGTCTTCCTCCTATTGTCACTACACAGTCAAGTAGGCAGAGCAGTCTGCTTTTGTTGCTGTACCATCAAAAACCAGGTCGTCACTTGCAAAGTTCAAATCAGTTATGATGCGTAACACAACAGAAAGATATCAGTGTGAATATAATTTGAGCATGATGTGCTCTATTAAATTACTGCCTGGTTTTGATTGTTAGAGCTTTTAATCCTGCTAAATGGTGCATGTAAGGCAGAGGACCAGATTAATTCTAGATCCTAGTTGAGACTGGAAGGTTGAGCCGAGCTTATCTGGTGAACGGCCAATAAATACAGACAATCAGTATCATTTTAATAGGCTCTCTGGGAAAATGAATAGTTTTTTTCTTTAAATGTCTGTTTACAGCTCATCACCAGTAACACAACTTCAGTTTTGTTTTTCATTTCATGTACCAAGGTTGCAAGTGCATGCTTTAGAAAAGAAGCTCTACAAATAAATCCATAACATTGCACCATGCAGTATGTCATTAAAAAGAAAAGTAATAAGGTTTGGGAATAATTTTAACAGCTTGATTTTTCCTGACCATTACTTAAGAACTTGAAATGTGAGGTGTGTTAGAGTTAATGAAATAATGACACAAAATAATGACACAATATAAAGGCTTTGTGCCTTTCTTATCAAGCACAGTAAAAGCAGAACATACATGCCACCCCTTGACTGATCTCACATAACAATATTTTGATTACTATTAATAGTCACATGCCTCAATAAGCCTGAGAACTGTGGTACATCAGTTCTGCTCCCACTGTGTTTGGTGGCAGAACTAAGACTCCCATAGGTTTCAGTTCCTGAAAATTGTAGCCTTAATGGTGAACATAGAAACAAGGATATGTGCTTATTTATTGAGCTATGTTATTAGAGTAGCAAAGTCCCTTGGTCCTTAGTCAAAGAAATTGCTTATCCGTATTAATTGTAATTGGTGCTCCATGAGAAAATAAGTTTTGGTATTCTATATTTGGAAATCAAGGATTTCAATTTTTTTTAGAAGGAAAAGGATGCTTTTTGTCTGCAGTATTGCTGCACTCACCTCTAAAGTGGGAGTTGCAGCTAAGCTTTTCAGCCTGCAGCTTGCCACTGGAAGGGGTACTTGGTGGGGGTGAAACTCTCTGCTAGCAGATCCAAAGAGGTTTATTGTCTCAGCATCTGTTATTTTACATTTTCATCTGATGTTGGTAGGTCCTCTCTGTCTATTGTGTTTTATGCATTTAATCCTTAGCAGCGGGAGTGCACTCTGGCTTTCAATGCTCTGCTGACTTCCTTTCTCATCCCCTTGGTACTTTTTCAGGCCTGCAGCTTCCACTTGTCACCCCAGACTGTTCTGGCCAGCCTGGACTGTCAAGGGCCAGCACTGCAAGAAATGTGTCCCAGGGCAGCGCAATCACTGAGCAGGCACGTGCCTCCCATCTGCAGCACTGGTGGAAGCAGAGCATGAGCACCAAGCTGTAAGTCAGTGATAACCCACCCTCAGAAACTGCCAGTGCTTCAGCACACAGTTACTTGGGAGTCAAGGATACAGAATGCAGCAAAACAGGAGAGCACAGCAGATGGAGCACCTGGATGTATTGCATCTCATACTTGCAAAATATTTGTTTCTGTATTAGCCAAGTTTGCACATGTTAAGTCTTTAAGTTGAGGCATTGAAGCACCTCGACAGATAAATACAGACCCAGAGACACCCCTGAACCTTTAGGTCTCATGGTGGCTGAGCTGTTTCCTGCTCCTATCATTGCTTTGCCCCTACCATAGCCACACATATGCAGTCCTTAAGGCGAAGAACCAAGAAGTACTTGATAATTGGTCTGTTATCAAGTGCTGTTTCCTACATCACACTGTTTCACAAATTTTATGTTCTGAGGACCTGCTATTCTGTAGAGGGGAGAAAAAGTTCTCTTTAAGATGGATGTTATTAGACTTACTTAACAGATAGCAAAATTGAGGTCTGGAAAGGCCACAAAAATTGGAATTGGAATTTGGAAAGGCCAAAAATTACACAGAAATGGAAGAAGAGCCCCTTGTCTTTTACCAGTAATCAGTCTTAGAGACCCATAAGTTCTATAGTCATCTTTCCATTGAATTTTCTATGAGGTAAATTGATACTCAGAGATTTTAACAGACAGATTAATAACACCATTGTGAATATGCACAAGTATAGCTCAGATTTCCCCAAGTAATGAGCTTTTAAATAACAGGTTTTTTCTTGGGTTTGCTTTTTTTTCCTGTTCTGTTTCTATGTCTGACTCTTTGTGTGTACTATGGGAGCTGTAGGCCAGTTTCTAGAGAGCTGTGTCACTTCTTAAACAAAGTTGCTTGCAGAATTCTTAGGTTTAACTGATTTATTATGGGTTATTTCTAGGTATCCTAGTCTTTCATAATATTTGGAATGATTGTATATGGCTTTAATTAGTGGAAATATGCAGCACCACATGTTTCTATCCCTTTATTACAGAAGAAAGTGCAAACAATAGTGCAGTCTTTCCATAGGGTTGGGTGGGGGTGTTCTGAATTCACTACAAATCAGCATTAAATAGGGTATCTTGACTATGCATTTCTGTTATTTAAAATGCTTGGATTTCTTTAATGTTTCATTTAATCTTGATTTAATCATTCACTCTGAATATCCTGGATTTGTAACACTTAATTATTCCCACAATTAGAATAATTATTCCCACAATGAGTACCCATATGTACTCTCAAACATCACTCCCTCCAAATATAGTTGCTTCCTGTGTTTGGAAACTAAAATGCTGAAATCAGTAAAATGACTTGATGTAAAGCTTTGTTCCAGCCTACTTCATTTAATCTACTGTGTTGCTTAACTTGGGGGAAAAAGGGCTAATTTCCTATTTCCATTAATTTCACTATTTCACTCTTTTCTTATAGATCATTTGCAAAAGAACTGTATTAATGCTACGTATTGTTATTACTTTCCAGGAATCAAGTATCAACTACATCAGACCACAAGGACATCCTTAAAGCTCAAGACTTTTCTGTAATCATCAAAGCATATGTGCTTGTGACATCCTTAACACCTCTGCGGGCATTCATTCATTCAACCACCACTGTCTGGCATCCACCCAAGAAGAAGCATTTTACCATAAAGGTAAAACATTTAATTTCATCAGTTTTCCATCTTTCAGGCAAAGTATATAGACAGAAAACTAGAGAGTATCTTTCTTCTCTTTTACTCCTTCTTTATTAGCAGCCCACAGCCTACAGTGAATATTCTTCTAATGTACAGTTTTCATTTCTCAGAACAAGTGGGGTTTGCTTCATGAAGCAGGAAAGCATTTCCCTGTGCACTGAGGGCTTGGGATTTGCATGTTCCCAAGCCCATTTTTATTGGTGACATTTGACAGCAGTTGCAGGGTGGAGAGTTTTCTCTAAAGCACAGCAGTGTGGGTGCTGCCATGCAGTAGCAACTTTTGCTGGGATATTGGCAGTGTTGTGAAAAGGGAAAGTAAATATTTAAAAGAGTTTGTTTAGATTTCTTTTTTAGGTGCAGTAAAACAGACTAGAGGAGGGTCAGGGCACTTCTAAATAAGGAGGAGGAAGTATACCATGGATGGGGTGGTGACCTCACGGTCTCAATGTTATGAAGAAGGATGTTTCATATGTGCCTTAGACTAATTCTGTACATCTCCAAGTGCATGGAGATACCCCTCTCTCTCCATATCTCGCTTGCTCAGCAGTCCCATGGATTTGCAAATATGCCTTCCCATTCTTTTCTTCTTCTAGCAGTGGACTGTGCTTGTAAGACATCAGCTTTTCATGAAGAAGCTACAGTTGTGCCGCTGCTTCTTCCCTTTTGAAGAATTAAGGTCACAATGTGACAGTGATTTCTTGAGGTCACATAGATCAGCTCCTGCAGCAGCTGGTAAAGGGTGGGTGTGCTTTTCCCATGTAGACTTCTTGGGGTAGGAGCAGGTCATGGCTTTGGATCAGTCTGAGTGTTGTGGGATCACTGTCAGGACTGTTGATGATATCAGCCATTTGGTACGTTCTACAATTTTAGCTCTCGCCAAGTGGAGTGCCTAGTTTAAGCTCATTATCTATGTCTAGTAATTGGAGAAACAGGCTTCTCTAGAGAACAAATCATCCCACCTAATTTAGACACCAGTTTTGGAATGAGTTTCCTGGTTAAAGTGTTTGCTTCCTTCTGTGGGCCATGACATTCTTAGAGAACATGCCAAATTAGGATTGCCGAAATTAGGTGAGCTGAATCTACTTCTCTCTTCCCCCCCACTTAAGCTATGAAAACCCATGGAGATATATTACTTTGCCATGTATTTTCCTCCATTTACATTTATGAAGAGTAATGGTCACTTGCTTTCAAACCCTGGGAGTCAGTTTTGGTTTATGTTTATTAAAATAGCACAATATCCAGCAGCATCACTGTTGCAGCTGAAGTAGGGACTACTTTAAAGGCTCATAGTCATTAGTAATTGTGATATGGCTCTGAAAAACAATTCCCACTGAGAGAAGTCTGCTGAACAGGGTTCCAGCCACCATTTACAGAGCACTTTGGCAGCTGAAGAAGCAATAAAAATGATAGATGGAAGTAGCAGTGCATCTACAGTGGTTCCAATCTGTTTACTGCTGTTGTGGCATTATGCCTTGCGTAGCTTTAGACAAAATCATCAAAATTGTGAAAAATACACAAAAGATAGGCATCATTTGTGAAAGAAAGAACATTTGTAGTGATGTAGATATTGAAATGCAAATTAACAAAATGATGGAAAATGGGATGTGTAAGGCTGCCTCTCAGCACAGTGTGCCCTGTAAAGAACATGGAAGGTGGCAGGGAGCTTCCAGAAGGGAGACACTGGGAATTCATAGAGTGACTAGAAAGCACTACTTGGAAAATCATATAGAGGGTCTGTGCTTGATGCAGAGGGAACAGGCAGGTCACCCATCAGAAAATACTTGGGAGAAGGCATGACTTCAGCCATTGATATCCTTTGTTAAGAGATTTTGTCAAGTTTCTCAAAAACTTCATGGAGCCCTCCGTTACTTGCCACTGCCACTGAGAGTCATCTCTCCCAAAGTAGCCAGTGGAGCAATGCATGCTTGTACCAGCCAAGGAGACTGGTCCAGACAGCTCCTAAGCTTCAATTTTCTGCTAGCTCTATTGTGTAGGATGGAAATTGCCACATTTTGAAGCTTCAACCTGTCAATAGTCTATACAGACAGAACCTCCAAGACCTGTTTTTCCACTGATTGACAGAATACCCACTGGGGACGCAACATGCCTAGAGAGGAGACTTTGGTCTGGAAAAATTTGCCAGTGTTTTTCCTCAGCTGAGTGAGTTTTGTTTTTTTATTTTTTTTGAATGCAGAGATGAGAATAATTTCGATTATCTGCTTTCAGTAATGTTGTACCATAATTTAGAGACCTCCTCAGTATATATAGACCTCCGGTCAGGAAATTTTTTCTCATACCAGTATAATTACAACATTTTTAGTGAGAAATTCATCCACATTTGAGGTTAACTTAGTTTTGCTATCACAAACTCAGTATGTTAAGTATGTTTAAAATTTGATCTCCCATGTACAACAATGCCTTATGGTTGCTAGAAGTTACTAGAATATGGGATATACGAGAGAGAGATTTAGAAAAAAAACTGGAGATTTAAATAATACTGCACTCCCCACTGCTTTTTTGTTAGTAAACTATTGTAAATGATTTTTGCAATGCATATTTGCTTTTTATAGTTATAGTGGCATGGCTTCAGAATGATTCCTTGAATAAGTATTGGTCAAATGGCAGTTCAGGAAGAGTTCAAGTGTGTTTTGCTCACCAGCTGCCAGGTTTTCTCTGGATTATACATATTTTAGTATTTCATTTCAGAAAGTAAAAGAAAGTAAATCCTGAGCTGGCATGAGAATTCCATGTGCAGTCAAGGGGTAACAAAAGTACGACTCCAGATTTGGGTCCAGCATGGGAAGATGCAAGAAATGCAGGGGAGAGAATGGCTTTCTGCCACACAGATGTTTAGATATGAGGCTTGTGTAATAGCCCAGTTTCTTTGAGGAGAGTTGGAAACTGCTTATTTAGACCATCTGTGTGTTGAAAAATTATTAATAAAATAGAAGCTTTGTATTTTGCATATTGTACCAATTAAGGGAAGGCTCTCTGTCAATGCATGCAATAATTCCTTTTGCGTTGATTGACATTATGTATGTGTATTGAGAAGAATGCTGACTCCTGAATAATTATTTCTTTTGTAGAAGCCAGTGTGCAAACCAGTAATTTATTATTAATTATTTCAAGGCTTAACACACTGCCAACTGCTTCCTTTGCCCTGCCATTAACCTTTACCAACCTGATCCCAGTGCTTTATGAAGGGATGCACTTTTGTAGACAGAAGTACCACATCCTGCATCATCAGGGAAGGCTCTTCTGTGCTGTCAGCAACTTCCCGTGGCCCGTTATGGCTCATCATCCTTTTGCTTATCCAAAATAAGACAGGTGCCTCCTGCACTTCAATTCTTTGACTGGTTTTCCTGCATAACCCGTGATGTGCTCAGATGAAACTCTGTTTTAAAGTAATTTTCCAGTTGTAAAGTAATTTTCCAGTTGTGAAGTGCAGTATGTGTAATTCATTAAAGCAGTTTGCTGTTAAGCTTGCTGCGCTGTGAATCACTATAACTGACGCTGAAACTCTCTTTGTGTATCAAGCATTTGGAAACTTGAGTAATTTTTTTTTTTTTTTCTTTTACTTAACATGCATGCAAATAAAACGGGACCCTCACCTTTACGGTACATCACTCTTGATGTGACGCGGCGGTCCGGCTTGGAGCCGAGCATGCTGGAAATCAAGTTGCAGCAGTGCCCCCAAGTGGCCAGTTTGGGTACTACTTGAAGTAGCAGCCACACGCGTTAAAAGTGAGCTAGAATGCGAACATACATACAGATAAAGAGCAAAATGCTTGCGAACAGCAGACGGGTTTGGGATTTTTTCTTTTTTTTTTTCATTTATTTTACTTTAGTTTTGTTTTGGTGTGGATTTTTTTTTTTTTTTTTAAATTTAATATCCTTCCCCTTGTCACTTACAGGAGCAAACACAAAAAGAAAAATTACCATCAGTTCTTAATCAATTAGATTGCAGGCTTATTTGGGCCTAAAATTAAATTTACTCATTATGTTCTATTAGAATGCTGTAATGCTCTTCTTTCTGGGACACTGAGCATAATATAAATGCCATCTCTGTTTTCTTTCCCCATGGTATCTATAATTTCTCTTTTCACCGATGTAAGAATGGAGGTCTATCTGGACTGGGGGACATCAAAGACATACTTAGTCTGACACTCCATTTGTGGCAGTCACGAGAGCATCATGAAACTGTGTAACAGGACAAACAAAAAGTGGTAGTGGTCCCTAGGCAGACTATATCTATTTTTGGTAACCTGTGGGATTAGAAAGACAAAATTGGAAGTGGAATATATGTCTTGATGTTTAATAAGCTCCAGTGGGCTTTTATGCATGCAATTCTCTACTAGATTTTTAAATTCATGGATGCTTTTGGTCTTAGCAGTGTCTTCGAGCAATGATACTGTACAGATTATTTACATGTTGCTTGAGTAAGAGTGTTTCTTTGCTTTAAAACTTCAGTGAAGTCAAGTATGACTTGATTTCACATCCTGAATTCTTGTCTTAAAAGAAAGAATAAGAAATCCTTCCTTTTGTGTCTTCTTCATCTGTGTTAACCTGTCATGCAGTGCACAAATAAAATTCTCTCTGGAGTTCTTTTCTTTTTTTTCTCATTCTGAACATCCCTATTTAGCTAAGTAAGAGTTTGACACTGATTGTCCTCTACAACGTGTGGATATGTCATAAGTTTTTACACTATTATCCTGGCCCTTAGCTCTCTGGTGTTTTTCTAGTTCACATGTCCACTTGCTTGGGCTGTTCAATCCAGTCAGCTCTTTAAGCATACCCTTCTGTGGCTTCCAGCTTTTCTAGACCTGCCTCCTACTATCCTGATTCTTTTCATATTTCCTTTTTTTTTTAATTCCAGCTTCCCTTACTCAAGCTGATACACTTTTGGTTCTCACAACAACCTGGGAAATACTGTTAGTAAATCACCTTTAATTTTCCACTAGGAAGTCAGGGCTGAGTTGGGAAACCATTCTTAGTTCAGTCTCAGTCAAAAGGCCTAATTTCATGGTTGCTGAAGCTGGTGAGTGGTTTTTTGCTTTTGGACTTAGTCTTAAGAGCAAGGAGCTTTAGAGAAAAGAAACCTTTCTCAGATGGCCTTTTCTTCTCCATGTAATTAAGTTATGAAAGTGCTAAGGGGCAAGATGTTGGGGATTTTTGTGAATAATTTTTTTCTGGACAATTTAATATCAGCTTTTAAAAAATCATATGTAATGAAAAATATATACAGAATGGGAAATTTACTGCAAAAAAAAGTTGTATATTAATGTGATTTCCCCTTTCATCAAGTACCATGTTAGAGCTGCAGAGGAAGGGAACATCCTAACAATAAATCAGGAGTGGAACAAACATATCTACCTGAAGCTAATGCAATAAACTTATGATAAATTACTGAACTGTTTTCTCTGTGTTTTATTCTGGAACCATTGGGACATGGTTCATGGGTACATTTTTCTCCCATTACGTGGCCTTTGACTATTTCTATACGCTCTGGTCAGTAGAAAGGTCTACCTGTGCTAGCAGAAAATATGAGAAATAGCTTCATTGCTAAGTATGCTTCTTCCTGGCCTTCTGTGTGGAATTAGTTTTTATTCTTGCAGACATGTTAGATATTTAGATACTTCCATACATATAATCAAGGAGATTCTTGTTTGTGTGCAAACCAGTATTTTTATACCTTTGAACAACTACTTACACCCAAAAGTATTTGGACCTGGTGAAAAAATTTCACCAAAGATAGATCCAGTCAGAAGGATGAATGTACAAAAGTGAACTGAGAGAATAGAGCCTATGTTAAAAGTTTTTAGAGATTTATTGAATTTATTCAAGCTATTTGCAAGAAGAGGCAATTACTGTAAGACCTTGAGAGCCTGAAGATCCAGCTGATCAGAAAGAGTGCAACAGCCCCAGTGCATAGCAAAACAGTCTGGAGAGGATGCCCTTTGCTACTTCAAAAAGGGTAATTTCTTGAAACCAAAGGTCATGCTTTCACCCATCAGACATAAACCTTACTTTCAACTCCTATCCTGATAACTTTGTCTGCCATGTCATTTTGAAGGGTGCTACTAGGAACCAGAAAGGTCTTTCAAAATTGATTCATATGAATACTGTAAAGTAGGATTTTCTAAATCCCAAAATGTAAACCTCAAAAGTGCATTGAATCCCCAGTAGTTGTCTCTTTTCTTCTACCTCCTTGCCTCTGAGGTAGGTTCAGAGCTCATCTATGCCTCCAAAGGGGAGTTACTGTTACAGGAAAAAATGTAGGAGTTCACATTGTTTAACCAAACCCAGAAGTGTCTAACTGATGATATACAATCAACTGGCAGCCAGTAATTATAATATACCTTCTATCAATTTCAGTAACAGAAGAGATAAATCATGATACCAGACACTTAAAACACTTCATTAAACACTGCACATTTCTAAACATCCTTCTGTAAATACTCTCTGAAACTCTAGTCACATCTGCTCATTCACCCATGTTTATCCAGCCTCTGTCTCACAGGCAACACAGGTTACAGACACAGTCCTGCTCTCCTGGGATGCAGCTTCCCTTCTTGCGTGCACCTCTGCTTGGAGAAGTGGGGGCCCCTGCTCTGTGGGTGCCCATTTCACATGGACCCACACAGGACCTGTGCCCATCCTTACATCTCAGTATTCTCTGAAGTCTAGGCAGAAGCTGTGGTGCCAGCAGGCTGATTTGTGGCAGTGCCTGACCAAGTTTCGGCTGCTGCTTTCTCTACCCTGAGTCTCTCCCCTGCTGCAAATTTTCATGCTTCTTTTCTGTTATTTCCCAAGCTGACTACTTCTTTGTTTCAAAAGTCACTTTGTAATTTCCTGGTTACTGTTTAACCTTGCTGATGGTTGCATTCCTCTTTATCATGGTAAGTGTGTTCAAACTTCATCCCAGACAGTTCTGCATATTGCCGGCACACAGGTGGTATTGTCTGTGGGCAGGCTGATAGATCAGTGATAAATGTCCTATCTGTCTTCATTGTCTCATTTATATTTCCCAGGGGAACCAAGCAATTTTAGATTGCAATTTATGTCACTGGTTTGAGACATCTACTTTAGGATGGCAGAAATTATGCTCTTCAAGCATCTGTGTTCTGCAGTGAGGTGTAAAGGGAGCCTAGACGTTTAGCTTGTACATAGACATAAGCCATGTAGCCTTGTAGTGTGGGATTCCTCCACAATATTGGCACCTGAGTGAATTCTCTTCATGTGACCTGGGTCTCTGAACACCTGTTACAATCAACAGAGAGCTAATCAGTGCAGTCAGTAAAGGAAGGTGTTCTAAGTTTTCATTTGTGGCCATTCCCAATGTTAGTTAAGGAAAATCTTGCTTGTTTCATCAGGAGGCAAGATTGTTTAGGATTGAGTTAGAAGGCAATTTCAGAAAGATCACTACAGTTTGGTTTTATACTCTTTCTCAGGGCAATCCTCAGCTTGCCATTCAGGTAACTGCCCCAGGCTGCCCCAGCAGCTCTCCTGAGAAATTAATTAGCAGAAAAATTGCCCAAGGAAAATCTTCTTGAGGTAATTACTACAGTCATCATAACATTCAGTCCAGTGAGTGCCACACTCTTCCACTGTTCAGGCTCCATGGCTCTGTGCATGAAGTCTGCAAATCAGAATTATTTTGTCAATTAAATTGCATTTTTCCAATGTGTCAGAACTTTACCTGATGATTCAGTGTATTTTTGAGGAGCCAGAGGGATCTATGTCATTGAGATTACAAGGCTAATTTGAATGACTGCAAATTTAAAAAACTGGATGTCAAAATGGGTAAAGCATAATAAAATTAATATTGAGTTGGCCTTTTTTTTCCTAGTGGCTTTTCCTAAAGCAAGAAGTTATTTGACAGTGAAAGGTTAATGAGTTTTAATTAATCTGAAGAGTATTTCTAGTTCATTCTGCCTTTACAGAAAATGTGTACTTGATCCATGTAACTTGACTGCATTTTCACACTTCTGTAAGGCATTACATAAATATTTGGAACCTACCTCCAACTGTATGAGTCCAGCATTTGGATGAACACCTTCAAGCTTCTGAGAAGTCTTGCAATTCTGTATATAGTGGTGTCATTGTATAAAATCAATGCGCATGTCTGCATTTAGCCTTACAGCCTACTAAAATTTAAACCCTATTCCTCTGCTTAAAAATTAGCCAGCCAGAGGTCAGCTGTCTCCCAGAGTAGGTTCCTGTAATTGCCAGCAGTATTTCCTACTCTGTCCTCTTTAAATTATTTGATGCTTTGGTTAATCACACTCTATTAATGATGAGGGTGCATTTTGCTGGACAGGCAGTGTGTTTCCTCTGAAAGTGAGAGGATCAGCATCAGTGGTGGTCACTTGAAGAAACTTTCAGCTCTTTAGTATTTTGCAGTTGAACACAGATATTTATATACTTTTATTCACTCAGAAGAACCTGAGGTTGCTGCAGATTTTCACACGATACCACCCTTAATCCATACACTTCAAATTTTTCCTATCTGTTGCTGTAAATCCTGTGGAATCTGTTGGAGTCAAACCTAACCTGAACTTGTTTAAATAGGATTTTTTTAATGAATTGGAATTTAACCTGAAGTATTCATCTCATCTCTATTGCTCCTGAACCAGCCTGACTAAATATTTATTTTCAGCCATTGGCTTAGAATAAATATTGGTCTAAAACCTGATATCCTCTAATGAGAACCTGTTGAGCAATGTTTCTTTTCTAGGCTGGCTAAGGAGAGCTGTAACTAAAAGGCAGTTTCTTGGAGATGCCAGTTTTATTTTAATGCCTGTTCTGATGGCAACAGTTGACTATTAATAGCCAACAGCACGCTGTGAGTACCAGTAGGGCAAGCCAGCCTGTCTTCATCAATTGTTAATAGAAATGTATGCATTATGTATCCTTTGTGTTAAAGTGCTTGGAAATTGATTGATGGTGAGGGAGGAAATGAGCTAATGGTGCTATTGCTCTTCCTTCCAGTAATCCCCATCTCTCCTTATGTTCCCTGTGCAGCACAATAGCACATCTCCTCACTTAGTCCTTCAATACCCACTGGAGATTTAGGAAGTTAGAGAAAAGGCGCAAGCCAGAGTAGCGGGAATGTAAGTTGTACGCAGAATCTGGCAGAGGTCCTGGAAATAATTGCAAAATTCAGCAGAAGAGCCACCTTGGTGAGATGGGTCTTCATTTTAATTTTTTTTCTTTATTTCACATGAACAGTTTAATTAACTGGTTTTGTCCTGAACAAGGAGCTGAAGTGGAACAATTTCACTTGGAGATAAATCCGAATCAGAACTGGTTTGAAAAATGTGGAGCTTCTTGTTCTTAATCTTTGTACTATGGGAGAAACACAGGTTTGGTGGTCTTAGAGTTTGGGAAACAAGGACTCCTCAGCCTATTTGGGAGATGAAATAGAGTGTGATATGAGGAGCTGCATAATCTCTAAATAATGCATCCGGGGCTCCTTTGCACCACAGGCTCATGAAGCTGCAGTCACAAGTTTAATTTTTCAAATTCAGCCATATATATTGTTGTCATTTTTTTTCCCACTGGCATTTCAAATAGCTTTACTAAAAAGATGGAAAAAAGTCTCGGGCACTATAAACCTTCAGCACAGATCTGTGCATGGGTCACAATTCTTTCAGTCAGTAAAACATGGAAAGGCAACCACTTGTTGAAATAAAAAGAGAGGTTATAAGAACAGGAAGGCAAACAGACCAAATTCCTACCCTTCAGTTATTTACCAGCACAACTGGATGGAGTTAGTGAAACTGAAGAGAGCAAAAAGCAAAGGAGGATCAATGTTAGCTGCATATTCAAGTATCTCTTATGGCTGGCTGTAAGCCATGTTGCAGTATTTTTTAAAAAGGAAATTGAAAAGTGCCAGTGCAGACCAGTGTGCTTGAAAGTATTCATTGCTCACAAGAGGAGACTCCAAAACTGTCTAGAAAATTCTGTGGACTAGGCTGGAGAGAAGTATGCTGTAAGTTCTGGCGTCCGCACAGTGAATGCATCATAGCCCATCACCAGGAACTAGCGTTATATGCAGAGATCCTTACGGTGTCTGTTTTTGTTCAACATCTTTGTTAGATGTCTGGATGATTGAGCAGAGTGTTATACTCAGCAAGTTTGCTGATGACAGAAAACGGGGAGGAGTGGCTGATACAGCAGAGGATCATCCTGCCACCCAGACGGACCTCAGCAGTGGGGAGATAAGGGCTGACAAGGGCCTCATACAATGCAACACGGGGAAGTGCAAAGTCCTGCACCTGGGAAGGAACAGCCTCAGGCACCAGCACATGCTGGAGGCCAGCAGCTGGAAAACAGCTTTGCACAAAAGGGTCTAGAACACCTAGCTGACCATCAGCCAGCAGACTGCCCTTGTGGCACACCTGTGTCCGGTTCTACACTCTCCAATACAAGAGGGATGTGGAGAAAGTCCAGGGGAGGGGTGGGGGGGCAATAAGCTGATTAAGAGTCAGCAGCATTCCTTATATGAGGAAATGCTGAAAGAACTGGGGCTGTTTAGCCTGGAGAAGCTTCTCTGGGGCCAGAGGGATGTCATCAAAGTGTAGGAATAGCTGAAGGGAGGCTGTAAAGAAGACATAGTCCCTTTTCAGTGGTGCCTAGTGACAGAACAGGAGGCCATGGGCACAAACTGAGACATGGCATGTTCCTTCTGAGCACCAGGAAACATTTTTACTTTGAGGGTGACCACGCACTGGCACAGGTTGCCCGGAGAAGTTGTGGAAGTCTTTATCCTTGGAGGTATTCAACAACCTTCTGGACACAATTCTGGGCAATAGACTGTGGATGACCCTGCTTAAGCAGTGGGGTTGGACCAGATGACCTCCAGAGCTCCCTGTGGTTCTGTGATCATGCTTTGGAACCAAAATATGACATTAAACTTTGTTTAAGGCCTAGGCTTGAGTAACCCATCTGCTGTGGATACTTGTTCATGGCTGTAGCAGTCCAAGGCAGATAGAGAAGTGCCAAGCTTATCAGTCCTCAGGAGGGTTGTCGACAGAAGCCTACATGCTTCCATCAGGTTACCCCACTGGGGTATGTATTAGTGGGTGATAATAGAAAATGTATACTGACATTTCTAAATAAATGTTGTAGAGAAATTCCCAGAAATAATCAGAAAATTTTCCTTTCATAATGTTAATATATGTTCTGCATATACTTTACATGTTTTACTTCTGAAGGTAGTATTTTTTTGCTACATGAAAGTGTCTCTTTGGTAGTATAGTAGTACTATACTTTCTAACAGCTTTACATCATTGAGACCTTAATTGGGTTCTCTGCTGTATGATAACTCTAATGGAAATATGGTTCAAAGGCAGTCCCTTTCTTAGCAACGAGGACTCTGATACTACAAAACCTGCCAATGTCCCACTCTGCACTGGATCTCTGTGCTGCACTAGTTGTTTCCCTGAATGTCTGTCTGAAGTGATGATAGGGGTGAATTTGCATGAGTGATGAAAGCACCTGAGGACAGTGCTGTGCAGGCTAGTAAATATTCCATTAGGAGGATTCATGAGTCTGAAAACTACAGAATATGCAGAGTTCGGTCAAAACACAGGCTGCAGTGGCTGATCATTTTTCCAGCATCTTTCTTCTATATTCTAGTTAAAGATTGTTGATCAGGGATAAGGATTTGTAGTCAAGGTCAAGTGGGATATCTCTTGGCACAGTATGTTAAGAAAAGAGAAGGCTTTTACTTTGAGTGTGCTATTACCCACTGATGAAGATACAAGCGTTTGTGAGTTTGTTTGCCTACAGCCAGTGGTAGCAAAAGGTTTTATCAAAGTAAGCTTAGATTCTGAGCAATATTTTTTGAAATCATTAGTACAGATTTGTTTCTGATATACTTATTTGTAAATAAAAAGTCATTCTCTATTAGTACGCTGTGTGGAGCTTTTAATTCCACTTTATTGTACAAATGAATAAGAATTGAAGATGATATTCCAAGGAAATTTTTATTTCTGTCAGTCTTTTAATTTATGATTTTAAGCACTGATTTCCTGTAAATGCTCAAGAATATATGTATTCTCTTTCACAGCTGCAAAGGTTTTTTGAGATATTCTTCAGAAACAGTTCTCCCCAACAAGCCTTCAACAACATGAAGGAGGCTATAAACAAACTTCTACTTGTAACTGAGGTCTTCAGCAAATCATCTGCCTCAGGACCAAATTCTTTCAATCAGTAAGTGAATTGCAGTAGTCATTGTAATGCTAGAGTCAAGATAGCTCCTTAGAACAGAATAAAAATTGCAGAAGATACAAGATTCTTAAAATAAAAAAACTCCCATCTATTTCATACTTCTTTATAAAGTAAGGACATGCTGCATTTAAGGAGCATCAATATCCACAGTGTTTCTAGTTTGTGAAAAGTTATGATGAATACTTAGGACCAGATGCTGTCCTAATGAAGTGTTTCAGGCAGCACAAATGAACAGAAATCACTCACAACTGGGCTAGTCCTAACATATATAAAGCTGTATTTCCTTTCAGTGAGCCTTCTGTCGTATGTCAAATATTTAATGCTAGGGTAGCCCAGATTGTTCAGAGCTGGCTCTGGCAGGCAATCTGAACAAGAGACACTGTAAAACACTTTATAAAGTGTACGTTATGAAATATACCTAGGCACCAACAGTCACATTTCTGTATGTAATCACTACTATTAGTGTTATAATTCTTACACATAAATCAACCTCAATTATGTAATATTTTTACTAAATAAAATGAATGTTTGTTCTATGTATGTTATGTCCCATCCCTGACATTTTTATGATAAATACTAAATAAGTTACTATTTATTAAATGTATGTGTTTAAGCTATTTTGAGAACCAGGTGTTTTAGTAGCAGTAATGTAAAGCTCATTATTTGACTTACACAAGTTGGAAATAAATCTTATATTGTCTGTGGACAGGGTAGCAAGGGGGAGAAGTGTAATGGGGATGAAGCTATTTTGACAGTGGCCCAAAATGTCCTTTTTAGCAGTGAAATGGACTCTCTTGTTTGTGTAACACAAGACTTGCTTATAGCTCCTGGCCCGTGCCTTCAAACATCCCCATAGCTGCAGCAGAGCTCTTTGGCTTCACTGAGCCTGGAGTGTTTCACCAGCTCTTCCCCTCCAAATGTCTTCAAAGCTTTTGCAGGGCCTCATTCACTGTTTGCAAAAGGCATTTCTTCCTTCAGCATAATTCACCTCCCTCTCTGTCAATCATTAAAAACACTTTTTATAGCTCTATTTTCATCACCTCACAATCTGAGTCCTTCAGCCAGTCCTTCTGCTGGCTCTTCTTAGAAATTTGTTTAGTCTGTATCACATGTTGTTTCTTGACCTATGTGTGTATGTTTTCCTGCATGTGTTCTCTGGACCTGTGTGTGTATTGAATTTTAGGGACATGGTTCAATGATGGGCTTGGCAGGGCTAGGTTTATGATTGGAAACAACGATCTTAAAGGTCTTTTCTGACCTAAATTATTCTATGATTCTATA
The DNA here is from genome assembly GCA_013398275.1 of Promerops cafer. Classification (NCBI taxonomy): domain Eukaryota; kingdom Metazoa; phylum Chordata; class Aves; order Passeriformes; family Nectariniidae; genus Promerops; species Promerops cafer. The sequence continues at coordinate 889,290 of VZSE01008763.1, forward strand.
TTTCACAGCAGTACCTAACCTCACTGAAACGGGTTCCTTTTGTATTGTATTTCAGATGCAGCCAGTGTTTTCAAATGCTAACCTTTGACATTGGATTCGGCATGTCCATACACCCAGTAGTTCTTCAGGTGAGAAAATTGCACAAATTATTGCTTGACTCAAAAAAAAAAATACACCAAGAAGAACACAGCAGAAAAACCTCTTTGACAGGTACCCTCAAATGTCTAAGAAGTGCACCAATACTTCAATATTAATTTGGTCTGATTGTGGAGTTTCTGTAGAAGAAAACAGTTTTTAAGAGTCAGAGTTCCTGTGAAGAAATTCACCAGACCATCAAAATGTGCAAACTTTTCAGTTTACATTAAAAGATTAACTATTACCCCAAATGAATAACAGTGAAACAAAATCCATAGGAAGCACTGCATGAAAGTGGAGTTAGGTTTTAAATGTGACATAAGAAAGATGGATGGAGGAAGTTAAAAAACTACAATTGGCTTTTAATACAAATTGAACTTCTCCATAAATTGGATTGCACTTCTTCATTTCATTACCTGCTTTGACCTCCACTGTGCTGCTTTCTTCCTGGATGATCCACAAGGCCCTTAAAACCAGGGAAATGAGACCTGTGCCAGTTTTTGTATCACTCCTGCCTCAGAACAACCTGTCCTGAAACAATTATTGTACTGCTTTCCAGCTGTTCTCATTACCTCATGTATACACATGAACATGCCTAGGTATGTAAAATGTTTCTTTATATTTATGATATACAAATATTAACAAAAATTAGTTCGTATATCCCCACTTAAAATCTGTTCAGGTGTCTAGTTGTAACAATGCAGTCAAACTCTGCATTCTTCAGAAAAAAACATCCTTTAAACACATAGGAAAAATGCACATATGAAAGGAAGTTTGCAGAATTTAGAAAGTCCACAAAGACAATATTTTTGATTAGTCTGAGAAGACATATTTAGCTAGTAAAAGAAAAGTGGTACGTCATAACAATTCAATAATTGTCTTTCCAGGCAGTAAAAAAATTATCTCAGAAGAGCTCAAAAAACTAAACATAAAACATAATTCTTAACTTCCTGTATAGAAGTTTCAACCATTATCCATTATCCATAATTGTATGGTAAATCAGTAGTATTTAGTAGTTTCTTCTGAAAAAACAAATGGCTGTAGAAAATAGCTGTTGATAATTAATGGAACATTGACTTTGAATATTATAACTTGGAAATTATATTATGCACACAACCTGTTCATATTGATGCTATATTTGTGTTTATGCTAAAATAATGGTTTTGTCATATTTCATAACCATGAATTTATTCATTGTGTTTATATATTGTAAAACTTATACTTTCATCCATAGTAACAGATGTTCTGTTGTAACCATTAGCACATGAGTTTTGAAAGTTTTAACATATAATCTGACATTTTACATTTTTAATCAAATTTCAAATCAAATATGGAAAAAAAGCTTTTCACATGTGTCTGCAATACTGCACACTGTCCACTGGAGGGCAGCAAACATTGCGGTATGGAGTTGGGATGGAAAATGTGTCCCAGCATTTGTTGTTTTATAATCCCGTCAGTTTGTGTTGTTATTACCTTTTATTAAAGTTCCAGTTTAGTATTTATTCCTATGAGAAGACTGGATTTGTTCTTCAAACTATAAATTTTTATAATTTTTTTCCAACAGGTGCATGAAAACTTTGACTTCCAAGTTGAGAATGGATCGACTATTCAGGACCAAATTTCCAAAGAACTTCTTTTTGAAGATACATTTAAATTTCTCTTATCTAATAAATCCTCAACATCCAGTTTCATAGAAGCTTTACAAAAAATATATGGATCACCTGTGAGCAAGGCAGATAATTCCAACTTTTTCTTATTATTATTTGAAAATATTTAATTTTAAATATTATGCTTCTGAAACTGTTGGTGCCAACTCATAGAATGAAGGGTTTATTTAATCAAAACCGTCTTTTATTGTATTCTGGGGAGTAAAACTGTAATTATATTGAACAATTGAATTTTCTTTTGAAAAAATCCTACTCTTAAATTATGTCATTTTCCAAAATACTGTGCTTGAAAGATATATTTAAGCTTTAAAAAATAATTTTCCCACTATTTTTTAAATGGTCTTTTTTTAATACACAGATTTGTGTGTTTTCACAATTTCATCCAGAATTGATTAACTCATGCATGGAGTTCCATGAGAATCAGAATTAAATTTTGTTTCTTAAAACTTTGTAAGATGCAATCATTGCATCAATGCAAGATGCCATGCCAGATTTTTTTTTTTTTTTTTTTTTTT
>VZSE01008763.1:891614-1038454 GCA_013398275.1 Promerops cafer
TTTTTTTTTTTTTTTTTTTTTGCACTTATAGAATCTGCATAAATTTTGCTTCACTAATGAAAACCATTCCTGAGATCTCTTTTAGCAGTATTTCTCTCAGTCTGTCTCAGGAAAGTCTCAGGAACTTTTAAGGATGTATTTCTGAGGAGTCTCCAGCTTCAAAGACTAACAGGGACTAAATTATTGTGGCAACTTCCACCTCTTGGACAGATGTGGCTGAAACAGGGTGATGGGCTCCAAATTTATGTCAGGATAAAGTAGAAAGCTGCAGACATCCAGACATGTAGTGATAAGATTACCCAGCCCATGTTCCAGAGACCAGTACTTTCTATGGGTTCATTTCTAGACAAAGCTAGGGCACAGTCTGCTTTATTCTGGACTGAAAAAAGGGATGAGCTATCTAGGAGCTGGCTGGCTGAGGTTAGGGCTAATTGAGAGCTGCTGTAACTTGTTCCTATGATCAGTGAAGGGACTGGGGTCTAATGAAAGCACATTGCTTTCCATGTGATTTCACCAGAACATGCTGCCCTTTTCTTCACAGGATGGAACACACAACAGAGAAAATGAGCAGTGTTTCTCTTTGGAAGAGATAAATTCAATTACTACTTTCATAAAGGAGCTGAAGAGTCTTGGACAATTTGAGCTGGTAAAATAAATAGGGTTTTGTTTTAATGGATATATTTTACGTAAATCTCTTAACAATTCTCCTTCATTACCATTCTGGCATATGTAATTAGGCTGGATGTGCAGGGAAGCAAGGAGAAAGAGGTTACACTGATTTTACTTTGGTGGATCATTTCAATTTAATTTAAAATAGATAAATAAATACAACAGAATATATGAGCTTAACTTCCACTGAAAAGGACAGCTAAAGCAGAAACAGAGACCAGAAAATAGAAGAAAAAGAAAAGAAGAGAAACAATGTAAATGACTAATGAAGTGGTAAGAAAATAGAATTACAACGAAGCAAAGCAGGAGTGAGTGGACAGACTAGAGAAAGTAAAATACTGAGATCATGATCAGAGAGTGCATATAGATGAAAAAGTGGTAAAAAAAAAAAGCAGGTGGAATATGTTTTCTTCTTCATGCTTTGAGTTCAGTTTTGGAGAAGAACACAGATGGAGGAATAACAATCAGTGTCTGTGAATAGGCATAGTTAATGAGGGAAATGGCGAGTATTCAGAAAACAAAGGATCTGCAACTGAATCTGTTGTTCAGAAAGTGTGCATGATATCAAGATTTCTATGAGACTTCCTGGATGAGTATTAGGGATGGAGACTGTTGACACTTTCTGGAGAAGCATTGCATCTAATAGATCTGGAATTCTTAGAATTATCTGTGTTGGAAGGGGATCCAGAAGGATCATCAAGACCAACTCTTAAGTGAATGGCCAATACAGGGATTGAACCTGTAACCTTGGCATTTTTAGCTTCATACTCTGACCAACTGAGCTAACCTTAGGGCCAGTTCAGAGGCAGAGGAGATCAACTTCCACATCAGTACTGGTAATCCTGATTTGCAAGGCTAGGCATGACAGTCCTTTTCTAAGCATGTGGGAAAGAGCATTGATATATAACCAGCCCTATGCTGTATATACTGTCTTCTGATCATTTTTCACATCTTTGCACTCTACAAATATCTTACTGTGTTGTCTCAAACCAGTGTCTTTCTTCTCAGCTTTTCCCTTCTTCTGCACCCAAGATCCAAACGCTGCTGCACGACCTTTACCGAATGCTGGACCCAATGAGGCGGCTTAGTTCAGTCCTGACTGACCACTGGTTGCTTTCCAGTGTCCTTCAGCATTTCCAGTTCATGAATAAAGAGGCACATACAAATCTTTCAGAGTGGTAAGATAACTATTATATATGTTGACAGTAGTGTCTCAGGTTATATAATTGCAATATCTCCAGTGAGCATCATAAAATTTAATCCTTCAGTAGATGTAGGTGTACTTGCAACCCTTGAGACGAAGGTTGATCATCCCATATGGAGCCTTGTCAGCCATTCTGCCATTAGAACTGTAGCTAGGTTTCTAAATAGAACAGATTTTGCTTCTCTGTCTAATATGAAGGACTCTGAATTGAAAATTAATTAGAACTATCACATACTTTTTAAGAAAGATTAATTAGGTACATTTTTTTCTAAACAACTGTAAACTCTAAATTAGGAGCATTTTCCAGGGTTAAGACTGTCTTAAGTTATACACCAATTAAAAGCAAAACTGTAAAGAAAATATAAATTTCAGGTGAAGATTTTTCTAAAAGAATTAATAATTTTGATTGGTTCCAAATTTTCTGTCCAACAAAAGACAGGTCAGAGATCATAATACTCTGAGAACCTCATTTTAACTCCTTGTGAAAAGATGGAAAAAAATGCCGTAATGACAAGGTTAGGTACACTGAACTTTTGGCAAGAAGTTTTAACTTTCATGAGAAGAGAAAGAGGAAAGGAAGGACAGAACAAGGGAAGAAGAAAGGGAGAGAGGAAGGAAGGAAGGAAGGAAGGAAGGAAGGAAGGAAGGAAGGAAGGAAGGAAGGAAGGAGAAGATTTATAGTATACTGTATGTTTAGTATAAAATTTTTCAAAATGTGTTTTCTGTTTTCATTATCTCTTAACTAATGATGTTTCATATACATGTATGCCATACTGACTACTAACATTTATGATTTACAAACAAGGACTTGGGAATAGAGGCATATTAGACAACGTGTATGTTCCATTCCACTGAGTCTCAAGATGAATGTGTGAATGATATTAGTTTGTACATTTTGCTGGAAGAATGCTGTAGTGAGTATATAAGGGATCTGTAAGATTTCTTAAGTTTTAATTTTGTACCTCATTGAATTGGACATGGATTTCAACAGATCAATAATTATCTTTATGTTTGTTTGCTTTACTGTAAAGGGGAGCTTATACTTTATCACTGTACTAGGTAACTGTTTATTAGTGTTTTAAATATACACAGTTTCATGAAAGTGCTAAATTATTGTTGTTACTGCCGACCACTCCGATCAGTGAGAAGTAACTCAAAGATGCAGCTGTTTGCATTCATATGTAAGCCCTTGCCCTTTTGCAGAAATATTTAGGTTTGCATATCAAAGCATACCAGCCTTTAGCAGCTTTCTGTTCTAATCTAAGCTGTGCTCTCACTCACTTTGAGCAAGCCCCTTGGCCTCTTTTTTTCCTTTCAAGCTCAACATTATTGTATGTGTATAAATATGTAGAAGTACCATGACATTTCTCCAGGGCATAGGCCAATCTGCTTCTTTGCTCTGTATTTTTCTGCAGTGGCTAAGCTAAAAACACCATTCTCCTCATTCACTGTATAAAGAACCATGTCCTTTGGCATTGCTAAATCATAATCTTCCACTCCTTTAGCTACATGCGTGTGAGAGTGATGCATGTGTCAGATATGCATGTGATTATACTTAATTGCAAGGAAGAAAGAGCTTAGTTGTACTTACCCAAATAACTCAGGTATGCATTCTCTTTGAGCTTTGATTAATCTTTTTTTTTTCCCAGCTTTGATGAGTTTGTATATCAGAACACTTTTCCTGAATTTCTTCAGTTAAGGCCAAGTTGTTCAGTCAATTTATTTAACAGTTCTTATTTCTCTGACTGTGGAAAACTGGTATTTCTGTTTACCAAATCTAGTGATTGCATAACGGACTGTCCAAGCAGACAAGAAATATATGGGAAAAGTAGTGATTTCTGACTGAGGTCTTGTACAATTACTTTGTTCACTGATCATGACTCCATAAGATGAAGGCAGGATATAAAGACATTTCCTAGTCTACACATTTAAACTCATTTCATCTGTATGACTAGTACTGAAACCTTAAATGGTATTAGTGAACTCTCTGAATTCCTTCTACAGGAGAAGTAAGAAGAACTCTAGAAACTCATCTCAAACTATAATGAAATAATTATAGCCTAGGTGAAAATGACCACCTCAGATGTATTGGTATAAGATATTACACCTAACATGTACTCAGAAAAAAAATGTTGACATTTTTTATGGGCTTTTTTCAACTCTGTGCAGTTTATACTCATGATATGACTAGAATATACTTAACTGCTGTCTTTTGGAATAGGGGCAATGAGATGTCATGGAAAGTATATTTGGCTATGTCAGATAGCATGGAAGAGCCAGATTAGTGAGTAAAGCAAACCCTTCAGTATCTGCAAAAGACAAAAGCCTAAGCAGGTCAAAGAGCTGCAAATGTTTTTGAAATCAACTGATGTATTTGGAAAAGTGGTTCTAGCTTCTCATATGCAAACCCTTATTTAGTTCAAACTGGAAGCATCAGCCCTCAGACTAAATTTGGGCTGAAAATACTTTTTTGGAATTTAACTTGGTCATGTCAATTACCTGGGAGGTCTAAGAAATTAACATGTTTTGAACTATGGGACAGAAAAAGGCAATGACAAAGGAAGACAAGGCTATGATCACTGACCTAGAATGGGAGAAATGAGAGACAGAAGGAAGGAGGAAACAAGAGAGACAGTTGGATTAAGTGCCAGGAAATTAATCCCACTCTTGCATCTGAATTTTTTTATTTCACTTCTGAAGATTAGCACAAGGTATTTCATTTAAGGACCCAAATGCCCTCATGGAAACTCTGTGACTAAAGCCAAACAAACACTCTACAAAACAGAGAGCTTATTTTGAAGAGAGAGCTACTTAACATCATCTAAGGAAAGAAAATTCATAACTCTACTGAATATTAAAATATGGTCTCAATCTTGAGTTTATGACCCATTAAAAGTTGCACCATTCACAACTAGCATATCCATCAGAGACACCAAAAGTGACTAGTTTTTTTTCTTTTTATATTTTAGCCTTGTGAAATATTCTATTTCTACATGTCCTTCATTGCTTATGTCTGATTGCATGGACAATCAGAGCTATATTACTACTGCTACTGTCAATCCTTTGCCTTTCTTGTTTGCTAAATCAGAGAGATTCCTAATGTACACATTAGGCATCTTTTGAAAGGTGCATTCACCAAGGGTACTGACATACAGGCATTAGTTTCATTAGAGGTAATTGCAAAGTGTGTAGGCAAAGAGCACATCTGTACTTGACACCTCCAAGATACTTAAGTCAATAGGGGGCCACTCAAACAGATGAAGGTCCTTTCTTGAGTAACAGCATATGAAGGAAAGGAGTGTGCAAAGTCCTCTGTATTAGGAGGAACTTCATAATTGCGCCATATCTCAGTATGCTGATAGCAAGGAGCTTGGACAAAGGAAAGCTTCATGATGCTGATGATTAAAAAGCTTAGGCTGCAACAGAAATAAATAATTGAACCATAGAGACATTTATATTGGAAAGGTTCCTCCATCCTATCACTTATTACGTGGGAGAATGACTCCACCTGGCTACAACCTTGTTTCAGGGAGTCATAGAGAGCAATAAGGTCTCCCAGAGCCTCTTTTTCTCCAGATTAAACACCCTCACCTCGCTGAGCCACTCCTCATAAGGCTTGTGTTCCACCCCTTCCCCAGCTTCATTACCCTTCTCTGGACATGCTCCAGCATCTCAGTGTCTTTCATGTAGTGAAAAGCCAAAACTGAACATAAGATTCAAGGTGTAGCTTCACCAGTGCTGAGTGCAGGGGGACAATCACTGCCCCAGTCCTGCTGGCCGTGTTGTAATCTGAGTATCTTTCTCTAATATGATTTCTAAATATTACATTTTGCTACCCTGCTGTAATTATATGTCTCTTAATGCTGTTTGAAGTTAATTGCAGTCTCTAGAGATTTGAGATTCATACAGGTCATGTTGTTCCTTGTGAGCAGGGCTCTTGCAGTTGTGGTGGCTGCCGCACTCCTGAGGTGTTCTCTGACTAAACCAAAGTCTGTCATTTTATAGAGTTAAGACATGTTGCTTTTCGCCCAAAACCCTGGTCCCGGGTTTGGGACCAGGCAAGCAAAAAGGAACAGCGGAGAGAAAAAATATATTTTGTTTGGGCGCCAGATGTACAAAGCAAAGCGACACAGTGTCCTCAGGCGAGTGCCAAGGAGAGCCGCTTTATTGCAAAAACCGAGCCTTTTTAAGCAGCCAGGCCTTTATCAGTTACATGGTTTTAAATCATAACAAACATAATCCAACCAACCACCATACACTACAATGTGAACACGTAATGGTTATATAACTTGTTTTTCTACCTCTAATTCAGCTGAGTCACTTTCCCATAGTCCTCTTCTACTTAGCCGAAGTAGCAGGCCTTGGTTTTACAGGGGTAACAAGGCCCTTATTTTATAAGACTTTACCTATATGCAACAGTATTTGACAGATGTTAGCTTTTATTTCCTTGACAAGCAGAAAGAGGGGTGCAAAATTACAACTTGGAAAGCAAGCTCTCCAAGAGTTTGTTAAGTGCCTTCTTTGCAGTAGATAATGAATTTGCATGGAATTAGCTTACTGCAAACTCAGAACTACATTTTCCTGCACACACAAATACACACAGGTCTGTCAGCTTCTTCTTTCCTTCTCTCATTCAGTTAATGCAGAAATCTGTTTTATCACTGGACAGTTTTTTATCACTGGACAGTTTACCTTTTTCCATGATTGAACTCAGTACTTCTCTCAGAAGCTCCTGTTGAAACATCAGTGATGGATGATTGCACAGAACAATATTGCCACCTCCCTTCCTTTGCACAGACAGTGGCTTTGTGTCATTCAAAATCTGAACTGCAATATCCAAGAAGAAGCTGCATTATGAGAACTTCTAAAGGAAACAGTAGGAGGAAAACCAGTGAAAGTTTCAAGAAATGCCAATGGACCTCAAAAAAGGTCTTATCAGCCAAAGGGTTGGATTGAAGAGAAGCCTGCTCCCTTTTTTCTACCATGCTACCAAAATTCTACTTGAAAGAAAACATCTGCAGAGTTCACAATATGGGCACCACTGGCATGTTGATTATTTGTTGCAATTGACCTGTTGTTTATTCACTGAGATTTTACATACACACACACACACACACACACACACATGCACGCATGCATACACTCTGGATTTGTTTTGAATTTGCAAACAAAGCAAAACACATAGATGTTCCATTTTAGGAATTCATGTTAATGTCAGTACAGATAATCCCCTGAGACTTTTCATTTAATTCTTTTTGAGCAAAGTCTAACTTTAATCTCAAATATATGCAAAAAAACCTATCATAGAAGCAGTTAACAGATATGGTTTGGTTTATTTTCTTCTTGGATATATCCACTCTTCCTTTTCCCAGCATTTCATCTATGTTTTGGAATTTATTGCTTTTTTTTCTATTGATGTGATATGCTTCCATGTATTATGGAATGTGTGTTTTCTGTTACGTTCACTCAGGTAATAACTCTAATGCTGGGAATATGAATCCAGAAGGTTCATTTTTCTATGGAGAATACTAAAATACCGTGTGCCTTGGATACCATATAAAAATTTTTGCAAAATATTTCATTGTTTCTGTTCCTTCCATTCATGTAGAAATTTGTCTGCTATTGAATTGACAGGCAACTTTCTCAAGAAAATATGAGTCCTAAGCAGAATGTTCCTTCTGACTTCATGAAGAATCATGAAGGTAAGGATTCAGAGGAAGATTATTTATACAGTATGTTTTTCCTATTTGTATTATTTTGTAATAACATGGATTTAGATCACATTGCCTTGCATTCCAGCTGGAAAGTCTTAGCTTACTACATATAAAAGACCAATTTCTTCCTTATCTTATGTAAGTTGCTATGTGGGGCCCTTGAGCAGCATTTGCAAGCCTAAGGTAATGATCTTGCACTGTAAAGAATAAAAGTACAATGGGTCTCTTAAAAGTAATAGACGGTTGCTTTTCCAAAAGGACTGTAATCAGAGTGAGAACAGAAAATTATTAGCTGTTTCTGTTTATCTTTCAGCATTGCATTATTCCAGTAAGACTGGAGAAAGACAATGCAGTTATGGTAAGTAAAGGTTTTTCTGGACCACAGAGGGGAAAAAAATTCTTGAAAAAGTTTCCTGGGTTTTTCTACATAATCTCGAAGCGAATAGAGTATCTGTAGGTTTTTACTGAGAGAAAAAGGATTTTTAAATATCAAGAATGTTTATAAAACAATCCATAAATGGGCTATTATGTTAAATAAGCCTCAAAACCAAAATTAAACATTGCTGTGCTGTGCATATGAATGTGAGTATTCCAGCACTCATGGATCCCTTGTCACATTTCAAAAGACTTTTGCCCCCCTCTTTACAATAACCTCAGCATACATTTGTTCTTGTGGAAAAACCTTTAAACTTGTCTGGAGTTTAATCAGCTTTGTTTAAAACTTTGTCTTCAGCTCGATAATGGAGTATTACGGAGCTGCTTAAGAGATGAGGAGTTTTTCTAAAATATCTGGTTGTTGGAATATATAAAGTATTTTTAAAGATCTGTAAAGATGTCAAATATATTTTTCTTTGGTGGTAGCTATGTTTTCTGCTGCCAAATTATCTGAGGGGCATGTTTGTAAATGTGAAGCCATTGCTCTGTGGTGGAAAGGTTTTGCTGCACATTGAGCCTCATGTCCTCTCTGTTGCTGATCTCATGTTGCCTCCAGGAACAACTGTTGTGCCAGATAGAGGCCAGAAATACTCCTGGGCTGGCTGATTGGCATCACCATTCTAACTGCATGATCCTTTATTTTAAAAATACCTCAATTAATTTTACTTTGAAATTCCTCCTCATTTTTAAGCTAGTAGTGAGACTAGCTTACTATTTCTAAGTAAGGCATACAGAATAGGGCGAAATGTTTGTACTCATCTGTAGGGGGTTTTTAAAATACCTTCTGTGTGTCAGTGTGTAAGACTCTATTCCCCTACCAAGCTAGCCCAAATTCTGTTCTTCCATTGGAATATCCTCCCTTAAATTTTAATCCATGTAAAGGTGTTCTCAAATTGCCCTGTTTTTTTCCTCAGGGCAGATATTTCAAGGTAGAAATAAAAATATTTCCATCATTTTTGACCTTTTTAAGCCACAAGATTTTTCAGATATTATAGTAAAGGAGTTTCCTATCTGTCATATTTTCTGAAGCACCCAGTTTAAAACATCTACTAATGAATATATGTGTAAAGCAGTTTTGAATGTGTTATACTGTAAATCTGAATCCAATAGGCTGGATTAAAATATTTGTCATAAGTAGGTTGCCAACAAAAAATTATTCTCATGATTAATTTGGCAAACACTATGAAATAAAGGACACATTTGAGCAAATAGGATTTTATTGTGGAGATTTAATACACAGGAAAGGAACTGGAATTTTTTGATATAGGAATTTTAATAAAACATGCTTCAAGCTGTACTGCAAATGACCCCATGGGTTTTGATATCTCCATGTGACTTGTTCTTATGAACAGTATGTCTAACCTATTTTGATTTTTATTGGAAATTACACTTGTGCATAAACCCTGTACACAGCCTGGTACCTAAGCAGGTTATGAATTTTGGCCTACCTCTTCTTTAAGTTTTAGTTAACTAACTAGAGACAGATCTCCCAGACTTAATCCTTCCATTTTCAAAGGCTTACCCAGGCTTTGAGTTTTGTGACTAGGACTAAAGTCATTGGACACCGAATGTTTAAAATCCCTCCAGGGCCTACAGATTTCTCTCAAGTGCCATTACAAACTCCATTAAAACTTTGCAGCAGGATTATGAGTCTCAAAGTCACTAGGCATTAAATATCTTGCCACTGTACATGGTATCAATCTGCCAGAAGTTGTATGTTGTTCCAAAATGTTCATACATTTCACAAGGTTTTTCTTTGATGCCTTCTTGGAACAGATAAAGATACCCTATCTCATGTCAGACAGATCTTCACCAGTCCACAGCTGGACTTGACTCCTCAGTTTAATCCAAAGATCAGAGAATACTATGCAGAAGTGCCATTTGACATGGTGACAGTGAAGATAGGAGCAGAACCCTCTAACTGTCAATGCCACGTACACCTCGACAACAAGAAAGGGCCAAGGTATGAGCAACAAAATATGAGTGTAAAAACTTAATTTTGGAAATATGTCATAATGTTCCATAATTTTTTGTTGTTTCCAGAAACCCAGAACACAAATAGATTAGTCACAGGAAAGTCAAAGGGAGTTCAACACTGAGAAAATTGTATTTATTTCCAGCGTCCTGAAGGCAATGGTCATATGTTGTTCTCAAGCCATAATTAACCCTAGCTTAATGAAGTGTACAGCTCCAATATCTCACCCAGCTTCTGCAGTCACTGACAGCATCAAAGCTGGGTGGGAACAGACTATCACTACATTGCACACAGTAGATGACAGAGAAATCGAGCTTTTGTATCCAGGTGTTAATTTTGAACAGTGCCCTAGTCTGCTGCCCTGATGGGCTTGGTCTGTTTACATAGGTCAAAATAGGGCAGATGGCTTCAAAAGAAGAAATAAGTTCAAGTTTACTAACTCAGAATGATCCATTTTTGTCATAGTTGTATTATAAGCGATTGTCATAGAATCACAGAAGTCACATTGAAAAAGACCCTTAAGATCATCATGTCCAACTGTTAACCCAGAATTGCCAAGCCCACCACTAAACCACTTCCCTAAGTGCCACGTCTACATGGCTTTTAAATTTCTCCCAGGATGCTGACACAGCCACTTCCCTGGGCACCCTGTTCCAATGCTTGAAAACCCTTTCAGTGAAGAAATTCTTCCTAATATCAAACCTAAACCTTCCCTGCTGCAACTTAAAGCCATTTCCTTTTGTCCTCTCCCTTTGGAAAAGAGACTGACCCTTACCTTCTCCAACCTCCTGTCCAGCAGTTGTCAAGAGTGACATGGTCTCCCCTCAGCCTCCTTTTCTCCAGAATAAATACTCCCAGCTCCCTCAGCCACTCCTCATCAGACTTGTGCTCCAGTACCTTCACCTTGCTTCCTTCCTTCTCTGGATATGCTCCAGTCACTCAATGTCTTTCTTGCAGTGAGGGGCTCAAACCTGAGCACAGGATTTGAGGTGCAGCCTCACCAGTGCCAAGTACATGGGGGCAATCATTGCCCTGGTCCTGCTGGCCACATTATTCTTAATAAAGGACAGAGTGCCATTGGCCTTCTTGGCCACCTGGGCACACACTGGGTCATGTTCAGCAGCTCTTGACCAACACCCTCAGGTCCTTTCCTACCAAGCATCTTTGCAGCCACTTTGCCCGCAGCCTGTAGCTCTGCCTGGGGTTGTTGTGACCCAAGTGCAGGACCTGGCACTTGTCCTAGTTGAACCTACACACTTGGCTTCAGCCCGTCCATCCAGCCTATCCAGATCCCTCTGCAGAGCCTTCCTCCCCTCCATCGGATCAGCACACCCACCCAACTTAGTATTATCTGCGAACTGACTGAGAGTGCCCTCAATCTCCATGTCCATATGATTGGTTTGGCCATCCAGCCAGTTTTTTACCCAGTAAAGTGTATGTGAAGGCAAGGTGTGAGCAGCCAGTTTTCTCCAGAAGAATGCTGTGGGAAACAGTGCCAAGGACTTCACTAAAATCTAGGTAGGCAACAATCGCAGCCTTTCTCTCATTCACTAAGTGGGTCATCTCGTCATCCACAAAAGTCCCAGCTTATGTGATCTTTTTAGAGAACTATAAAGCTGGATGATAGAGGAGAGAGTAGAGTCATCACTAAACAATGTTTGAGCACTGACCCTCAATAAACCATGACGTTTAATTGCTGCTATGAACCCTGGCACAGTTCTGGCTTTCCCAACAAGCTCTGTCAGAGACAACAGCATGTACCAGGGACAATACCAATAGGTATTTTTGGTATGGCCTGGTTTTTAGGTTGGATGGAACAAAAAAGTGTTTATTTATCTGGGTCATGTGCCTCAGAACCAGAGAACTGGCTTATTTACATACTAGTCATTAGTGAGTGTATAAACGGGAGAACAGGGACAGGGATTTGCTTGGGAAGAAAAATTCTTAACCATTTCAGTGCAAACTTTGCTTCATGACATGAAGTGCTTAGCCAACACACTGACTTTTGACTGACTGTGAAGCAGATGCTTTGACCTAGAATGTCTGCTACTAACCAGAAAGTCTGTGCAGTTGTTACTGATATAATGCCACATGTTTCCCATATTTTCAATAAGAAATCAGTCTTGATTTATCATTTCAAAAGAAACTGTCATTAAATTCTTCCCCCCAGCATTTTGCTGTTTTAATGTTAACTGAAGTTAACATGTAGTCAACATAAATATATGTGAAAACCTCAAAGATTTCCTTGTGGAATGAAAAAGGGTAGCAAGATGTTCTTTACACTGAAAAGTAAAAGCTTGCATGTGCAGGTTCTGTGCCTTTCAGCATTTATTTCCCTGCTAAAGGAAGAAGAGCACAGCTCAACTTTTCTCTGGTTTGTCACTGTGAGCAGTTTGTCCATGAATTCATCACATTTGGCTAGTGGACAATTTCAGTAGCTAGCTACACTTCTGATTGTATTTGTCTCCCTGCTGACTCCATCACAAATTTGGGCCTGCCAGGAATTATTGTCCCTAATGATTTCATTCATAGATTTCATCTCAGAATATTTCCACTGCCACTGTTTCCACTAAACTTCACTCTCAATATTTTGTCTTCTTGAAATAACTTCAAATACTTAAAAATCCTATTTTGCACTGGTTTTATTTAAAAGCTCATGTATTTTGTAAGAGAAAGAAAAATGTTAGAAATAGCAGCCTCTAGGAGCAAGTAAAGTTTAGCAGTCATAGATAAAAGTGTAAATCTTTGTTTCTTTAGTGTTTATTGCACTTCTTTTCTATTTTGTCATACAGCATTGCGAACTACCCCCTTGGCCTTGGATTGAACAAAGTCATCATTCTCTTAACGGATGATTCGCAGCCCAGCCCTGAGGTTGTAAGCAGCTACAAAATCACAATTTATCGAGAAGACCGCCCTAGCCTCCCTTTGTTTGATGACTATATGATGTGTGGCTTTGTGCAGGTATTTTCTCTGCATTCTTGTGCTATACACATTAACAGGAATAGCTGGTTTCTGTTCATCCCCTGGTGTAAATTAGGGTACTTGAGCCTAAACTCATGCAGAGCCAGTTTTTGCTGAGATTGTATGAAATTCAGCATTTACGCAACATTTTGGATGTCAAAGGCAAGCCCATCATAAATACCTGTTACCTCGTATTTGAGAGCTCGAGGTTAATTAATCCTTACTTTGGTCAGCCAGAATTTTCTTATAACTTTTCATGACTGTGTCTCTCTGACATTGGAGCCATGGAAATCCTTTTACCAGGAAAGATATTTATGATGACATTTATCATGATAATGTCATAAATGATATTTATCTATTTACCAGTGCTCAAGACAAATGCTGCTACATAATTTATGAATGAAAACTGTTTATTCTAGATCAATAAACACAATTTTAAAAAGCCTCACTCATAATTCCAAAGGAAGGGATGACTGTTGCTTACATCACATTTATCCAAATACAAATTTGGGAATGCACATAATTTACTCCCAATAAATAGCAGTCCTTAGGAAGGATTGGGTCTGTTGAATGAAAAAAGGAGCAGAGTCTATCTGATATGGCTTAATAAGGGCTGGGAAAGGGGAGTTCAGGCTAAATTAGACACAAAAGTGGAAGAAAGCTAATGAAACAGTGAAGATTTCAGTTAGTGAAACTATAGTGATAAAAATATAAGAGACAAAACCTGGGACACATGCTGGATCAGAGGTATTTGTATTCCAAAGTTTGAGGACTAAATGTTAGTTGCTGCTTGATATGATGGGCAAAGATAAACCAGCCAGTTCAAAGCAGGAAGTTACATTGTAAATGGTAATCACTGGCTGTGCATTTTTCTGTGGAATTTTAGGCAGATTAAAAGGATTGGTGGGTTTGTTCCAGAGCACCCAGGAATAATTTTTTTTGTCACAATTAATTCTGCAACCAGGAAGCAGAATTTTCAAAACTATTGTGTTGAAACTGTCATGCTTGTTCATGTCAAATATTTAATCCTATCTTTATTTATTTTCTGGATAACCTTTAGCAAAACTTGCTTCCCTTCCCTGGTTTCTTTCCATATACTGCAGAAGAGGTTGAGAGACCTGGGTGGTAGATGGCAGAGCATTTATATGATGGGGCAGATCAAGAGGGATTTTGTTTTTCTTGCAGAGAAATAAGCACTAGGGCTTAAAACAGGAGTCAAAGAGATTATAAATGTTGGTAGCAAATTCTATGTTGACAATAATTATCTCAATCTGCAAATCAGGACTGCCAGAGAAAATGTAGGTAGTAGTCATTGTGTACAGACTGCTGACTTGAATACCTGATTTTGGTGTGGTCTGGCTCTCCCTCTAGTCTCTGTCTCCTCTCTTAGACTTCTCTCACAAGCTCAAAATGTCAAAGACCATCTTCTTACTATTTTCACTGACTCAACACTACATCTAGTAGTTGCTACAGTAAAATAAGAATAAACACATATAATACCTGAGATTTCTGTTCAGTTGTACAGCAATCTGCTTGGCATCTTAAGTATGACTTAATATGAAAAGGAGAACAGCAGTAAGTTGAACTAGAGTTATATTACTAGGAGAACATGCTGGGAAGATGTGAGGAAAGCTCTTTTTTTTTCCTTTGTTTGGGACATGTATCTGAGTGTAGGAACAGGAATTCAACCTCAAAAATGTCTTCCCACACCAGAGTTTACACTGTTGTTTATGTTTTATTATACCATTTATGAGACTGAGTATGAATCTTTGAAGCACTGTGAAGGCAAAGAGATCTAAACTGATAAAAATGAAAAGTGTTTTAGAAATTTCTTTTGACTGAGCTTGGTTTTCTGCTCCTATGTGTATAACTACCCTCTAACTAATACAGTTGTTCAGAGCTAGGGATCACTTCAGGAGTTTAGAGTAAAAATGAGATGAAAAGCATTCTTGTGGTATCTAATAAGCACTGTGAAGATACAGTATGAGATTCTAAAACAACTTTTAGATATGTTAGAGGCAAACTTATCAGAGACTGCCTTTAAAAAACAAACAAAGGCTGAAGCTGGAGATAGAAATGGCATTCTAAAACACAAGTCTGCATTTTTTCCTATTCGCTAGAACAGAATGTACTGCCTTTTGCTTAAAATTATTTTCTTTATCAATACAAAACTCAGGTCTTAAACAGCATCATTACATTTTGCTCTTCATACCAGAGAAAATTATGCAGTCTTTCAGAGCCAGTTGACACACCCCCATCAGTGGCATGAATACTTGTTCTCTTAGTAATGAGACCCTGTTTTAGGAGAAAAAGGATAAATACAGCGTGAACTGATGGAGTCTCCTTTGGACACTTGACTAGGCACAAGTGGGATCACACATGAGGAGGGAAAGGACACTGATAGTGGTATGGTCTTTCTTGTAGAAGGCTTCAGTTAAAATTCTAACCCAGCAGCTTTTTTTACTCACTTTCTTTTATGTTTAATCTCATTAGGATATTCAGGTTTCATTGCAAGATGATACTATAAGGAAGCTTACTATAAAAAGATAGAGTGTGGGATGTGGTTTCCAACAGTCTAACAATTCTCATGCAGTTGAATAATCCTGGGTTAATTTTGAGGTATTGAGTTGAGAAGTGTGTGGTTCGAAGCCATGCAACCCCTAAAAAGGGAAAAAATATTGTCTCCTGTACTTTTGATAGCAGCTGTATTATCCCCATTAAAACCAAATTAGTGGAGGATAAACTGTCATCTCACAATAGCACCTTCAGCAGATTTGGTTGCCTTCCATTCTGTGTTCTGCATTTTGACAGTATTGTTTGAACTGCAAATGGAGAGATTATTGATTTGTGCATGAACTTAATTTTGTCCAATTGCTGACAATATTTAAATTAAGTATCCTTGAAAGAAGTGGTGCCATTTCATTATCACCTCTGAGGCTGTGATATGGAAGATAGTCAGAATCCAAGGCAGTCAGCAGAAAAACCAGTGAGCTCTTAAGACAGAGTTATCAGCATCACTCTCAAGTGAAAGATCCCAGACTATGTACATACTGTCATAAAGGACAAAATATTTTATTCATTCTTGCACTGCCCATTATCTTTAAAATGCAAACAGATCTATCTATGCCTCACTTGAAATGTGTGGATGCTGCCTCTTTGTTAATATTTGCCTAGTTACAATCATGGAGAGTAACTGCTGATGTGCTTAGGGAGCCTTTTCTGACCCTGTGAACTTCTGTATCTATTTGTGCCTACAGTGTCCTGTTGCCACATGGCTTGTTTTGTTGGTTTGTTTGTTTGGTCGGTTGGTTGGTTGTGGGTGAGTTTGGGTTTGGTTTGTTGTTGTTGTTGTATTTTAATAATACAGTTATTTATTTGGGTTTGCATTTATATTGAGAGCAATGGATAGCTAATGCTATCTTTTACAGCATAATGTGTTTCATTCTCTGTCATTTTCTTTTGTGTATTTGTACCTTTGATTCCAAAATCAGTGCAGTGCAGCAGGCTGATGTTCTGGCTGTCCCACGGCTTTCATAGGTCTGAAAGAATGAACTTACAGAACAGCTTCAAAAACTTTCCTGATTTTTATAGAACATATTCTTATGTATTATTATCTCTTGAATTTTTGTAAATCCTTTTATCATATTATTTTGCTGATAGCTTAAGAAGCCCAACAGAGCTTATGATGAGATACTGGCATAGCATTGCTGATGTATAACACTAAACAGCTGCAATGCAGCTGGAAACAAGATGCCAGCAACAACATGTTTATTTCTCTGTCTGTCTACTAAACTTCCATTGATCAAAAAGCAATTAAGACCTAAGACTAACATATTAATTATATTTAACTTTAGTACAGGCTTTTTGGAGTAGAGATGAAAAAAATCTTTAGAAAGGAAGAAGCCTTAAAAAAAAAAAAAAGGAAGTAATTTCATTTGTATGCTCAGGAAGATATGAGAATACCTAAATTTTTTTCAGCTCAAGTTATAAATTTCCAAAGGAAAATAAAATGGTTTTACTTCATTTTAAACTATGTGCTGTTGCCATTGCAAAGCTTTTCATACCAGACATTAGAAGTAAAAACTATCAATTATAGAAACAGGTATTAACTTTTTGCCTAGTACTTTCATGCAAAGATTTCAAAGAACCTTGCAAATATTAAATAATGTCAAAAAACAAAAACAAAACCAAACAAACAAAAACCAACAAAAAACCCCAACAAAACAAAAACAAAACAAAAACAAAACAAAACAAAACCAAGAAAAACCAAACACAAAACAAAACAAAACCAAACAAAAAAATCCCACACCAGAAAAACCCCCAACCAAACACCTTAGGAAAGAAACAAAGAACTTGTCCTGTGGTAGGACAGGCTGCATGCATGCTAGTGTCTTCTGAATTTCCCATTAGCTTCATTAGATTGTGTGACCACCATTACAAACGACCCATCTCTTCTGTCCTAAGGACATTGTAAAGGAACAGACTTAGGTTTTGCAGTGAACAGACTCTTAGGTTTTGTAGTGGTTATTGTAGCAGCAGCTGACCCTCTTGGCAGTTCTGAGTTTGAGTGTCTTGCTTGAAAAGGCATAAAAAGTGCTCTCTGGAACTACAGTCTAATTATAACAGCAACCAGACTGTATCTTATTTGCAAAGTTAGCTTACTTCCCTTTTGGAGAAAAAAAAAGAATATACATTATAGGAGCAATCATGCATTGCATTCTTCTGTCTTTTCAGGTATAGAGTTGGTGAAATTTTTTCAATGGTTTTGAATTTTTCAGAAAACAACATAGAAATGCCCCAGAGGTCAAAAAACTAGTTTGAGTTCATTTTTTTTTGTTGTTGTTATTCAAAAGAGGATTCTTTGATTCAGTGAAGACTATTTGACTTAAAATGTTTAGCATTCAAAACTTGTATTTGTATAATTAGATATTTTAGCCATTGTGCAGTCCAGAATGCTAACTCTTTTCAAGGTGGGAATGGCTGGGACAACCAAAAAGCTCACTCATTAAATCTGAAATAACCAAGTCTAAATTTTCCTCAGAAACACTGGTGAAAGCATAGTATGACAATCATGTTTTCCAGGAGCAATGCCAACTTAAGCATCCCTTTCCCTGCCTGCAGCAACTCATGAACCAGATGGGAAAACTTTTTTTAAAATGAGCTAGTTTCTAGGATAAGGTTCTCATTCTCTCTATGTGAACAAAAGGGAGGGGGTAAGTGCAGGGACAAAAATGAACCACTGAGCACAGAAGGAGGGTTAGTGGGTGCTGTTTAAAGCAGCTTTTTTTTTCTTCATGAAAGAAATTCACATTGAGATTGGGTTTAAACTCTTGCTGGTTTTAAATGAGCAGGGGCTTCATGTTCAAATATTGTGGAAGTGATTTATGGGTGGAAACACACAGAACACTAGAAGTACTTTTGCATCTCTATTAACCTATAAATTATTTTGGTTCTGTATGACTGCAACCCACTTCCCAGGAAAAACAAAGTGAGGTTCACATAGCCTTGAGGAGCAAATACGTAGCAAACACGTGGCAAACTGAACATGTGTTAAATTGTCAGCAGTTCAGGTGAAAGCCACAAAATAGAGAGCTAATAGAGAGAGACTGCCATAAAAAGAAGGCTGAGGTCTTACATCTTCAACTGCTGTATGTCAACATGGTTCAATTAATTTCAGAGGAGCAATTCCAAATTATACTGACTGAGTACTTGTCCTGACAGAAACATACAGCTGAATTCTTTTCCATTATATATGCCAGGCAATGCTTATGAGTGAATTCAATTGCATAAAACTGCTGAATTTTTTAGTAATTTTCCTAAATATTTAGGTCAAACAACATCTTAGGAAAATCTAAAATAACTACTTGAAGGTGTTTTAAAGTATTTAAAGATCAAGGGGTGTTTAATCACTATTCACTGTAAGTATAAACTGAACAAAAACCTAAACTGAATAACACAACTTGGTGCTTCTAAAAAAGTATATTTAAGATTATGTAGAAGGGACTGATGTAAATAATAAATACACTTAGCTAATTTTCATGTAGAGGGTTAATTTGTGTATGTATCTCAGAGCAAACTTTGTAGAGTCAGCATGTTCTGTCTTTGTCAACATCTATACCACTGGGGAGAGAAGGCTTACCACATTTTCTTAATTATAACAAAAACTTTTGCAATGATTTAAAGCATCAGTCTGTAGATGAGTCAGAGGAACAATTAACAATTGTGATGGATATTCTTTATATTTATGCAGTTCTATGCTAAACTCCTTTTGGATCTCAGAATCAGGATGTTGCTGTTAGGCTGACATCTTAATCAACAGCCAGCATCTGCTGCTTTAAGGAAACGTCCCAAAACCACAGCAGAGCATAGATCCATCATCTGAAGGAATTAATATAATGCTCTAGAAGTCAAGCCCATCTTTCACCTACAAAGTTAGCTTCATAGGCAGTCTGCACTATCATCTGGTAGTCATGAGTTCACATAATCAGTGCTCTGTGAGACATCTGCTGCGCTCTGAAGAGGCCACATAAAGCAAATGGGCACAACTTGGGCATAAAATAGAAAGAAATAGCAAAAGAATGAGTTTTTATGTGCTTCTATTTAGGCATCTCTTGCTCTGAACATGGAATAAAAATTTATAGTTTTATTCTGTATCTTCAGTAGGCTGTGCCTGACTAGGATCATCATCCTACTCGCCAGTACTTTGGGGACACCACATTACAGAGCCCAAACCTTAAGGCTCAAGTTCATGTTGGCTCCAGCTGCCTGGAGAAAAGTTTACAGTCTTCCAGTTTACAATATTTTGCTTACGCTCCTGATTTTATACTTGTTACGCTTAGTCTTCTCTATGTAGCTAAGTTTTCTGTTTAACATGTGAGTCAAGATTAATACCAGATACCCTCCAGGAAATATTTCCAGAAGTTCCAGGCAGAGACTGAAGGGAGCGGATGTTTCTGAGTAGCAGCAGCTACATTTGTCATTATTACAATGCATTGTACTTGGGAAATGGTGTGTTGCATGGATCACTGATAGATAAATTGCCACCAGTGCTTTGAGATAATCTGTATGAATACTGATTCAATGATTAAATAATTATAAGCCAATATTGACTGGGATGACACCAATGAACTAATTTGGTTTATAATCATTAGCCAGGAGAAGTTTTAAGTTGCTATAATAATTATGCCTTAAAGACTGAGCATTTTATAGGCAGCTTTCAGCCTTAGTTTTTCCAATCTTCCTTTTCCTTGGTTGGCACTCTTGTGGATAAGAACTTTTTAAATCAGGAGTGATATCACTCTTCAGCACCACTGAATTTTTTGACACAACTAGAGTTGTTTGTAGGACCTCCTACCTCAGCAGTGGAAAATTTAGTATCTCCTACCATTCTTTTCTTCTTTTATGTGTTTGCAATTTAGCACAGTCTTACTAGGAACATCCCACCCTCCCAGATACTCAGTTAAGTGACTCCTGGCTTGAATTGTTATTTTGCTGTTATGCTGCCACAGAAAAATGTCATTAGTAGAAAATTATATGATAAAAGATAAACCTGACAATGATCTGACAGAGCAATTCCATTCTTTTTTTGTGCTCAGGCCATTCTTCCCTTTCATACAATTACTGTTGTAATCCCATGAATGTGCATGACACATTAAAGACAGAGAAGATGAAGATCTGCCCATAAACTAGCCAAGGAGAGACTCATAATTGCATGACTGAAAATGTCAGAGAGTTAAATTTTGACCTGTATGATTGCAAGTGGTGAACAAAATCCCACTGGTGCTAGTGGAGTGTATGGTTGGACATTTCAGCCTTACAATAGCTGCTCCCTGTGGTGCTACAGGATGGGGAGATGCTGAGGCAGATAGAGTGCTGTGGATGCAGATTCTGTGGATACACTGCTATCTCTGAGCCCATGAGAGACTGCTAGTACAGACTGGAAGAGATCCAGGTTTTTCTGATTCCTTGCCTTTAACCAAAGGATTAAAATGTCTTTTTAAATAATAGCAGCAAATCATTGTGGGTGGCTGTGAAACGAGACAGATGACAGTAAATGCTGGGTAGGCAATTCTGCTCCTGGGAGAACACTGTTCTCTGGAAGAGTTTATCAGAAAACCTATTTTTATATAATTTTTGTCAGCTATGTGGTTTTTTGTTTGTGCTAAGTTATCAGGCAATCATCCCACATATTTAGATTTTCAGTTATGGTCCTCCTTTGCTCTTATTTTAGATGTTTTTAATATAATACAGGTCCAGTAACACTACTGGAATCAATTACATTTTGCTAGAGAACTGGTAGCAGTAACTTTTGCAAAAGATTTCTCATTCCACAGACCCTTTTTGTGCTTATTCTTGCTTCCTCTCTCTGCCCTACACAGTAATTTCTCCATACATTGCTGCATTGTGATGCAGTTCAGGCAGAGGGCTATAGCTTGGTGGACTGATGGCCCTTTAGGGAAAAGAGGGAGCCACACACTCAAATCACCTCAACCCGAGGCCGAGAGAGAGAGTGTTTGGGGGATCCTGGCCCAGCCTGACTGGTTGGGTTGCTTCCTTCTGGCTGCTCCAGCCTACAGAAAGGCACTGCTGGAGCCAGACACTGGGCAGGCAGAGGCAGGTTCTCTTGAGTCATGCCCTGTGTTGTTCTGATGATATTACCTTGTGAAGGCACCTGAGATGTCTGGAGAGGAACAGATGATGTACTTGAGGACTCTCTCCCTCTACCAGCTGCATGATTCCACAGGGAACCTAGCTTAGCTGTCTCAATCACCCTGCTGGGTCAGGATTTGCATTGCCTACATTAACTAGGCTAAATTAGGATGGTAGAGTGAAGCCCATAATTTTTGATGCTTCTATTTCCAACTATACAATATCAGGACTTAAAAATTAACTGCTCAGTAAAGCATAAAGCTTTACAGTCTTTGAATCAGCCACATAAGTATGAAAACTTGAAAGTTTGAGTTAAGCAGTTCTCCTTTACAAGTTCCAGAAAATCCAACGACATTTAAAATACAATAGTTGAAGGGGGTAGGGAAGAAGAAGGGGTCATCCAAAGTTTCTGAACTGAAATATTTAGCTTATGTTTCGGTTAAATAGCTGTGTCAGTGTTTGCAGTCTGTCAATGTATTGAATTCTCTCTGATTCATGAAGAGAAAGTTCATTAATTAGAAATAACTTGCACTGTATGACAGCACACTAAGTATTACAACCATGATCAGACTGCCACTTTATAAATCACAGACAAATCAGTACAGGCATATGGGTGAAGTATTTGCAAAGTATATGTTGTGCATAGGTCTGTGGGTTTTTAAAAATGGTCACTGCAGTTTGTACTGAAACAAAAGTTACTGTTGAGGTTAAACTTCCCTAGATTTGTGTGATACACCAGGGCTCTCTGGTGCCTTGGTTACATGTTTTGGTGAATGGTGGCACTCCTTGAAAGGCTGATGCAGCAGGAGATTTAGGAGGCTCTTTGTGCTGACTGTGCACAAGCTGGTCTAAGTACAAGGAGCAAACAAGGTGCCTTTGCTACCTGGCACACAGCCATTCCCACTACATGTTAATGGAATATCACAGTTTCTGGTACATGACCTTGTTGCTCTGCAAGACTTCTTGTCAAGCTCCTAGACATATCATGAGGGATGTATGGTAAAACTGTCTGGAGCCACGTTTGAGGCACACAGAAGTTGCATGTTCCTTGGTTATACAGTTGTACACCTCAGCTCTTCCAGTTCTGGGACTCTCCAAGTAGACTGTTGGATTTAGTAACACCTTCTGTGCCCAATTTTGTGATGTCTGTAATGGTAAAATAAAAGAAAAATATCCTCAATTCAAGCCCTTTGAATAGAGAGAGACAAGGCTCCCTTTGACTTCCATGTAATTTGTATCTAACCTAATTAGACTTACTTCTTAACATGTAGGATCAAAAAATGAGCCTGTAGAAAAGAGTATACCTCCTATTGCATTTCCAGAAATAATTGCAGGTCTTTGATCAGCTCAGCTTTTGATGCTAGTGGAAATTATTGGTGGCATTTTGGCATTGAAAAGCTGTGAAGTGGAGGATAAAAGTTGTTATGAAGATATAAAGGGAATATGTGTAATAGTAATGTCATCACAAGTCTTAATAGAAATTTGTCTGGACTTTTAATGACAGTCATAAAATTCTGATTTGGTAAAATAAAAGCAGAAAAGACAATTCTGCAATTCGACCAAATGGCACAATAGAGCAATGAAGAGTGAAGTGATTTATTGCTGCACTGCATAAAGGCTGTCACCCCTTCCAGCTATATGGTTGGAATATACAATGTATATTTGAAATGCAGATTGTTTCCCTGTGCACTATTTTGGTAAAGAAGATGGGTGGGACATGACCAAATCCTGCTGTGGGTCTCACGATCTAGTATAGTGGTTTGATCATTTTTGTTCTCCTTGAAAAAACTGTGGATGCTGTGGCTCCAGATGTCAGTAACTTACTCAGGCCAACACAACAAATGGGAAATGGGATAATTCCATATCTCAGTGAATACCTCAAACAAAACTGAGACCTGAAGATTTTATCACAAAAAATAAAAATGGGAAATTTGGTCACCCTTGTTAAGAAGATTGAGAAATTGCATACTTCATGGACTGGAGAATTACAGAAGTATTTAGCTTAATTCATGAATGTCTTTAACATCAGTCAGAAGTAGTTGTACTGAGGCCACGGAAACCTAGATGTTTTGTAGTTTTATGTAGAAAGACTTAGGAAACTCAGAATCCAACTTCTTTTCTCAAAGTTCAAGAGATAAATGAGGAAGTCAGTGTTCTAGATTATTTTACTTTGTTCCTCAGTGGCTTCTTCTTGTAGAATGCTCTTAATTGAGGTCCAAAATAGAATCCTAGCTGGCTTGTCAGATTCTTTTCTGTATAGAGCTATAAATGTATGAAAAAGGTTTTACTGTTGTAAAGACTGCCTGTTTCCGCCTATGTTGCTCCTGAGTAAGATGGTAAAAGCTTCCTGCATGGATAATCATAGTTTAATTGGTCTGATTTTGTATTTGTTTAACAACTTGATGAAGAGCAGTAAAATGGGTCATTGAAAAGCATTTACTTTTGCAAGATGAGTCCAACACCTGAAGGACAAACTTCTGTCAAAGTCAGGAAGCCAATCTACTACTGCTCTTGTTCCTTTTGGAATCGGGGTTGGTATAAAACACAATCACTTACATAAAACACAATCACCTATATATGACAAAGAAGAGACTCAGATTTGATACACTTTTTTTTTTGCTGAGAAAGTCCGTTTCACAGTATAGATCCATTGCTATTTCTGTAGCTGTAAAATCTCTGTATCCTACAGAGAACTGTTATTCTCTTTACCTGGCCCTCTGCAGTTTGTGTTTCAAAGCTGAAATCCAGGGCATTCATTATTGACAGTTCAATTGGTGTATTCTTTTCGGTTCACCTCATACACTGCTCTCAAATTCATTTGAAAATGTGAAATAGCCTGTTGAATTTTCTCCTTGATGATACCACAATAGATGTGAAAGAAGAGCCTTCAGTAAAGGCTTCCTAAGTGTTAACAGATCATGAAAATTGGCAACAACTGTTGTGCCGAGTATCATAACCTGCAAGAGGAGGGCCAGCAATTCCACAGTGATGAGAAGAGAGTGCTTGGTGTTTGAGCTGTGGTCACATTTGCCTTTCAAGTCATTTGGGCCTCCATGCCACACTTTTCAGGAGAAGAAAGCTAATGCAGCTGCCTTTGTTAATCAGTCAGTATGACCTAGGCCCTCGGGGAGGCAGGCAAAGGCAGATACGTACTGAGACACACAATCCTTGCTGATTAACAGTGAAAGCTGGTAAAGTTACTCTCTAAGCCTGTCTGGCCCATCAGCTGCAGAAATGTAATTTAGATGATTATCTACATGCCCATTAAACCTTGTGACCCATCACTAGTCTGTTTGAAGTTTGCCTGCTTAAACTCACTAATAGGAAGAATAGAAGGATTAACTCAGAGGTCATGAAATAAGAGAGCAGCAGAGAAGATGACAAAAGAGCAGAGGAAAACTTCCTACTGCATGTATTTGGTAAGGAGAAAGAACTACAGTACCATGATCATCTCAGCAGATACTGTTACTTTATGGAGCAAGCAAGCCATCTGGAATTCAGGCCATTTAATCCTTGTGTGTGTGTGCTTTCAATCTATTTTGTTTAGCTGCACAAATAAAATGAACTACCTGTGTGATGAATGTTGTCAAGGTAGCTGTTTACTAAACATAATGCAATGCAAAGGAGTGTGGAATGCTGGTGGACAGTAAGTGTTTCTGATTTTGTTCAGGGCTAGAGTGTGTAGATATAAACAAAGGAAAAAATGAAATCAATCACATCAGAGTAGCTGCAGTCAGGTCAGCATCAAGTCCAGTCTTGTTTCCTTTAGGATAAGAAGCTCCAGCCATTACAGATGCTTGTTAACTTAAGGATTATGAATGAAAATCTTACCCAGTGATCTATTTTTATTTGGTCAAATTGAAATAAATATAAACATATGTAATAATCTGCCAAAATTATTTACAAAATGTTGCAATGAAAATGGTGACCATTTAAAACTAAATTCATAGAGAAAAGATGGGATGCATTGCAGAAAACAGAATGGAATACACGAGTACCTCAATAAAGGTGACCAAGGGTCTGACTAGTTACTGGAAGAAAATGAGCTTGAACTTTAAATGGTGTTTTGAAGGTCATTTACCTACTTTTACATATACTATCACACTTGAAATGAGTCCTTGCCCTTTTTCTAAAGACAATCAGCCTATTTGCTGAGAAACATGGATTGGGAGCATATTTCACTGTATTTCAAAGAAGAAAAAACCATTCCTCTCATGCTGTGTTTGGATCCCTAGGTTTTGCAATATTAGATCTCTTTATAAAGAATTATTGTGGTCTATTTTGCAATATTTTTGGTGTATTCATTTAGTTAGATTTTTGTTCATATAGTTATGATTAAACATAGTTCTGTTTCTCATTTAATTGTGTTGAATCAAGCACATTTTCCAGTTATCTGACTGTTCATTTACATGTACAGCTTTGTATGAAACACAGCAATATGCTACTTGCAGTATTCAGTGCTGTAGCAATTCATTTTAGAACCTGAGACTTTTCCCCCAGTGTTTTTAGTATTTTTGTGACTGATAATGCAGACTGATGCTCTGAAGCTAATGCCTGTACTTTGTAATAAAATGCATAAATTTTAAAATTCCACTTTAAGCATCACCTGAAGATGCCTTGCACATTAATCTGGTTACAAATTTTCCAAATTAGTGTCAACCACAGTTGGATCTTCACTGTAGAACTTTCAGTCTTCATGTGTTGGCCACACTGGCAGTGGTTCTCACCTTGAAAAATATAAAGCTTTTATAAACCTTCATAAGGTTTCATAAACCTTCCGCTGAGTGGCATGTATTCAGCTGTTTGCAACCAGACTGCTTCAGAGGACAGAAGTTATTCATAAGTCTCATTCCATTGGTGTTGTCTGAAAAATAAAATAGATGCCAATATCTGCTGAGAAGCCTTGTAGAAAACAGATCAAAGGCTTCTGGAGTTTATTTAAGAAGGAGCAGTTGTGAGTGGCTTAACGTCTGAAGCATGGCATGAAAAGTGAAACAGCCATGACAATGAGCCACCGTATGCAGAAGTCCTCTGGACTTCAGTAAAGAATTTGAGTAATATGTGGTACAGGTGGACTGTTGTCTCAGCCTGTCATTCTGTTATTCTTTTGTCTTTAAGGAAGGCATTGCCTCCCCTGTCTAACGCCATTAAAAAGGGGAAAATTTATTCTGAAAGTCATTGCAGAATAAATCCACCTTCACTTACACACTGTTGTCCCTGCCAAAGAGATGTTGTCTTCTCTAGGGCATTTGGTTTAAAGGTCTGTGATTGTGTGTAATTCACTTAACCTGTGGCCAGTGTTCTGGCCAGCATTTTTACTTCAATGGCATGAAACTGTGTCAGATGAGATTTGGGCTAGATGAGGAAAAGGTTTTTTATCCAGAGAGTGTTTGAGCACTGGAACAGGCTCTCCAGGGAAATGATCACAACATCAGCCTGACAGAATTCAAGAAGTATTTGGACAGTGCTCTCAGACACAATGTGTGACTCTTGGGGCTGTCCTGTGCAGGGCCAGTAGCTGAACTCGCTGATCCTTATGTGTCTCTTCCAGCTCTGGACATTCTATGAATCTATGATTTGATAATTTCTGAATGAAACCTGTATCTCTGTTTCAGGTGTGAGAAACTGTCTATTTTTCCATTAGAATTGTTTATTTTATTTATGTTTGCTCCTTATATGCCTTTTTGGTGGGTTGACCCAGGCTTGACCCAGGCCCACCAAAGCCACTCTGTTACTCCCCTCCTCAATTTAGCAGGGGAGAAAAAATAGTATGGAAGGCTTATGGGTCAAGATAAGGTCAGGGAGAGGTCACTCAGTGATAACTGTCATTGGCAAAACAGACTTAGGGAAATTAGTTGAATTTATTACCAATCAAAATCAGAGTAGGATAATGAAAAGTAAAACAAACCTTAAAAACACATTTCTTCCCACCCTTCCCTTCTTCCCTGGGCTTAACTTTGTTCTTGATTCTCTACCTCTTCCCCACAAGTGGTGCAGGGAGATGGGGAATGGGGGTTATGGCCAGTTCATCACATGTTGTTTCTGCTGCTGCTTCCTCTTCAGGGAGAGGAGTCCTTACTGCTCCTCCAGCATCGTGTCTCTCCCACAGGAGACAGTCCTCCTCAAACTTCTCCAGTGTGAGTCCTTCCCCAGACTGCAGTTTTTCCTGAACTGCCCTGGCATGTGTCCCTTTCCAAAGGGTGCAGTCCTTCCAGAACAGACTGCTCCAGTGTGGGTCCCCTATGGAATCGCAAGCGCTGCCAACAAACCTACTCCAGCATGGACTCCTCTCCACAGGCTCCAGCACAGGCTTCCCACGGGGTCACAGTCTCCTCTCAGGCATCCACCTGCTCCAGCGTGGGGTTTCTCCATGGGCTGTGGATGGATCATTTAAATAAATGGCTATCCTGATATCTCAAGGTGGTCCCTACCCCTTCGTCATCTTTCTCTTTATTGACCTCAGTGGAGTACAAAGGCACAAGCCTTTTCCTGGCCATACCAGGCTCTGCTGGGAGAAGGGATGAGGAATGTTTCCAGTCACTCTGATATCTTAGTTTGACTTCCTCCAAGGAAAGGAAAAGCTTCAGCTTCAGCCCAACTATTGCATCTTTAGCAATGAAATCACTTTAGAATAGGATCAAGGAACCTATTAGGAACTGCCACTTGAAAAAGATACAAAGAAAAAGGGAGCAGGTATCAATTGCCACACTATTCACTTCTTATCACATCAGAAGCTCAGTATCACATCTTCCTTCAAGCTGCTGATCCCAAAGAAATTAGGACTGAGCATACCTGCCAGTTCTGTGTAAGTGCTCAGTATGTTCAAAATCACTCTTTATACCTTAATGCCTTTTTATACCTTAAGTGACCCTAGATACTTCTGTTTTGGTACCTGTACCGAACCCTGAATACCCTGAATGTTGCTTGCTGGTCATCTGATAGGGTAAGGTAATTTCCATGACCTCTTGTTGCTATAGGATTTTTTTTCTATGTAGTATGTTGTCACAACTCAAAAACCTTACTGATACTCCTGATAACTGTCCCCATTGTGCTATACCTTTCCTGATCCAACAGCCTAGTGTTTTTCATATTATTGACCTACAGATTTGAATCAAAAAAAGATATTGGGAAAAAACTTCTTGAGGGATTGTCTTCTTTTAATCAAAAATAAAACATTCCTAAGCAAACTTATTATACAATATGCCATAATATCTTTTTCAAGAGATTAAATTCTTGACAGAAAAGTTGCACAATTTTAATTTAGTGGTACTTTTGGGGGGCTTTTTTAAAGCAGATGTTTAACACTTCTGAATTTTATTGTGAGAGAGTTTGGATGTGCTGGAAATTGGTTATGATAGTAACAAATTCTCTAAGAGCTGCCAAGTAAATTCTAGACAAAAGGGAACACTAATAGAATGCAGGAACTAAGCAACAATACGGTAACAGCAAAAAGACAGAAAATACTTCAGGGACCTCTAATCCCCATGACTTGATGAGGTTTCAGAGGGAAAACATGATCTAGTGCATTTTTCTGCAAAGTGGCGTGCATGCTTAACTTCCCACACTGGACATTTCCACTGAAGCCAGTGGGATAACTTGTTCTGAATAATACCATATGCCTCCATCTTTTCAGGCCCAAAATCTTAAGCTATATTTATTAAGTCTGGGATGTGTTTAGTTGTATCCATGTTCACATTGGTCCAGGAAAGTAATTATTTATTTATTCCTAAAACAGAAACATATTTGTAGTATCTATCAATGCTCCTGACTTTTGTCTTCTAAGTATTTTTGCTCTTTTGCATGATGAAATGCTTTGATATCTATGAAAAATGACCCTGTTGTTAGATATGAATCAATAAACTATCTATTTAAATTTGTATGTGACTTATCACATTATTAATTCAGAAAAGCATATTCATTGATTACAGAGTCGATAAGTATCAAGGATTTTCTTGTACATCTGGGGCCTGGATACTGTCTTCTGAACTAGTTTTGCAGTGGGATTTCCTCAAGTCTTTACAAATTGGTGGAACATAATCTGCTAGAATAATCAGAACAAACAAAGAAAGAATATAGCTTCTTATTCCTTCTTTTTTCTTTCTATCTTTCTTCCTGTTTATACGTCCATCAGTAACATTCACTTGTTTTGTTTGGGCATGTTTGTGGAAAAATATCTGTTAGGTCCACCATCAATGTCCCCTTCAAAATGAAAAACTATGAAAATGAAAAATGCTAGTCTTCCTCATCTGGTAATGTAAAAATGAATTAGATTAAATTTTGGGCAGAAAACAGGTCAAAGACATGCAATTTTGGAAATCCTCAAGTGGATTTAGAATTTGTGTCTCAATTCCCATTGGGCCAGAGCCTTGGCAAGTAGGGGAAGCAATGAAAGGAGAGGGAGAAAATTTAATTGTATGTTTTGTGTTGGAGTGACTGATCTTTTATCTTGTGAGCGTCATACCCACGTAACTCTTGAGACCTCAAGTGGTCATATTTTCCACTCATTTATGAACAGAGTAACTAAGTACTCAACTGGCTATAAGTTCCTTGCATGTACCTTTAAAATTTCTCCATAAAAACATTTTATCAGCAGTATGAAATGAAATGCTTTCAAGTATTCTGTAGCTGGTTTACTCAAGACTAAAGAAGTGTATACAAAGAACGCTTTGCCTGATCAAGAGATAACTGAAGCATTTTTTATTTTTAATAGTAAAATGCACTGAAGTGCATATGGTGCACGTTATGTTTTGCCAAAAATGGTTTTATGTTCTTCCTTCCTAAATTCACTGTTAAACAGAGAACTTTTATTTGTCAGAAATCTGCAAGATACTAATGTTTACTGTCAAATCAATCACTCCTCTTACTGTTTCTTTATGTTTGCAGTTAAGTACTTAAAGTTTTCCCTTTGCCAGATCTTTGTATTCTTTTCACTGAATTAGTTGACAAGTCTAACTTAGGAGTAAACACAACACCTGGAATCTTCTAGCTGATTTTGCATTGAGAGCAGAGGCTAAACTGAGGTCTTCATGAAAATCTGGACATCTCACAATAGAGTATGAGGAAAAACAATGCAACAAGAATTCGTATTTGTACTTTATCATAGGAAAATATCAAAAATGTGCAGATGCATTATGCAGGACTGTGTATTAGTCTTCACATTAAAATCTTAGGATATGATTTTCCATTCTTAAAACAGTGTGGAACAATTTAGAAGAGTTGTTTTGGTTTGTCAGGGGTTTTTTTTAAGCTAAAATTCAAATCTTGTGGCTGAAAATTTGAAATCTAAATGAAAGTTATAGGCAGGGCCAGTCATGTGGCTGTACAAGACAAGGCTCTGCAGCAGGCATACTGTATAACACTAAACAAATGGCAGGAACACGTGACTAAATAATTTATTTGTGTTTTAGTAACCCTGAGATCAAAATCATATAGATGGGTTACAGTGACCAAGGAAAAGTACTACAGTTCTCTCTCCAAGCAGTAAATCCACTGAACAGAACAGCCATGTAAGAACAGCATCTATAGCAGCAGCTCTCAGTCCCTGGCATGCAGACTTACACTGGTATTTCATTTCTGGTATTCCAGGTTTCTTGTCTGTGATAACCTCTGCCACTGCCACTCTCTATTCAGTTGTGTATCCAGTCTTCCACTGTAATATTTTGACTGCTACAGAGGGTTGGAGAAACTAAGGCTTGTGTTTAGAGCAAGAGTAGCAAAATAAAATTAATACCAGTACAAGGTTATGGTACTTTGTTTCTCCTGTAGGAAATTTTATAGGTCTTAAATTTTCCTCCTTCTTTCTCCCTCCCCTTTTTCTTTCAACTTTCTCACTTTTCTTGTTTCCTTTGAGAATTCTGCTGAGCATGTATACAGATTGAGGAGAATGAGCTTAAAATTTGCTCTGCACGAGCTGATGCTCCCAGTCACCCACCTTCCCTTAGGGATGAGGTACAATATTTGTCAGTTCGGTCATTGTGAAAGTTCACACACAGGTTCCACTCTCACAAACCTTCCAGTTCCCCAGCTGCAAGAGGAAAATAGATGTCAGGGAAATTTTTAAGCTTGAAAATAGATTGGATATTTGTTTGCAATAATCCAAGCAGACTGGATTGCAGTCCAAGAAGAATTGGAAGATGAGTACAAAAGACTGTAAGATCACCTAGGACAGGTGGTGAAATGCAGAATACAGTGATGGCCTGCAATAATGACCTTTTCCCCCTGCTACAAACAGGGTTAAGCCCTCTTAAATATTGCATCAAATCACTGAGCACTTTAGAGGCTGTTGGTAAACAGGACTTTGAGATCCAGGATGTAAGGACATGGTCTGTGAATCCTTGGCTAAGCAGATACATTAGCTGTCCAGTTTTCTGGATGGTGTAGAAAATACTCAGAGGGAGCCACTATGTTTCCTTTTACCTGAGCCCATGGAAGGCTTCTCCAGAGCTTGTTTGGCAGGGTGCTAAAAGTGAGGCCCACACTCCTGACAGAGAAAGTGTACTGTAAGCTTTTATACGTCAGCAATTCCCAGTATTGCTAATACTTAGATACAGATAGCAGCTAGTGTGATAAGCAATGCTACCTGGAAAAAACCTACCAGAAGAAGACATCCCTATTAAAGTCATCATATAAACAGCAAAAAAAGCATTGTAGATCACAGTGAGAGAAACTTGCATTATGTCTCACTATTAGCAGTTCTTAACCTGCAGTAGTAAGGATAAAATGGCACCTTTTTTTTTTTTTAAGGAATTTTTGCTGCGGGATGAGAAGGTGACTGGCTCACAGAACCCCAACCATCTTTAGTTCTGCTTTGAAAAACACAGTTTTGCACATACTGATTTCAATTGTGCACAAAGCTTTGGCCACACATTTGAAGATTTGTACACGTGACTAGGATGCATTTTCAAAACTAATAATAAATATTCAGAAGTCTTTTAAAAAATGTGTAATGACTAACATATATTCAAAATGACCTGAAAGCAAATTCAAGTGGTGAGACACAGGGTCTTGAAATGTCCAGCAGAGAATTCAACATTAACTGCATTAAATTCTTCTGTGTAAAAGAAAGGAAAGATTATTCTCTTTATTTTACTTCTATTCATGCATTTCTTTTCAGATATATTGCATACTTTATGTTGACATTATGAAGCAGTTTACTGGAATCCATAATAAACTTAGATTTTTCCATTTTATACTTTTTGCATTTTATTGTTGCAAATGAGGACTGAGCCTGCATTCAGCTGTTGCTGTGCCAGCCTGGTGTAACCCCACCGAAGTAACTGAAGCTTTGTAACTGAGTACAGGCTGCAGGTGTGTACATTTTGCAAAGCATCTGGAAACTTTGGTGGATCAGTGCCAAACCCATAACTCATTGTTATTGCTTTCATTACGTGATGATTTTATGGCATATAATATTCCATTTTCTTAACAGCAGTCTTTTAAATGCAAATGTCTGGGAACTGATACATTTCTGTGCCTAACCTTTGTTCATTGCTAGCTTGGGTAAGGGTGTTTTATTGGAGACTGGGTAAGATGTGTTTGTTTGAATCTGGTGCTTGATTATGACAAACTTTTAGCATCTTACCTAAACAGTTTAGACATGTGAGTCAGCTTCCAAGACAGCACTGAGGGTGTCATAATGTATCTGATCTTAAATCAGAAAACAACATGAAGGACTAATCCTTTCATTCACTGTCTGAAAGACTATATAGTCTCCTTCATAATATCATTTTCCTGGAAACCTCGGAGTTCCCATTTGAAATAAGCACATCAGAAAAATGGAATGAAACAACTTGAATTACTTTTTTTTATACCTCTGGCTGTCTTTAAGAGTATAAAGAAACTTAACAGATATTTGCTGCTTTGAATATTTGCAGTATTAACCCTAGGTCTGAGACAGGATCATTTATTTTCATTTGGCGGGTGGGTTTTTGTACTTAGGGTTTCAGAAATCACCGAATTTCACATTTGAATTATTGCATACAACTAAACATTCTATTTTAAAGAATGGGCCAAAGCATGAATAGTGGTTCAGTAGAAGGCATGAAATACTTTTGTTATCATCTTGGCAAGTTCTACAATAAAATGTGAATAATCCCTTTGGAAGTTAGTTGATGCATGTGTTAATTAGGTTCAAAAATACTGATTCATTGTCTGTTCAGGCTTTCAGTTTTTCTACTCCTACTTTGATTATCAGATGTCCAAAGAGGAGACTGGTTCAGCATACTGGAATTGAAGCAATTTGGTGAGTTTTTCCTAAAACGAACTTTCAACCCAGAATGTCCTTCTGCTTCCTCCAGTCTTACCCCAAAATGAAGAAGAATGTAGTGTTTCTTTTTCTTCTGCCCCCAACTCAGTTGTGTCCTATCTTCCTCATTCTTAATGACCTCCTCCTGTTGTTCTCAGTCTACTCCAGGTTCTTCTGTCTATGTAACAAAATAGGTAGATTATTCCTCAGAAGGCTCTTTTGTCTGATGGGAGAGAATAATTTGCTTCCTGGCCAATAGTTTCATTGGTGATATGTCATTAGTGAGGTGAGATTCAGATGGATGCAAGATGAGTACTGCTGTGTCCTCCTCCTGACTGCCTTTGTCCTTCATAAGAAGTGCAACAGCGCCTTAAATAATTGTCCTGCTGATAGTCTTAATGGTTCCTTCTGAATCATATTCCAGTGATCATCCTGGACCAAAATATCTGACTAGTCAGTTTTCA
This sequence comes from Promerops cafer, assembly GCA_013398275.1. NCBI lineage: Eukaryota > Metazoa > Chordata > Aves > Passeriformes > Nectariniidae > Promerops > Promerops cafer. The sequence goes on from VZSE01008763.1 coordinate 925,930, forward strand.
GAAAAGGTTTCTGTTACTGGTTTATGGAATTCTCCACAGTTCCAAATCAGTATAGTTGTCCTAAGGCAACTGTGTCTGCAATTTGATCTCTTATATTGTTTGATGATGGACTGATGTACAAAAAGATCATTCTCTGTCACCTAAAATACCATGCAAACCTAATTTGTGGCTCAAGAGAAAGAATCCACTCATTTGGGATTTTGTCCAGGACAAAATATTTGCAGCTGGAAGGTTGTGTTTTGGTCCCCACTACACAAAAAGGACATGGACAGGCTGGAGGGCATCCAGCACAAAGACGGTCAAAGAACTGGGGAGCTTGCCAGATGAGGAAAGGCTGAGACTGCTGGCTTTGTTCAGTCTTGAGGAAAGAAGACATAGGGGAGACTTTAGCACCATGTTCCAGTATTTAAAGGGTGGCTGCAAAGAAGATGGACACTCCCTTTTTTACAAGGAGTTACATGGAAAAGATGAGGGGTAATGATATAAATTATTGTGGGAGAGATTCCATTTGGACACAGAAGGAATATTTTTCACAATGAGGTCAGCCATTGAAACAAACTCCAAAGAAAAGTGGTGGATTACCCAACATTGCACACCTAAGATTCAGTGGACAGTGTGCTTGGTCATTTTGTCTAGACTGTGCTTTTGACAAAGAATTTGGACCGGGTGATTCTTGAGGTCCCTTCCAACCTGGTATTCTATGTTTTTATGGTTCTATGGCAATTCAGATTGACACTCCAAGAAGGAACATCAGACAAAACTGGATTGAGAAGGTTCGTTCCAGAATAGGTTAAAAACTTTGACTGGGACATCTCTGGCTAGAGGTGTGTTAACCAACTGGTGGGGTGCACCAGGTCTCTGCTGCATTGCTTTTAGTTACTTCTGGTCACCTCTTTGGTACTGCTTCCTCAGCAAACATGTAGTCATTTCTTGAAGAAATTCTCCTAAACTGTTTCAAAATAAAACTAACCAGGTTTGCTAGACAGCAGTATGTGGAAGTTGAAATACTTTGGAGCCCTCAATAAATGAGTTATCATATTTCTGCCTGTTTTGAGCCTCCTAAAGTCTTTTTCAACCTAAATTATTCTGAGTCTTAGATTGTAGAATCCATGAAAATTAGTTGAGTGTCAAGACTGTTGAGAATACTTCAGCTCCGTGGATTACTTCACAGTAATAGTAACTCTATCCTATAGTATGTCTTTTCTGTAATTCAAGTACACAGGAATCACAGGTGAGTTTTCTCACCTCCTTTGTATATATGTCCCAAGAAGGAAAACAGGGAAAATCTCCACTGCATCTAGCAAAATTTCACCTATCTTTGAAGGTCTGGGTTGACTGTAGCCCTTCCATTTTTCTAATCCCACAAATAAGACTGTGTGCCTGCCAGCTGGCAATCAGGCGTACAAGTGAACAGAACTCATTAGCAGGGACTGGTTGTATTTGGAGATTGGACTTGCTGTGTACATATCCCACACATAGCTGCAGCTAGATTCCAACCTCTGGACCTTTGGCAATGTAAGGCAGGAGCATTGTCTGCCAAGTCAGACTGCAACTCCCCACTCAGCAAGTTGGAAGCTGTGCCAAACTTGCATTACTGTGAAGCTAAGTATGATACAAGTTATGTCCTACTACTCTCATCCAAGTTAGTCCACCTGAGAAAGGAGAACACATTCACTAATATTGTTTTTCTACACAGCTGTATTCACAGTTTTGCAAACAACTGTTTATTTTCATTGCATTCAAATAAAAAAAAAAGACCCTTTGTTTCTCTAGTATTTCTCTGACATTTGGAAGGATAGAGTTGATTAGGGTCCAAAGGATGCAATGTATTCCTTCATATCACATTTAATCAAAAATTCCACTCAGAAGAATTTGTCTCTTGATCATATTCACATAAAAGTAACTGGGGTTAGTAATAAGTACCTCATATGAATTCATATTTTTGACAGTTTTAATTGAAATGAGCATAAATAACCTGGAGTTTTCTGTTAGCAAGTCTTTTGGTTTAGAATTCTGGATTTACTTTTTTCTGAATCCTTCTTGTGCTTGAAGGAAGATTTGTTCATGCCAGAGTCTCTTCTGTACTGTACTGTTTTAAATTAACTTTATAGTTGCAAATCTCTAGAAAATTGCTATTTTCCCTGTGAATTAATTTCTTTCTACTAATGGTTAGTTAAAGATTCATCTATGAAACAAGGGAAGATCCTATAAAGAAGAAATAATAGATGTGAAACAGATATTTGGCAAACAACATTAGTGCTCATTCCTTTTGCCAATTGCTTTTTCTTAGCATTTCATGAGTGATAGATTATGTGGCTTCTCACAGATTTTTAGCTATGTTGTGGAATGCCCTTTACTGGAAGACTTTAAGTGAGATGAGTAAAACTGCTGGTACACTTGATCTTGCCTCGGTATTGGAAGATGAACTAAATGACCCTGTGGATTTCTTTGCTGATGGACTTCTATCTTGCTTTGTGTGTCCAGGATACTCACAACTCAGATTTTTTTGTAAAAAAGCTGTGTTATGCTACATTTAGTTAGTCTAAACTGGAGATAAAGTAGAACTGTTAATGATTTTACCCATTTAATTCTCTCCTATCTAAGCTTAAGAATTTCTCTTTCCCTTCAGTTTTAAAGAAGTGAAACAAGAGGGAAGTATAAGCTAGAGACTTTTTATTGGCAGAAATCTTACTCACAAATTCTTTGCTCTGTAAATTAAAGGTCAAGACGGTTTTAACCCAGCATGTTCCTTACCAACAACTGCAATTTAGGAAGCAATTATTTGTAGCTAATATGGGTTGGGATGGATGCCATCATTAGAACAATGAAACTTCTCCCTTGTTTTTGACCCAATAAACATTCTGTTATGAAACTACGTAACCATACATACGGACATTAGGGAAATGAAGGAAGAGTTTGAGAAAGGAAATCTCTGAAGGCAAACTCATGATACAGATTTCAACTCAAATTGAAGCTAGGATTGAGAATAGACTCATTTATGATTGTTGAAGACTTATGAGGTTGTTGGAGGTCAACAGAACTGTGTCGTTATGATTTACATAAAAGTATAAAAGCAAAGCAATTAATTTAATCCATTGTTCAAAGCAAGTTATTATGTCTATCTAGTTTAAATTAATAAACTGTGATGTAGTAGAAAACAAAGACATTTTCAAATATGTTTTATTTGCTAGTAATCTCCTACTATATATTGCTGTTGTAATGCTTTTCCAGAAATTCAGCCTAATCACTAAAAATTGAATTTCCTGGGAAAATTTTTCTAAATATTGGCTTCATAAAACCAAATTGAAAAGGTAGACTATTTTTCAAGTGCCTTTTTTTATCTGAAGAAAGCTGCTTTGCACAGTTATGAGAAAAAATATATGGTCACAAGAGGTAAAATTCTAATATAACTTATTTTTTGCAGCATATTCATAGGAAAATTTTAACATTTTAGCTGCATTACTGGTGTGCACAATAAAGAAAAATTCTTTTTTCCTGTTTTTTTCCTCTGATATTGGTGATAATTCCAACTGAAAGGAAGATGCATTTGCTAAACAAATGTGGCTAAACGTGTTTTAGCCACACAGTTCCTATTGTATCTCCTTTTGGAGTCCTGTGGAATGGCCAGTGTCCAAGGACACAAAAAAGACATAAAACATCTGTTCCAACATAAATATGGAAAACTACTTTAGGAGACATTTGTGTCTATTAGCATCAGCTGTGTTACATTTGTTATACTAAGTTCTAGTGTTCTGAACAAAGCCAGATTATCTAAAACCCTGTTCTTTTGAAAGAGCAGAACAGAAATAGGACAGAAATGAAACAGTAAAAAAAAAAAAAAAAAAAGCTGCAAAAAGAAGACCTGTGATCACATGTAAATACTGAAATAATTACTTTTTTAAAAAAAATTTTAATGATGTTACACACAGATACCAGAAAATCTGAACATATCTTGTCAAAAAGTATAATGATTTATTAGCTTCAGGATCTATCTGGGTGTTTCTGAAAAAAAAATTTGGACTGTGATTGCATACACGTCATTAAGCAGGAGTATGTTAGGCTGCCTTTTTTCCTCTTATAACACTGTGTTACAGATTTTACCTAAACACACTTGACTCTATTGATGCTTTAATCCAGTGAAGGAAAGCTCAAGGCTCACATATTTTCAATAAGTAAAAGAACAAACAGTCTCAATTACTGAGATTATGCTTAGTCTATCCAGCAAAAATGCTGACTTTAATTACAAAAATTAACATGTACCATATTTAAAGTCTAGATAAGACTTCAAAAATATCCATAGGAATCTAAAAATGTCAACTTGGTCCCTCTGTGTGGGAAGATTCTGCTCAATAATGCTATGGAAGGCAAAAATAGCTGTAGGCTTTATTGTGCAAGTTTGGTGTTTGGTCCAGGTAGGTGAAATCGTGATGTCCTTAGCCAAGGGACATTTTCAGTGGTCTCTTCCAGGCAGAAACCCAGAAAAACAGAGTCAATACATCATCCACACCTTCTTTATTAATTCTTTCCCCTGGAGATTATGTTAGGAAATAAACTCATTATTCCCCATTTTTTAAGTTTGAAAGAGTTTGAATGCCTGACTGGCCAAATTAAGATGAGGCATTGTAGACCAGGCTCTGTCAGAAAGGTTAATCAATGCAAACAGAGGCCTCTGGTAGAAAAAACACTGTTTCAGAAAAAAGAAAATAGAGTATTGTAATTGCTTTATTCTACTTCAATGATTCTGTGTTTCATGGCTGTTTTCACCAAAGAGCAGATGGAAAACTGAGTCATGGATCAAAGGTATACCACACTCTATAGGAATTTAATTTTTATGTTTTACAAGAAATTAAACTAATAATCATAAACTTTAGACAGAAGCACAGAAAAATGTGTAAATCCACCGAAAAAGAAATGTGAAAGTATATTGTCTCCTCAAAATGCATTTTATTGTTCCCTCTGAAAGTAAGATATTGAAAATAGCTTCGCTTCAAAGATCTGGTTTTCATTATTGTGGCTTATTGCCCACAATTATCTGTTTCCAAAGCCCATTCAAAGCTCTTGTGTTCTTTGACTGCTTCTCCTACAGACTGTGAAAGAAATTGCTGCCTATTGTGGACTGTTAAGTTTTATATTTGGTTTTCTATAGGAAAAAATATTAATAGTATCTTCTTCTGCCTACTATTCTTACAGTAGGAAAGATGGAAATGTGTGTATTGCCTCTGTCCTTTATAGCAACCTTAAAAGACATTTGTTTGATAAGTTGCCAGAGAACTGACATGGTACCTGAAGAGCTACCATGTGCATTTCTGACAGCTGCTCCTGTAAATGACAGTTTACATTGACCTTCTGTACCAACTGTTTTGCTTGGTTCCTGCTCTCTGCAAAAATGAAAATATGACAGTGGGGTGGAAGGGAAAGTCTTCTGTTACCCAAGTATTTTTTCAGTCTGTACACTGTGCATGGGATTCATCTTACCTGACTTCTGTTTTCAACAGTGTGACCTAGTTCCTTTGGATGCCTATGTACTGGGGTGAATTAGCAATTTTAAGGCACAGTTAAGTTGATCTGTTCTGAATATCTATTTTATCTGTGTCTCAGTGGCTTAGCTATAAAGTTGTAATGTCTGTGTTTCATCTCCTAATATTTGATCAGATGAAACCCATCTTCTGAAATTTATATCCTGAGCAATCTGGATGAAATATGTTTGACTAAAACAAGTCATGTAAGCAAAGTTACATGAGTCTCGTGCAGAGGAGGTAGGGCATGTGATACAGATTCCTTTAGCAGGATGTTGGTTGCTTTCATTAGCACATGAAATTCACGTAGTTCAAACCTGATGTTGTAACTCTTGGTACCACTTTGTGATTACTGAGTATCTGATGATGGATATTCAGGCTTGAAGACTTACGGGATGCTGAGCAGTCTGTACACTTGTACTTGAGCAGAATGAAATCATTTGGTCTAAGGGATTGGACCTGTCTTGGATCTGGCTCTTCACCCCCTGAAAATTCCTAAAACTGTTATAAATACAGGCTCAAGTCATTATGGAGGTAACATGGTTTTTGCAGAAAGGTTTGTTTTGGAAAAGGAAGTGAAAGAAGAGAAAATGGGACAGGGAGTGGGAAAGAAGACTGGTGATGAAGGAAACTGAGCAGAGAAACCACTATTCCAATAATAATTTTATTTGAAAGTATAATTTCATAACCTTTTTTTACTTTATATGGCTTGAGGTTTTACCCTTCATCCAGGGTTTTATCATCTTTTAGGAATTTAATGTATAATTTAAATAAATGATAGAAAAATAAGAATGAAGGCTCTGCCTCTATGAAATAAAAATTCAAAGTGTTCACTTCTCACCTTATAAAGTTATGAAGATTTTCTCCAGTCACATACTTTTGTGATTGTTCCCTACCTTTAGGTGTGAAAGTCATTATTAGCTGTCAAAAGCTGTTGAAATATAAAAGCTGACCTGTAAATATTATTTTCTCTTTTTATTTTGCAATAGAATAATATGAACAGTAAAGCAAATTAATATACAGTATAGAAGTTCAAAAATGCAGTTTTTATTCTTTTGAGTTTTTAAGTTCCTGCCTTCCAAAAAGACTCCTTCAAAAGTGTCCATTAATCCTAAATAACACCTTAGAAAGGAAGTAAGGACCATCTGGAAAAGTCTCTTTTGTGGGAAGAACAAAGAAATGTATGGTGTCTAAGTCTTGGTGTAGATTTCTGTCAAGATGGAAAGAGCACATCATATACTTTATTATGGAGATGGTTTTGACCCTCTCACTTGCTGAGCAACTGCTGGACTTTAAGAAGCTTGGAAACTCAATTAAGGACCTGGATCAAGTTCATTCCTCTTGATAGGAGCATTGTCTTTGCATCAGCTCTTCATGGGAGCATTTCTGTTAGGGGGATACTTACAGGAAGTTCCCTCTGTGACAGATGGGCATTATCCTGGCTCCTCCAGAAGGCTATTAATTTTGGTACCATCCAAATCAACTTCTGAAGCTACTACTGTCCATTCCTTGACTCAAAATGGCTTCAGCTGTTGTGACATGACTTACATAACCTCATTAAGCCAGAATTGAAGAATCAACTCACATGCCAAGATATGAATGACACAATGCTCTTGGGTCAATAGCTTATCTCTGTCATAAAATGTTATAGTTAAAAAATTAAGACAACTTGGGATTTCATAGTAATCCTAAATATGTCCAGATTTGCTTTGATTCCCTATTCTCTAATGTGTTTGAAGACACCCTGAACAAAATGGAGGTGTTTATGCCCGTTTAAATCCGAGATCTCTCTCAGATGCCTAAGCTGGAGCATTAGTCCTTCAGAGTCCTCTCAGTCCACTCAGTAAAGCGAATGGAGAAAAGTAATCCTGCAGGGAGTGAGGTGGAGAACCTAGCAGATGCCATCACAACATTACAGAAAACAGCTCTTCTTTAAGTCAGTAGCAACCCTATCCTTCTCCTTCTCAAAGATCAGAGATAAGGATCACTTTTTAAACCAGAATTGTAGTTTAGGTGATAATAGTAAAAAAGAATTCACTGACCTTGTTCTCTGCCTTTCCATAATTTATGCAAACTGTCTTGCAGCTTCAGAAAAGACCTGTGAGTTTCCTGCATAATATCTGTGAAAAGGGATTCTTACAATAAAGATACTACAGAAAGAAGTCTTTGCACCTGTAACACCAGTTCCTGTAAGCAGGAACTGAAGCAGTTCTTCCTATGAAGTGTCAACTATTTTGTTCTCAACCCAGCAAAGTACTAATATGGTGCTCAATCTTAATCATGTGATCCTAAAGCAGGAAAATGTGAATGGGAAACTATGTCCATTTCCCTAATGATGGAAGCAGAAGCTGATATAAATGGATACATATTTTGAGCTTTGTATTGCTAAAAATATCTAATCTTTAGAAACCAGAACTGATAACCAGTGAACTCCAAGTAAGTGCTGAATTACAGCTCCTTTTTCAGTTGAAGCTGCATAATATCTGAGTAGATTCTAAAATAGTAGTAACAACAAATAGAGGACTTGACAATCTTTCAGTCATTCAAATGAAACTTCATTGCAACAATTATAGTTCAGCTGATAAAATTAGGAGTTCTATTTTCGTCTCATAGAAAAAAGATTTTCATTGTTTTGTGTTTGGGTGTTTTTAAATATATGAAACCTAAAGTGGAGCAGAATTCCCAGGCCAAATGAACCCCTACTTTAGAGTTAGTCATTTCTTATCCTGTTGGAGATTTTTTTACTTAAACCACTAACTGAACTCTCATCAATCAGTACCTAAAGGATTTGAATTTGCATCTCCTACATCTCAGCATTTCTCATAAGAATTATAGAATCATCAGACTGTTAAATTTAGAAAAGACCTCTAAGATTATCAAGTTCAGCCATCAACCTAGCATCACCACTGTTCACCAATAAGCCATGCCCTCCAGTGACATATGTACACGTTTCTTTGAACACTTCCAGGGATGGTGACTCCATCACTTTCCTGGGCAGCCTGCTCCAATGTTTGACAACTCCTTCTGTGAAGAAATTTTTCCTAATGCCTAATTTAAACCTCCCCTAGTGCAACTTGAGGCCATTTGCATTAGGCTCTTAGATATTACAGAGATGTTTCAGTTTTGTTTTCTACTGGACTTAGTCTGGCATATCAATTCCCAGGGTATTTACTAGTCAGCCTTCCCTGACAAAACTAGAGGAATTCCCACTCCTGACTTGAAAATCAGCACCATCAGGTTTCCTATGAGTGTGTGAATGACAAGTTGCACCATAGGAAGCCCTCAGAGCACTTTTGGCCTGCAGCAGTTGCCTTAGAAAGGAAAGATGAGGGACGTGGTCTATTTTAACCCAGAATGCGCAAGGTTTCCATGAGAGTTCATAGCAGCTTTCCTGTGCAAGAGGAGGTTGACAAGAGGGAGCCAGGCTCTTTATAGAAAAGGTTCACAGCAGAATAAAAGATGATGGTCATGAGTTGAAACATGCAGTTTCTGGCTGGGAGTATGTAAGGGAATACTTCTTTCTTTGTGATTCAGGCTGCACAGCAGGGTTGGGCAGGCTCCATTCTTGGAGGTCTTCAAGACCAGAATAGCAAAGCAATCTGAACAACCTGGTCTGATTTAATAGCTGAGTTTGCATGGAGCAGGAGGTTAGATTAGAGACCTCCTGAGGTTCTTTTCAAGTGGAATGATTTTTTGTGATTCTGTGAACTGTATGGAAGAAGATGCACACTTTTGGGTGGTGTAAAACAAACCCGATGTGCTCTTTGACTGTGGCAAATTGTTATGATGCGAAAGATTCAAAGCTATATGTGTTTGCTTAGATTAATGATTAGAAGTGCCTTTTTGTTTTGAAATTCTATGATTCGACATTTGAAGTACATTATATAATTTATAAAATATGAAGAGTGTTACAGCTGTAACATATAAAATACAGATGAACATACCACAGCCTCAAGGTAACCCATTTCTTGCTTTGCAAGTCAGAAGTACTTGTGGAAGTATCATAGTATTCCAGAGTGCTACACTGTGCAAACAGATCTCTGCGCTTAGTTGACAGATGTGGAGCAAAAATATGTGGTTAGACAACCCCTTAAACACTGCACATGTGAGTTTTGCAGGCAGCAAGTTGTTCCAGATAAAATCACAATAAACTATGATCAGCTTGCTTCTACTTTGTCATTTTTCTGATGGTGTATCATCATTTGACATGGTATTCTTTTTTATACCATTACATCTGTATGAGGAAAGCTTCAGATTAAGGACCTTGTACTTCAGAAAAGGACAAACAGACCTGAAGAGCTGCTCTGTTGGAAAAGAACCATATATATGAGTTGTATCTAGTAGGGTGCCAACATGCGTATTCATGCATATTCATCCACTTTGCTTTAGCTCCTGGCATTTGTGACATTCAATATAAAGCATGATGAAAAAATAGAAATTACTTTTGTAACTTGTTGTATTTGCTGTGGAGAGGTACTTGTTAGTCTTGTGGACCTTAGAAATGCACTCAACAGCTGACACTGAAGTCAATCAGAAGACAGGAAAAAAATATCTTGGGAAATGTCCAGCTTCTGGTTGTGAGCAGCACACTGTATCTAATGTAGATTACAGTATACAGTATATCATGTATCTAATATAGATTANACTTCTTGTAAAAACTGATTGTGAGCAGCACACTGCCAGGGGACCACCAGCACTCATAAATAAAATAGCTTTTGTTTGGCTTTAACTCAGAACTAACTTCACTGCTTCAGTCAATTACTGGATGGTGAGAAAGGCAGAATAGGACCGAGAGAGCTTTTTTTGCTTTACATGAAATTCCTTACAGCACATTCAAGTCTCATGTAGTCATAGAACCATTAAGGTAAGAAAGGATCTCCAAGATCATCAAATCCAACCTTCATTTACACGAACCTTCGCTTTTGCATTCTGATACAGTGAAGAGGTTTATGCTGTTTTACCAGGAGGAAGTGGAATCATCCCTAAGCCATTGAAACTTGGCAGTGTGAAGGCAACTTGGAGCCTCTGCATATCTGGGATTTCATAGCTGCATTGAGGTCATTTGTTGGACCTCTGTACCTTTCCATTCCCCACTATTCTAGATGATGAAGTTCATCAGCCTAGAAGGAGCTCATTTAATCCCCACAATTACTATGTGGTGTTCTATTAAGATCAGTTTTTGTATGGACATTTTGTAGTGCAAAATGGTAACCTAGATTTTATCTACTACGTGTTTTCTTTGAAGTTCACTCTTTAGTATGAAAATAGTAATGAAGTGCTTTCAGACTAGCAGCCAATCTTGAGCTGTTTCCTCCTACGTTATTCCTTCAACACTGTAGGGTAGTAGGTTTAATATTGCAAAATAGAGGAATTTCAAAGTATTCCAAATATTTTTTAGCAGTTGTAAACAATTATTTAAGCAATTCTATTCAGATGCCATAACACAGCATACAATTTATTGTTGGTTTAACCCAGATCCTTCTCTTTGACTTTTCACCTTTCCCTTTTCTGACCTTCCCTCAAGATTTCTTATTGTCTTTCTCATGTTGGTAATATGAAAAAATAATTGGGAAAAGACAAGAAGTTCTCAAACATCGATTCTTTTCTATAAGTATCCTCCTCTGATTCAGTCATGCAGAACTGCCATTTTTATGAGAGGATAGGTTATTTACATATTAGTGGAGGATCAGCACAGCAAAATTACTCCACATCTGTGTAATCCTATAAAAAAAAGGACTAAATTTTATACAATATCTACTGTCATCAGATGATAAAAAAGCTGTAAAAAGGATGTGGAAGGAAGGAATTAAAATTAAGTAAAAGCTAGATGACAACATCCTTGCACTAATACTTAATTTAACTTTTCTTAAATTAATATCATGTATCTAATATAGATTACAGTATACAGTATATAATGGAACCTAATGTATGCTTTATCATAATACACTGTAATCTAATATTTGTTGGAATAGATCCTTTACATTATCTCAGTCCTTTTGTCGGTAGTAAATCCTCTAAGTCTGATCCAAACTGGAAATATTTTAGTTTTCTGCAACAGCCTAGTTTGCTGCAGGACCAGAGTCTCAATGTCTGCAGTAAGTTCTAGCAGCCCCTTTCCACATGGAAGAGAGCTGGCACTGGAGAGAATCCAGTCTGTGTGATTGGTTCAAGATTTGTAGGGCTTTTTGTAGAGCCTTTTTACTACTGGGAAGACACCCTGCATAAAAATCTTGTTCCGGATAGCCATTATCTTACTGAGGAAGAGTAGGAAGACGAAAAACAGATGTTCAAGAACTAAGAGTATGGGCAGGTCCAGGGTGATGCATCAGCTAGACTGTTCATCTAAGGCAAAAATATTGAAAGTATAAGATAATATTCAATCCAATATTTTAGAGCTGCTCAGGGAGCGTTGCTTGTAATCAAATAATCCTTTCAATCAGAAAAACAATGTGAATCATAATGAGTGAGGTTTTGCTACAGGATGTGAATGTATCCATGCCAACTCTGCTGAAGGAAAAACTTGTTCCGCATCTCCAGAAAGCTGAATTTAAAATAATTAATTTTATTAGTAGACACAAGAAAGTTAAACACTAAACACTTCACAGGCTGACTGAAAATACTTACGAAAGGTGGAGGAGTCCCTAGCTCTACAGAGAGTTGTTTCTTTGAAGTGCTGAATCTTGGTGAGTGAGTTTCACCTGGGCTGGGAACATTGCCCAGATCCAAGTGTAGCCTCTGTCCTTACAAGAAAAACAGTAGTTAACATGTTTCTAACATCTCAGTGGAAACAACCTGAGTCACTTTGATTCAATTATGTTTGCTGCGCTATGCTGACTGCATTATCTGCATCCTCTTTGCTCCCCAGACCTGAAGTAAATCACAGAAATGTTCCAGATGTCTCCCTATAAAGGAGAGTGAATTTCTGTATTAAAGTATTTGTATAGGTCAGGGGAAATTCTGTGTCCAATAAGATGTAATTAACTGCCTTAATACCTTGTTGAGGGAGCCTAAATTTTGTTTTTTAAGGGTTTTTTAATTTCTATTTCCACCGTGTTCCATCTCTGTGCTAATTCGATCTCAATATTTATCAAAGCAAGACTTCAGCTCAGCATCACTTACCATGACTTGTGCAATAGAATAAATATTGTCATTAAGCACATTACTTGATTTTCAGAAATAGTTGGTTTTTTTGAGGGAGGCCTTATTCAACTAGTAGCTGCTTGATTACTTTAGCTGAATGAAAAGTACATGTAGTAAATTGCTGCAAGAAGGCTGTTGGAGAAAGCATGGCAAATTCTAACTTCAGCCTGCTTATTTGGCACTAAGTGCATGCAATCTGTTTCTGTCCGTGTGTGAGAGCTCCCTGCATGCAGTCTGCTGTTCAGCGAGCCATCGAGTTGTAAGCCTGCATTTTCAGTCTGCTGTCCACCAGAAGGCAAATCTTTAATCAGTATCTTTTAAAAGAGATCATGGTTAGTAAAAATCCATTATATTCACTTCTGTGGTTATAGAAGCCAGTGTGCTGCAAATTCACTAGAGTCAGTTTCAAACCCATTATAGTTTAGAAAATAAATCACTACATGGCTATATTTTTAGGTGTTCTAGTAAAACAAACTTACCCATCTTAGTCCTGTGTCCCAGCTGTGTATATTAAATTACTATCTGGGAATATGTGAAATTTAGTGCTGGTCACAGCTATTAGACATCAATGAAAATATTCTAACTCAAAGGCTCTTTTGAATGAATTACATAATGATTTTCAAAGTCAAATCAGTCCTTCATTATGTTATTTTTTTATGGAAAGCCACAGTTTGGTATAAGGGAAGCATAAATGATAACCAGATTCTGTCTGTAAATGTATTTATCTTTATCTTTTGATACTGTCTCCATTATGAATGTTTTCCAAGAAATTTTAGTCTCAAATGATGCTGACTTAATTTCTTTCAAGTAATTTTATTTTTACCAAAGCTTTTAACTGAAGAGGAAGAAAGGGAAAAAAAAATCACTTCTTAAATCTTCCCATTGTCTGACTCTTTCAAACATAAAGTCACAGTCATACTTTCTGCACTACCATGGGCTTATACAGCACATTCCAAATATAAGTAGCTGCAGCTGGAGTTATGGATAGTGCTGGATGGAGACCTATCCATGCACTGCCCATGTGTCCCAGACATTTGCACAGATACCTTCTCTAGTGTCATTTACATATTCTTAGTTTTAGCCCTCACATTTTGTTGTATAGGCAACAATGCTCTAAACTTTACATCAGTAATAGATTTTTCATAATTTATTTGCTGGTTACAGTTAGGAAGATTTGTGTAAATGCTCTCTATCTAAAAATAAACTTTCTCAAGGTCTCTTGACTCACTTAAACAAACAGCCTAAGGTCTTAATAAGGGAAGGGTATGATCTTAGGCCAGAAAAGCCTCAGAGATTGATTCTTTATCAGAGATGGGTTCTTTATCGAAGGTCACTTTAAAAACAGAGCCAAATACAGAAGGCTAAGGCATCTGCTTTCAAGACAGGCACTATGACTTGCCACCCACTGAGCTGTTGGGAAAGCTCAAGGTGTAGGGATCACCCCTGCCCAGAGTGGGGGCATTGCAATGAGCACATACGTATTTCAGGTGCCTCTTCTTGGCACCTTTTGGATGAGAAGCAGTAGTGGATGAGATGGCCTTCCACAGAAAAAATGTCCCCAGGCTCAAGTGTGACCCAATGGCACTGCCTTGTGTCCCCCTGACTGTCTATACATAATTGGGTGATATTTTTCAGTTCATGCTTGAGCAGACAAACCATTTGGGACACTCTCACCAGTGAGCAAGAGTAGGTCCTTTCACCAGTGATATTGCTGTCTGAAGTGGAGAGTGTTTGGCTCTTGGGAATTGACTCAAATGAATCCAGTGTTCTACCCAACTGCTCTGAGGATGTGACCCTGTGTGTTCCCAGGATGACATTAGAGACAGTCAGCATCAAAGCCCTTGGCTGCTCTGCAAACGTGTCAGTGCATACTGTTGATGTGTAAAGGGAAATTCCTCCTGTTGCCCACACATACAAGAGTAGTTTCCTTTAGACTGAAGCTTGCATGCATATGTAGACTCTGTCTTTGCATGAAAGGCAGAAACTCACAGGTGTTTTTGGCATTGTCTGGGAAAACAGTTTCAGAAGTCTTCTACCTGGTGTTTCTGAGCCTGTATTAATGGCTTTCTCAATACTCCCCAGACCATGTCTGGCTGTGATGTGTATTCCAATACATACTAATCCAAAGGAGAACTGAATTTCTGTATAAAACAGTGTGTGCAGTAATTCCTTAAACAAAAAACCTTTTAATTTGCCCTGAAGCCAACATTAGGTACATTACATTACATGTTGAAATCTTGCTTTCAGTCTATCCATGGCTCACTAATACCTTTTCAGCCTTTTGAGCCCAGTTTAAGCTCAGTTTAGAAAAATTAGAATAGGAGAGAAAATACTGATTTTTTTTTCTTTTTTTTTTTTTTTTTTTTTTTTTTTTTTGTCACATAAAGGAAGCAAAAAAAAAACAGGATCAGTGCTCCTATTGAACTGATCTTGCAGAATTCTGTTCTTTTGCATCCTGTCTGGCAGTCACCAGCCTTGCTATTCATGATGAATATTTTGCTGAAAAAAAATCAATGTTACATTCCTTTTCTGATGTTCAGATAATGTTGAGGAGAATCCAGGGCAATCAGTTGGAGACAGAGAGAGATTTAGGGATCCTGAGGTCTAGGGAAACAGAACATGTCCAAGCAGTTTAACCAGGCCCTTTATATATTGTGAAGGGAGTGTTAGTGAGGTAAAACTTGCGGAGAAAGGTTTAATTTTTTTTTCTAGTAGAACATTCAATATAATTAGGGAGAAGAAATCACACACACACACACACACACACACACACACACACACACACACACACACACACAAATGTTTGGGTATAACCCTTTGTTAAACCTGAAATAGAAGAGTTCTGTTTGTAAATCTTAAGATTCTCTACATGACAGCACAGTGATTAGGGAGTGAGATATGTCCCCCCACAGACAGTGATATGGAAAGGAAAGTATCTCAGATTTATCTTTCCATGGGAGTTATACATCCAGTCTTAGATTACAAGAGAACTTGTCCTCCACTTTGAATTGCCACATGATCTCTCAGGGATCTATGTGTCTACTTCAGTCAGTCCTTTCTCACACAGCAGTTATCAGGGACCTTAGTGGTGCTCCCTCCATCCAGTTTCAGCCTGTGTTCTTTATACACACCCTAATCTGTGGACACAGTGGGTTTGAGGCTCTTTACAAGTCAGCATTTAATTGTGTGTACAAAGCACATGCAGCCAGTTTCCTTGGGACAGCCTGAGACTGAACTGACCAGAATATCCTGTAGCCCCCTGACTGGAGGGAAAACATTGGAAGCTTGAACTGAAATCTCTGCTGCCAGTCAGTTCAAAGGGAGACTTTAAACTGTGTTTTCTACACCATAGGGAAATGTTCTACTAGAGAAATACCAATTAATGCTTTATGCACTGCACACTCCCAGTAACATGTCCTGAGAACACCTATTAGATCAAGCATTGTTGGAAAGGGATTTTTAAACTCTGTTAGTGCTGAAGGGACTGACTTACATATCTCTGTGAGCTGTGGGTTGCTTTGCCTATGCTCAATACAAGAAAATTAGGCACTTAGGAGGATGGTGGTAACTGAATGAAGGTTTTGAGATGATACATTACAAGGGTGAATAGTGTTGGATGGAGCTCCAAGATACAGAAAATAAGAGGCAGAGTCGTGAATTGGACTCAAACATCCTAAATCTCTCCTTCAAATCCTAAACTTAGTGTGCCCCAGGCCCTAAATAAAAAGTTAATAAATGTACTTCACCATCTAAAGGGTTTTGTGCTAGAAATGAGAAAGAAGTACTTTTGTTACAGTATACCCTGAAACACTGAGTCCTTATCTGCAAGCCTTGCTTACTGTGAAAAGCAGCTTCAACGGTAGTGTTGGCAGATGTATAGCTCACTGGACCAAGTCCTAGGCTGACATGTTTTTTCAATGCATTGAATTCATTGTCAGAGTATTTCAATTTAAGAAATCATGAAGGAACAGTAATGCGTTTCAACTCATTCTTTCTCTCATCCCTTTTCATACTTTCTGATTGTAGTGATAATTTTTCAGTCTGAGAAGTTCTGCTGTGTTTGTCATGGCTGTGATATAAAGGTCTTAGCCTAAAATCAAAGGGGCAAGGCTAGAGCTCAAGTGCTTCTTGCACATAGGAAGCTTAGAGTATAGATCTTTCTGCAGTGTGATCTGTGAATGCCATATACCCTGAACATGGGAGGGTAGGGGTGAATGCTCCTTATAAAAATCCCCAAGGCTGTGGGATTTCCCAGCTAGTATAGAATATTTTTTACCTGATTACCAGGGAAAAAATTCAGGGTCACATCAGCACTTTATTGAGAGAACCATAAATACATAGTAATTCCTTTGGTTATCACTTAAAATATCTACTTTTTGCACTGTCAAAGCACATGGTTTTCTCAAGCTCTTCCACATTTTCAGATAGTAGACTTGGCAAAATTCAAGTCAGTTCACATTCAGAGCTTGCACTTAAAAAGATAGATGCAGAGAAGACAACAAAACAGGAATCATAAACTGATGCAGCTGTTAAATTCTCCAGGTCAGCATTACCATATCACTTCTTAAACTAAAAAGCACCAGAACATAAACAGCAAAATGCCTCTGTTTATCTGCTATTCCTTGTTCCTGTTTTATCTTCATTTTTATGGAGGAAGAAATACTAAATTCTTTTAATTCCTCTTCTTTCTTGCTTTGTGTACTTTGTTTATAAAGCATACAAGCTGGAAATCATCACTGTTCTTGCTTGGGAAAAATATCATTAGCTTCATGAGGAAAACGTGTTTGCTAAGAAAGCACTTGAAAAATCCATGCAGATGTTACTACAAATACAAAAAAAAAAAAAAAAAACCAAAAAAAACAACCCTCTGCAATTATAATTAGGTACATTTTGAAACATTTTCCAAAATTTAAGTTTATAATATTCTGTTCTTAATGGAGCTGGAGTTGGATTTCACATTCAGTTGTCTTAGTTCAACTAATTCTGCTGGATCTCTGAGCTGTTCAGAAGGATAATTTACAAGACTTTGCTAGATTAAGAGTCGTGTTTTTTAGGTCTCATGAATATTTTTGTTCTATGGCTCACAAATGCAGCACTTTGAACTGTTTGGGGGCAGGTAGGCAGATAGGATCTAACTGATGTCGTGCATATAAAATGGAATTGAATCAAAATCCTTCACAGATTAAAAGGATTCTTTTATATTCCCCATGCACATAAAAGATACTAAACTAGTGGTATGAAACTTGTAATATTTTCTTGAAACAGTTTCATAGCTTTCTCTGAGGTTAGCATTTTGAGTGCAGAGGAAGCCACTGCATCTGCTGTAGTGTCAGGATGAAATTTATTTGTCCATATAAACAGTAAGTGCTTTAAGTCTTTGTGGAGAGGCATCTACTGGGATTTTCAAAATTGTTTTTGCAGTTAGTAAAGGTACTCTGTAGTTATGACAATTTTCAGTCACCGGTTAAAGCATTTGACATTATTCCCAAAGAAAATTTATATGCAGAAATTTGTGATTGAGAAAAATCATGCAATTTAAGGTATGCTTCTATTCTTAAGAAACAGTAATATTAATTATAGCAACAACATGAATAGGACAATTAAGAACTTAAACACAATTTAGACTTATGGCTGTACTTTATCCACATATCAAACTGTTCTCTGATGCCCTGACAACATGACTAGTATCTCAGCTTTTCGTATCATTCCTGATCTCCTACTGATGTCTGTGCACTACATTTTCCACCCAGGAGTGCCCAGACTCCTTTTCTAAAGTGTTTTTATGGCCCCTATCAGATCTGTTGGGAAATGAACATCTCATACTCTTTTAATGTGTTATTTGTGACAGTCTTTGGGGTCATTGGGCAACTATTATCCCATATTTACAGATAGAACTTATTAAGTTCCTTAAAAAAAACTGTGGTGATATCAAATGCAGTTTCTTTGCTTTAAAACATATCTGCAGCACAAGGAGACGTTACTCCATCAGTTCATCCTGTTAATTCTATATTCTCTGTTTAATGGCTTTGTTTGTCTTTGGACGTAGACAATGTCTTTATGTATGTCTTAGACAGTGCCTGATGCCTAATAATAGTCATTGTTTCCCATCCAACAGCAGTAGCAAACTGAAATTTCTTTGGACAATGCCTCTCTTTATGATACATCTCTAGACTTACTTTGCACACACACAAGTTTCAGTTCAAGCTAGTCAATTTGGGTGTTGAACTGAGCTGGCCTGAACCTCTGAATCTTTAGAGGTTCATCTGTCACTGAATAATGCAACTGGACAGAGGGAGACAGTTGAATAGAGGTCAATATGCCAACTGTTCCTTCATTTATTCCTGCCATATTAAGAAAATTGATAGAGTGGATCTAATCCATCTGCTCACAATTTATTCCCTAGCAATAAGATACAGTTCCACTATTTCATGAGCTCACTCTTCGACTAATTTTATTAGAAGTCCTTCCATAGCATCATTTTTAATCACTTTTCATGCAGTTTTAGTTATGTGTAAAATAGTAGAAAAAGATGGACTAAAGAGACATGAAAGGGTTTAATGAGAAACTCAGGTCAGCTTAAATAGAACCAGATCAAATAAAGTTCAGTCAGTGAGCCTACAAAGACCAACAGAAAAGTGTTCTAAATTAGCTCTTTCACATGAAGCTTTATTCTGTCGTGTCTAAAGTGCAGTCAAAAGGAGTAAGACAGCCCGGGCAGCACCATGAGAGGAGGCAGGGCTGCAGTGCCTGGGTGACCTGCCAGGTTGATGGCCAATGCTGGCCAAGAGACCTCAGGGTCAGAGCTGACAGGTGGAGGTGTCTCACACCTTCTTTACCAAGAACACTCAGTGGGGTTTGTCTCATCCACTAGTTCTCAGCCATGCTTTGGTTCTGGATGTTAAAAAGATGCAGGATTTAGGCTACATATTGGTTGAATGCAACACTAAAATGAATTCCTGTGATCTTAGTTATATTTCTCTTGTTATTTAGTTTAAAACATTCTGATACATTGATCCTTTATTAGACCAGTAAGGGTAGTCTTCAGTGACTTGGGCTGGGTACAATTTCAGAAATGAGTACTGAAGCAGAAATTGCCTGTTTTTCAGTGTTGAGCCCACCACTCCCATTGATTGTTAGGGGTTTTCATACAAATGCAAGAAGGACTTCTACCGAGTAGCTGACTGTAGAGCCTGTATACAGGCTTCCTGGGTGGGAGTTTCCAAAGCATTTAATTCATTAATATAAGTCTACTTCCACCAAAAATTATGGTTTTAGCCACAGCTGTGAATGGACAGAGTTGGACTATTCCATAAAAATACTGGAAAACCTTCCTTTCTTTTTAAAAATGCCTTCTTGAGCTGATAGATAGCAGCAGGTGTAGATGTTAAAAGTAACTTTATTTTTGTTATGGTGCTCTGTCATGGAGCACCAACTGTTAAAATGAACACAGATGGACATTTTTTCCCTGTTGGTATGACTTCTCCCAGGAATGTCAAGGGCTTCTTACCTTCTTTCCTTTTGCTGCAGTTTCAGAGTAATCATTTTCATTAAGGTGGAGGTGGTGAAAAAGGTTCAACAGCAATTAAAAATCCATTAATAGTTAAATTAGATTCCTTAATCTGAAGCATTACTGCATCTACAATGGTATTCACTGTACGACATTCATCCCGTGACATCAGCTGCATGAGTGTGGGTCAGCTTTATAATGCTTTGTTATCTCTCTCTGTCTCCACCTGTGAAATTTTAAAACTGATTATGATTTTTTTTTTACTATTTATATATGCCTGAGTATAACTGTGTATGTATATGTATTTGCATAAGTACATAATTGAGAGGAAATATAGCGTGGTTATTGAAAGGTGAACTAAACAAACAAAATTCTTATTAAATTAGGCACCAAGACTATAAATAAATGAAATGCCATGAACTAATAGCCCCAAATATTTTGAAGGTAATAATTGAGAAAACTCAGTAAAGTAACAGGCTTGAAAATATGTTTCATCTCTTAAAGTCTAAAACATTATGAAGAATCAGGTTCACTATAGTGTGTCTGAAAGAGACAAGGAAACTGTCATTTCGCATGGACTCCAGAAATGTCTGCTCTCTAAGTATCAACTGATGTTGATTAAAAGCTATGTAGATGTACAGGAGAAAGCTTTATTCCTCTTTTATTTGCTAGTGTCCAGAAAATCTTTCATAAAGATAAAAGAAAGTTTACTAGCAAAAAGCCAGACCGATCTTAAAGTCAATCCTAAATGTGCACTCAAGTATGTAATGCAAGGGATTTTTGATTCTAATCCAGAAATTACAAGGGCCTTTTTATGTCTCCCTTCTAAAAATGAAGGTTTGCAGAAGGAACAGACACAGAGCAAGAACTATCATTTAAGTTTATATGTCTGGCTCTCATCTTTGCCATGAGTGATCTTTTGTAAACATACTTAAGGTCACAAGATGTTTCATCTTTGGGCAAGGCAAGACGCATGTCATGTCACCACAGTAGCTGAAGAAAATAAAAATTCTACATTTTTCCCACATGAAAAACCCTCAGTGTGCCATATATTTATAGAGCTGCAGTAAATCTGTAGGTGCCACAGATTCATTTTGCATATTGTATTAAATATGTCAGTGATGGCAAAGGACTGGTCTTCTACAAAGGTAAAAATGAAACAAATAAGTCTTGTTCAGGGATTCACCATCTCTCATGACATGACAGTCTAGAAGTGAATTACAAATTAAATGCAAGCAGTGTCCTTTACTTAGAAAACACAACCAAGTCAAAGGGAATCAGTTACATAGTTCCCAACATGATGGTTGTAATTAGCAAAAAAACAGCCATGCAAAATTGTTGTTAATGGTATTGCCCAAGAAATGTGATTAAAATAAAATTTTGTTTGCTTAAACACATACCTTGGGCAGAAGGAACAGGAAAATCCCTGTTATTTTATGGCTCTATGTTGAGGGCAGTGGCAGCACATTCAGGAATTTGGGGCTCTCCTGTGAAGTCCTGTCCAAATTGTTTTACTGCAAGTTAGGAACTTTCTGATGTTAATGTTAGTTGAAGTTATACTGTCAAATAGCTGCACAGTGTTTCCAGACCCAGAGACTCCAAAACACAGTTTAATACTAGAAGATATTGTGCCATTCATTTTGTCATAACAGCTTTCCCTAGTTAGAGAGATTAAGCAGAGAACAGGACAACCCACACGTAACCACTATTTTGTTGCTTATATGTGCACAGATATTACCGTAAACCTTTGAAGTCACTGGGGAGATTTTCTTTTTAATTTTTTTTTCACCGCCATGGACTTTAATGAGATCAGAATAATTGTGAGACAACTATTTCACCTTGCCTTTTGATTGCATAATCAAGAACCACCAGTATTTACAAAATTCCAAGATGTGTTCATATTGCTACATGTTCATATTGCTATGTGCAGTGGCACATATTCTACTAACTGTCAGCACCTTGACTCTATTAGGACTTAATTGTCTTTTGCTCATTGGTGCAATTTAGGCACAGCAGCCTAGATGTAGCATAATTTCATGGCAACAGTGAATGATATTATGTAAAAGTTGTGAAATTAATTTTATTACCATTATAGAAAATAGGTCTTGTTTTCCTTTAAGCACCTGTATCTCCTGAAGCTAATTTGGGGCATTTAATCACAGAAATGGATCCCATATGACTACAAATAGGCATACAAAATTCCTAAGGGCAAATAGGTATAGATTATATAATATGTAGAGACCACATGATGTTACATGAAAGGTATGCATGTTTACCTTAATAAATGTTCTTATACCTTTAGCAAATGTAATATCTTGTATGTTTACTGTGGAATTGGGATAATTTATTGCAAAACCTTTCTCTGAATGGAAAAAGGATTCTAAATTTCATGTTAAACTGTATCTTGAAGAGCTAAGGATGAAGTAATTGCAGAACCACCCCAAATAACTCTTTTACTCTTGAAGAGGATTTCAAGGTGATGTGGATGGGCACAGTGCTGTCATTTTCACAGATTCTATTTTAATTCAGGACTGTGGTTCCAAAATTCGCCCAGAGGAGTCCTGTGGCTTGCAGCCTCTCTCTCATGAATACCTCTCAGCAATTTCACAGACAGTGTTTAAGACCTGCGAAGCTGGAGACACAAAAGGTTTGTACTTTATCTCCTTTTTTTTCTGAAAATTAACTCATGCACCTCATAAAAGAAAAACTAGAAACAATATTAAGTCTTTGCTACAGATATGCACTAACAATAAATTGAACTAATCACTTGTAACAGTTACTGATTTTTAAAATCAGGTTAATTTATTTATGTGAGAATTTTTTTGTTTAATAATTTTCTAATCAGTGCATGTGTTATTATCATGCAGTCTTTAAAATGCATTGAAATATTCCATCAAAACCACTTAAAATAAAAATGCTTTATCCTAAATAGAAGGGATTTTCTACTCAAAACAAGAATTAACTTTAGAAAAAACCACAACACTTCGATCCATTTCAACTTTATATTTCCACTGCTATCTTAGAAACACACAACTAGTTTTTAATTTTACATATATTTATACCTTAAAGCACACGATGGACGAATCAAACATTATACAATAATCAATACAATCAAGACATGCCTTTGGTTTAGTCAGAATTCAGATTATAACAGATTTTGTCAAGCAGGTACTCATGTGAAAGTCCCAGTTGCATGAAGATTTATTCAAGTGTTCTTTAACTACTCAGGTATGGGGTTTTGTTCATATCTAAGTTGCTGTTCAAGTTGCTGTATTAGAGAGTAAAGTAATTTTGTTCCATTCTTTATTAGAGACATGAAAAATAAACCAACAGTCCTTTATGGGCTACTGACACAACTGTTTTCTTTATCTTGCCATGAACAGGAGCAGCCCCTCACAGCAGTAAATTTGCAGAAACTTGTTGAATAATCAATAAAAAGTAACAGGAAGGTGGGAACTGCCTGAATGCATCACTTCATGTGAAACAGAGGCAAACAATAAATTTGTCTTATATGGAGGGAATGCACAAAAGAGATACTGTTGTTCCTAGCAGCATATTTTAACCACACAAGTTGTGTATCATCCTATGCAACAATATCAGGACATAAGGTTCAAACCTAGAAAGCCCAAACCAAATCCACTGAATCCTTTCTCAGGCAGACAATCTCCTTCTACTGATATACAACATACAATTTTTGAATACTGAATCTAGCTAAGTGAGGCTGAATGTAGTATCTTTTACAGCCCAATTGTGAAAAATATACACAATTAAAGTTCAAACAAACTTCAGGAAATGTATACTCAATGGACAAGTATATTAAACAGGTAAGAATAATTTGTGCTTATAAAGTGAATGTTGTCAACAGGTGTCTAATGAGCCTAGAACAGGGATTTGCAGTATCTGGCAACAAGTGGCTGTATAGTTTTAATGTGTGTCTCAGCTTCCAGCTGGGCCTGGAAAGCTTGGCTTTGTGTGGAAAATCATTCCAAATTTGTAGCAGCCAAATGATATACCAATCCTGGCAATGAAGAATGGCAAATGGAAAATTCCCTGCTAAAGCAGTAATATTTCTTAAATAAGTTAAATTTTCAGAGAAGCCAAGCAATGTCATTTCCCCACTGAAGACAACCCAGAAATTGGGTTCTGCAGAAGTAAGTAGGTGTCATACAGTGTCCTCATGCTATGTACAGAGGCTGAGGTGGAGTAGCAGGGATAAAGATATAACCTTACTTCTTCTGACATTAATGGTAAAATTTAGAAGGTTGCTTTATAGTTCAGTACAACCAGGATTTCATGACTCATTTCTAATCCTTTGATGTAGAGCAGAGACAGTAATCCAGGGTCCAACCAAAGACAGAAGTGACTTCCTCCTCTCCTAGTCACCATGGCACTGTTCTTTAGAGGAAGCTCAACACCTTACCAAATATATACTTAATTTAGCCAATTTTTTTCTCTCTATCTGTCCCTCTTATAGTCAATAAATGCAAATATGAATATACAACAGAGGAAGTTTCTTTCCTTCGTTTTTACATCATGGAATGAAATTATGATTTTTATACCAAAAACTTCTGTCAGAAGTTCTCCTTTGATTCACATCCGGTTTGAACCAGGCTATCATATCAAAATTAGCTCTTTGTTCAATATTTTTGCATTACCAATAATACAAAAGTCAGCAAACATTAACCATGTGTTTGGCTTCTCAGAGGGAAAGAGAGAGAGAGAACTGAAAGAGACCATGAGAACCCAGCATGTGGTGAATTCCTGCAGGTGAATCTGGTTATGCAGTCTATAGAAATGTGCTTTGTAGCAAAAACAAAATCTGGTGTGTAAGATATCAGAGATTCACTTCTAATTTTCTGTTGCTGTGACACACATGTTTTAATTATATCCCACTTTCCATTCTTCCTCCAACTCTATCCAGTTTAAAATAATTCTGTGTGATCTCTTTCTGCATTCAACAGCTGTCAGGATTTGGGTCCAGCAGAGACATAAATTGATGTCCAACAAAATGAATGTGTCCTTTGGTTAGAAGGAGTAAATCCCAGTTTGGACAGAAGTCCATAGGCCTAAGGATATTTATTCCGTAGCAAATAATGTCCTTTTAAAAATAGTTTTTACTTTTTTTTTTTTTTTCATCAATCCAGCTAGAACAAAAAGAAAAATATTTCCATAGCCTATTCACAGAGAAAAAGCTTTAAAGATCTTAAGGTACCAAATAAACACCAAATACAAAAGTAAACCAGTCATAAATCAACAAATTAGCATCAGTGTAGGTTAAATATTTAGATTTGGAATTACCAAGCTGGAATAGTATTTTCTCTTTATAGTGATGATTATAGTTTGGCAATATAGAAAAACCTTGATTTTAAATTTGAAAGCAAAATATGTTTAATTGTGGCTATGACAATGTAAAATGATGAATAAAAATAAAAGAGACTGAAAGAAAAAGCAAAACTATCAAATTAATGTACACCCATTATTGGTTAAAACTTTCCATTTTAGGCTAATATTTTTAAAATGGAAAGTAAACAATCCTACTAATTGTTTTGAAAGTGTATTTCTTTTCATGCCATTTTATGAGAACAGTTTTAGGGAGTATTGGCAATGTTTAATCTCGTATCTTAAGCAGAAGATTTATGTGCGAAACTGATAACTACTCTAATGAGCCAAAAATCCAGCTTTGACTCTTCCTGTGGAAACCTCCTACTCACAGGTTTTCATAAAAGTTTGATTATGCCAATTTTTAATTTGTGAAGAAACTAACAGTGTTAGTTCTCTTGCTCTCATTCACTTAATTGCTGGTAAACTTGCCCTTGCCTGGTAGAGCCAATGTTAATGCTTTTGCCTGAAGCACCACAAAATGCTGCTTGATTGAAATGGTGCTGAAAGCTGCTTTATGTGCTGCTAACTTACATAAGTGAGGAAAGAGCAACTTAAAACTGCTGTAGAATATAAGCCCAATTTCCAAACTAATATTGTTTGCAATTTTTCACTGTTGTCTTCTTTTTTTATGAGATTCATTTTATCTTTTAAGGCAATCTTATTTTTGAAGGTTAAGAATGCATTGACCAATTGGTGGGAAATTGCAACAGGAAAAGTTCTTAATAGCTGGATTTAAAATACATAAATCTACATGCATCATTAAAAAATCTAAGTAAATATAAAACCAGAAATTATTTTGTTAGTATTTAAGGCTAGTGCCTCCTAAAAATATCTCCATATATTCATGTTCTCAAATTTTTACATTTGCCACTAACCTTTAGCATATGCCAAAAATTGATCTATGTTTTTCGTTAGTATACCTAGGGAGCTATTGAACATAAACCAATCTATTTAAAAGAAGCTTTTCAAAAGTTACTTATCACTTTCAGTTGCCAAAGTTTAAACTTTTTTTCTTCAGATATTTTGGCTCCTTAATATTCATTTTATATAGTTCTACTTTTCTAGTTTATTACCTTAAACAAAATCAGCTTATAAAAGTATAGGATGGTTAAAAGAAAATTCCATAAAATGTGGGATCTCATGTGTTTTAGACATTGCCAGAACTTTTATATACTTGGGTTGAAAGAAAAATTACAACATCAGGAAAAAAATACTGAGTTTTCATATAATTTTAAAATATAGGTCACTACTTGAAACATCTCTCAGATCATTTATTAAGACCTCTACAGTAGTGGCAGGGTCTGAGTCCAGATTTCAAACCAACCAACCATTCTGTCCCTGCTCTATTACTCAAAAGGTACAAAGCAGTACAAGGTGTTTGCATGGCACCTATTGCTGGGTTATGGTAGACCTAGCACTTTTCAATCTCCTGATGAGATTGCTGTGGAGCTGGGAATGACCATTTAATCATGGATTGCAAAGTGGGAGCCACAGCAAGATCAACAAGTGGCAATAGAAATCTTGGAGTATTCTTGGCCCCAGTGGTGGTCAGGAGACCATAGCCTGGAACAAGGGACCTCAAAGCCAAGGTGGGGTCAGCATGAGTAAGGGACTCACAACTGGGAGCAGCCAGCACTGGGAGGCTACGGTAAGAGAAATTGTCTAAATTCAGCCTCTGGTGTCCCAGCTGAGGAAGTTATTCATTTGGAAGAGAAGTCCCTGCTCCAGAACCTGGTTATCCACTTTGTAACTTCAGATAAAGATTAAATTTAACCCTTTGATAAAAATTCTACATAGGATCTCTCTTAGGGACCAAAGTTCAGATCTCTCTTTTCACAGAAAAATTACCAGGTTCCAAGCATGCTATTTTACTGTCCTAATGAATTTTGAACTTTCAAGTGGTCCTTAATTGGGTGGGGAATATTTCCTCTAAAATCTGCGTGATTAGGATGCAGAAAATGCAAGTTTGAAACTCCTCTGAGCAAGAAGCCTGGGGTATCTCTATCTTCCTGCTTGCACCCTCCCACCATGGTCCCAACTGCCCCTCCTTCCCTGCTTCCTCTGTCTATGCTGTGAACTGGACTGCTTGCCCAGCACAGCCTCCACGAGGCACCCATGCTCATGGGAACAGGGGAAGCTGGGTTATGCTCACTGAACCACAGTGTGCTCAAAGGCAGTGTCCAGGGTTTTGTTTAGGTTCTGCTGTAATTTTCTCTAAATCATCTACAAGTGCATCTGAGGGTGGTGTGAGTATGTCCTGCACAGGGCAGAAATAGGAGCAGCTGTGCAGGATACACAGAAACTGGTATCGCATGGCTGTGGCACTGTGGCATGTATTTGTCCCATAGATGTACCCGTGCAGGCTCCCATACAAAAAAATTCTTGATGATTTTATTTAGAAGGACTTCTTTATCTGCTAAGATGACTCACTCTGCTACTTACCAAAACATAGTCACTTGGACTTTTGCCTAAGTGCAAGCACAGGGTGCCTCCCTGGAAATTCCCCTGCTCCTGAGGTAGCAGCTGACTCTCCCAAGGCCACGGGGATCCTTCAGGGTTTCTTTGCTCAGCCTTCCCCTCGGTCCCTGGCCAGGTGAAATGTCAGTAGGCAGCCTCAGGTTTCTTTGCTGTGGCTTCCTGTTCAGCAGCAATCCATCAGACACAGCTGGCTGCTGAGCTGCTGCCTGGTGGCGGTGGTGGGGACTGACTCTAAGGCCAGGTCTGATCTCCAAGCATTTGATTTTGGGGCTGTTTTCTGGGCTGCGGTGAGAAACTTGTCAGGTAGAAAGGCCTGATAGCATTGACACAAGGACCTTAGGCCTCTGCACTCTTCTTTGTGTAGTGCCTTTAATACGAACAAAAGTAGGTTTTGCTGGCAGTTACATAGGCTCTGGGAGATGCTGTCAGCCCTGTGTACTTATAAGAACTAGAAAAATAGGTTTTTTTGTTCATTTGAATACAAAGGCAACTCAAAAGTTTTCTGTCTTCCTTCAGAAATTAAATCCATCAAGCTTCCAGTAGGATTTTGGAAGGGAATAGTTTTAGAAAACCCAAATAACAAAACCATTTAACCTTAGATAAGGGATTACTAAAACCCACTGATTTTTAGTAATGCCACTTTGTGCTCCTAATCTTCAAAATAATTTTTGTAAATAAGATCAGTCTCTAATAAATCACATATGTTATTCATTTCACCTTACTGTCATCTTCTAAAATGTATTTGTGTAGTCTGGGACAGTCCCCTGAATTCCCACAAATTAAAAGAAAATTAGTGTTTTGGAAGGAAAGTCTTACTCTTGCTTCATTTTTATATCAATTGCTCTCAACCATACACCCAACCTTTAGATGTTTCATTGTAGATGAGAATTAATCTTCAGACATGTCTGAATGTGAATATTTTCATTTTGCATTCAACCTCCTCACCCATTTTCTCTTTCTCATACCCCTTCTGTTGAGAAAGGACAAGCTGCTACAAGAAAGGCAACATGGACTGAGAAATGAACCCACAAGCAGCTGGCAAATTTGAGCATTCACAGCTCTTTCAGGGAAAGGAAAGAAACTCCCACCCTAGCTAAATGAAAAGGGCATAACACAGTGAAGGGAAATAGTTTCCTCAAAGGGTTGGGGAGCATTTAATTTAGGGGAAACTCCCTTATGAGGTTTTTTACTCAAACATGAGTAAAATAGTCAAAAATATCTTGCTTCCTGTGTAATAAAACTACTCAGAAGAATACAGAGGAGGTGCTGACATTCACTGCTGTTTTCCAGGGCAGTGGATTGTCCCTTGCCTCAGCTGCTCTGACAACAGGACCTGTGACTGGAGAGAAGTAACATGGCAGCCCCATGGCTGCCGACACTCTGTGCTGGCCAAGCCCGAGCTCCAGCGCTGCGTGGAGGGCAGAAGGGTATGTACCACATTTTACATTTTAATTCTTTCTTATTTACCTGGGTATTTGGTGTCCTGAAGCTTTCAAAATATTTTTAAGATTGATATGTGACAAGAATCCCTTTTTAACTAGAGAAATATTTGGGTGAAAAGTTCACAGGGATGAAACCCAACATTTGTCCATAATTTAGCCTCATATGTAGACACAGTTGTCTGCTGCTGTTTCACTGAGGACCTTAGGTCACACCACTGGAGTTTCAAGACCTATGGTGTATGTGATTACCAGTCAGACCTGCAGTGAGTGCACAAGGACAGCAAACGGAGGATGGATTTGCATTGTTGTCACAGTTTTGTCTCACATGCAAGATGGTTTTCTTCTGCTGCATACCTAATGCATGGCATTGCTTGTGCACACTAATCTTACCAAGTCTTCTTGCACATTCTTTTCTTTTAGTGAAGCTTCTAAAGTGATTGCTTGGAAATACAAGGTCTCCTTAATAAGCATGCTATGACTGTTATACTGTTGAGAGAGAGCTCTGATCTGAGGCTCAGGTACCTTACTGAGGATACAAGTATCCAGAAAGTAAGTAATTAATTGTTGTAAAGCTCTTTAAAGTGTATTGCCTAGGTAAGAAAATAGTTATTATAACTGGCATTTTGATAAAATCCAAGAGCATCACCATATAGATGAATACAAAAATTATAGTCTTTCAATTAACATTTTCTCCTTCATTTCTGATAAATTTCTTGCCCTGCACAAAGTACTTTATTGCCATTTTGCTTTTTTTCTGCCTGTGGTTTTCTCTGTTACTATAGAGCTGCAGGTTACTCCTAGAATATTTTTCTAAAAAAATATTGGTTTTTATGACAGAGGAGAAGCTTGATTTATTCCTCATGTACAAAACAAGCTCTTCTGGATTAACAACAGAAAAAAATATTCAAGAATTTGGTTGCTTTACTTTGGTCTTTAATTTCCATGGACAGCAGGCTGCTTTGACAAGCAACCACCCTTTGGTCAGGCAATTGAAGGACAGCAGAGGAACAATATGCCACTATGGAAGTGGTTTGACGGGGTATTGCTGAGACGATTTGCTGACATTTCCACCTCCCAAATCTGACCAACCATATTCATGAGTGTCAAAAACAGGACAGCATTTGTAAAGAGTGTATTAAAACCAAGTGAATGAAATTAGTGTCTCTGAAGGTTAATTTCTTAATTCAAGTTCCATGATGTTCTAACTCTCTAAGGTCACTGATCTATTCTGGTGTCAGATGACAGCCAGATCCTGAGTGAGCTACCTTAACACCTTGAGAAAAATCTCTATAACTAATAGCATTTGTTTCCCATTCTGCATCTTTTACAGACGTCTCCTGCCACTGTTGATAACCTCTGCTGCTCTGTAGAAATCTGCTGAATTACCTCTGTTACCTTTGCACAGATGTATATTGAATTGGTTTATTCTTTTAAAGGCATCACTCTAAAGCATGTTCCCTTTCTGGTATATTTCTCCTCTCTCTTTCTCTCAGATGTTATATTGTCATAACTTTGTAGTGATTTTAGTTTTGTCTGAAATTGCATTTTTGCTTCTTTTACCAAATAAATAGATGTAGAGACTGGATCAACTCCTTTGTGTCAATACAACTTAAGAACTAAGAGAGGCTTTCTTCCTGCCAAAGTCAGATGAATAAAAAATGGTTCCCTTCTTGGCTGATAAGATCCTGATTCTGCCTTTGATAAGTCAAACTTTGGAATTACTTTACCCAAGCAATGTAGTAAAAAAGACTTGTATTCATTTGCTCACTGAAAAAGACTTTTATCTGTGTTATATAGGTTTAAGGAACCTGGACCTTTTATAAAGGAGCTATTGAGTAGTAGGAAGATATAATTCTTGTGAACACATACATGTTTATTTTAAAAGAGATTTTCATAACTATCTATAAATATATATTCTCAATTGTGATTTTCATTTTGATTTATTATATAACTTGTCTCTAAGTACTACAGAGATCACTGATGTCTCAAATTGAAGATATCATGGTTTCCATAATAAAATAAGCAGAAGGTTTCAATGCCGGAAACAAAAGCAGATGTCAAAAAAAAGCGTGTGTGCCAAACAAAAGGGCAAAAGTCATCAACCCAAGTGAGGACACTGAGGTGATCTGGAATGCTGTTTGATTTACATTGTTGTTTGCTGAAGTTAGCTAAGAACAACAGAACTCATTCATGTGTCCACTCAAAATGGGCTCAACTAACCCGTGTGCCTCTTTATTCAGGGATTTTGAATATTCAGCTTGTGTAGCTTTGGTCTCTGGAGTTCAAAATCCCTTACACAGGACACCTTTGCTGTTGGCATGGGCAGAGGAATTGAGTGCACCCTCAGCAAGTTTGCTGACAACACCAAGCTGTGTGATGCAGTTGACTTGCTGAAGAGAAGGGATGCCATCCAGAGGGACCTTGACAGGCTTGAGAGGTGGGCCTCTGTGAACCTCATGAAGTTCAACAAGGCCAAGTGCAAGGTCCTGCACCTGTGTCAGGGCAATCCCAATCACAAAAAGAGGCTGGGCAGAGAATGAACTGAAAGCAGCCCTGGTGAGAAGGGCTTGGGGGGGTTTGTGGGCAAAAAACTCAACATAACCCAGCAGTGTTCACTCGCAGCACAGAAAGCCAGCCATACCGTGGGCTGCATCAGGAGCAGTGTGGGCAGCAGTCTGAAGGAAGTGATTTTCTCCCTCTGCTCCGCTGAGACCCTGCCTGGAGTACTGTGTCCAGCTCTGGGGTCCTCAGCAAACGAAAAATTCTGACTGTTGGAATGAGTCCAGAGGAGGCCCCGTGAGTGGATCACTGGGCTGGGGCACCTCTCCTATGACGACAGGCTCTGAGAGTTGGGGCTGTTTAGTCCGGAGTAGAGAAGGTTCTGGGGAGACTTTAGAGCAGCCTTCCAGTAAATGAAGGGATCTAGTAGAGAGACGGAGAGAGACTTTTTTACAAGGGCATGTAGTGATAGGACAAGGGGGAATGGCCTTGAGCTGAAAGAGGGTAGGTTTAGACATCAGGAAGAAATTCTTTAAGGATTGTGAGGCTCTGGCAGAGGTTGCCGAGAGAAGCTGTGAACTTGCCATCCTTGGATCCAGGCTGGATGGGGCTCTGAGCAGCCTCGACTACTGGAAGGTTCCCTGCACTTCTTAGGGGGTTGGAACTTGGAGATGTCCAAGTCCCTTCCAACCCAAACCATTCTGTGATTCTATGATCATACTAAGACATAAACAGCATAAGTCTGTGATTACATCATTTCATTTAAATAGGACGTGTTAATCTCTATACCATTGTCAGATTTCAACTTTGTTAGCTGGAGGCTATTTTTATGTGCTTCTCTATTAGTTTTATAAGGGAGAAAAAAAAAGATGAAAAAAAGCCTACTTATATTTCTACTTTTAATTAATGTGAGGGGAAACATGCAACAATTAACCAGCACTGTGCTGTGTTCCTGATTTGTGTTCACTTCAACAAGTGATGAATTAAGATGTAAAGTGAACACTCTTTTTAACTGAAATGCACCACACAGAAGATCAACTGTGTCTTTATTCCCTTCTATTTTTCTTGTGTTTCATAGAACAATGGTAAAAGGCAGCAGATATCTCTTGCTCACTAATTTCTTGTATTCATTTGTCAGTGTTTCTGAAATTTATTTATGGTCACCCAAACAGAACACTTCTTTCCTACCTGCATCATAATTAAGACTTCAAAAATGCTTTTTAATTTGCTTTCTAACTCCAGGCTGCTTTTATTTCTTATACTAAAATTGATTTGTTTTCCAAAGCTCATCTGAGCTTTATAATCTTTCTCTGTAATTGAAATCCATTTCCCTGGCTATGAGTTCCAATTGATTTCACATCTCATTAACTGCTATTTTAGTTTGTGTGCATATAAAACTGTTTGAACTAAGCTGTTTCTGTGTGTTTTGGTTTAACCTGGCAGGCAGCTGAACACCACACGGCCATTCACTCACTTGCCCACAGGGATGAGGGAGACAATCAGAAAATAGGTAATACTTGTGGGTTCAGGAAAAGACAGTTTAGTAGAATGGAAGAGGAAAGGAAAATAATAATAATAATAATGATGATGATGATAAATACACAAAGTAATGCACAATGCAATTTCTCAACACCCACTGACTGATGATCATCCCACCCTAGAGCAGCAGCTGCTGCCCTCCAACCAGTTCCCCCTAGTTTTATTTTTCAGCGTGATGCCATATGGTTTGAAATATCCCTTTGTCCAGGTGGGGTCAGCTGTCCTGGCTGTGTCCACTCCCAGCTTCTTGTGCCATCCTCCCCTCTGGCAGGGAAGAATAAGAAGCTGAAGAGTCCCTGACTTAGTGTGAGTGCTGCTCAGCAACAACGAGACCATCTGTGTGTTACCAACATTATTCTTATCCTGAATCCAAACCACAGCTCTGTACCAGCTACTAGGAAGAAAATTAATTATATCCCACCCAAAACCAGGACACTTGGTTTCATAAAAACATAAGACCACCTGTAGTGAAACAATAACACTCAAGCTGGTGGAGACATGAGAAAATATGTACATGCACAGAAACAGTTTTATGAGGCCTTATTTTGCTTTATGATGTGTTAGCAAGAATAGTCAGTCATATGTTTGTATTTCATATATAGTAAACAGGAAAATTTTGAAGTGCTGAGTTTAAGGTTGTTCTGGCTGAGTATATTTTGTTGCAGTCCACTTTTAATATCAGCACTTCTAATATCAGCACTTTTCTCTTCCACNGAACTGAAAGCAGCCCTGGTGAGAAGGGCTTGGGGGGGTTTGTGGACAAAAAACTCAACATAACCCAGCAGTGTTCACTCGCAGCACAGAAAGCCAGCCATACCGTGGGCTGCATCAGGAGCAGTGTGGGCAGCAGTCTGAAGGAAGTGATTTTCTCCCTCTGCTCCACTGAGACCCTGCCTGGAGTACTGTGTCCAGCTCTGGGGTCCTCAGCAAACGAAAAATTCTGACTGTTGGAATGAGTCCAGAGGAGGCCCCGTGAGTGGATCACTGGGCTGGGGCACCTCTCCTATGACGACAGGCTCTGAGAGTTGGGGCTGTTTAGTCCGGAGTAGAGAAGGTTCTGGGGAGACTTTAGAGCAGCCTTCCAGTAAATGAAGGGATCTAGTAGAGAGACGGAGAGAGACTTTTTTACAAGGGCATGTAGTGATAGGACAAGGGGGAATGGCCTTGAGCTGAAAGAGGGTAGGTTTAGACATCAGGAAGAAATTCTTTAAGGATTGTGAGGCTCTGGCAGAGGTTGCCGAGAGAAGCTGTGAACTTGCCATCCTTGGATCCAGGCTGGATGGGGCTCTGAGCAGCCTCGACTACTGGAAGGTTCCCTGCACTTCTTAGGGGGTTGGAACTTGGAGATGTCCAAGTCCCTTCCAACCCAAACCATTCTGTGATTCTATGATCATACTAAGACATAAACAGCATAAGTCTGTGATTACATCATTTCATTTAAATAGGACGTGTTAATCTCTATACCATTGTCAGATTTCAACTTTGTTAGCTGGAGGCTATTTTTATGTGCTTCTCTATTAGTTTTATAAGGGAGAAAAAAAAAGATGAAAAAAAGCCTACTTATATTTCTACTTTTAATTAATGTGAGGGGAAACATGCAACAATTAACCAGCACTGTGCTGTGTTCCTGATTTGTGTTCACTTCAACAAGTGATGAATTAAGATGTAAAGTGAACACTCTTTTTAACTGAAATGCACCACACAGAAGATCAACTGTGTCTTTATTCCCTTCTATTTTTCTTGTGTTTCATAGAACAATGGTAAAAGGCAGCAGATATCTCTTGCTCACTAATTTCTTGTATTCATTTGTCAGTGTTTCTGAAATTTATTTATGGTCACCCAAACAGAACACTTCTTTCCTACCTGCATCATAATTAAGACTTCAAAAATGCTTTTTAATTTGCTTTCTAACTCCAGGCTGCTTTTATTTCTTATACTAAAATTGATTTGTTTTCCAAAGCTCATCTGAGCTTTATAATCTTTCTCTGTAATTGAAATC
Source organism: Promerops cafer (assembly GCA_013398275.1). NCBI lineage: Eukaryota > Metazoa > Chordata > Aves > Passeriformes > Nectariniidae > Promerops > Promerops cafer. The sequence continues at coordinate 961,432 of VZSE01008763.1, forward strand.
CATTTCCCTGGCTATGAGTTCCAATTGATTTCACATCTCATTAACTGCTATTTTAGTTTGTGTGCATATAAAACTGTTTGAACTAAGCTGTTTCTGTGTGTTTTGGTTTAACCTGGCAGGCAGCTGAACACCACACGGCCATTCACTCACTTGCCCACAGGGATGAGGGAGACAATCAGAAAATAGGTAATACTTGTGGGTTCAGGAAAAGACAGTTTAGTAGAATGGAAGAGGAAAGGAAAATAATAATAATAATAATGATGATGATGATAAATACACAAAGTAATGCACAATGCAATTTCTCAACACCCACTGACTGATGATCATCCCACCCTAGAGCAGCAGCTGCTGCCCTCCAACCAGTTCCCCCTAGTTTTATTTTTCAGCGTGATGCCATATGGTTTNAAGAGAAAAGAATAATAATAATAATAATGATGATGATGATAAATACACAAAGTAATGCACAATGCAATTTCTCAACACCCACTGACTGATGATCATCCCACCCTAGAGCAGCAGCTGCTGCCCTCCAACCAGTTCCCCCTAGTTTTATTTTTCAGCGTGATGCCATATGGTTTGAAATATCCCTTTGTCCAGGTGGGGTCAGCTGTCCTGGCTGTGTCCACTCCCAGCTTCTTGTGCCATCCTCCCCTCTGGCAGGGAAGAATAAGAAGCTGAAGAGTCCCTGACTTAGTGTGAGTGCTGCTCAGCAACAACGAGACCATCTGTGTGTTACCAACATTATTCTTATCCTGAATCCAAACCACAGCTCTGTACCAGCTACTAGGAAGAAAATTAATTATATCCCACCCAAAACCAGGACACTTGGTTTCATAAAAACATAAGACCACCTGTAGTGAAACAATAACACTCAAGCTGGTGGAGACATGAGAAAATATGTACATGCACAGAAACAGTTTTATGAGGCCTTATTTTGCTTTATGATGTGTTAGCAAGAATAGTCAGTCATATGTTTGTATTTCATATATAGTAAACAGGAAAATTTTGAAGTGCTGAGTTTAAGGTTGTTCTGGCTGAGTATATTTTGTTGCAGTCCACTTTTAATATCAGCACTTCTAATATCAGCACTTTTCTCTTCCACTTTAAGGGTAATGAGATGCTGACTGTCTCATTCTTAGGGAACTCCATATATATGTCCTAATTGAATCAAATAAATTGTTCATCATAATAAAATATTATATATCATAATAAAATATTATATCTGTATTATGTTGGCTCAACAAAATTCTCTGTAGCTGTGATTAATTACATTTTACTGTAAGACATATACAAATGTATTAAGATTGTGCTTTGATTTTTGTACAAGATTGATTTTGTACTTTTAAAAATGGGTACTAACAGGTTATTATTTATCCAATTAGCAGTATATAGAAAGTTGGCCTCAACAGCAGGAGGGATATATATTTTTCTTATCATTGAGAAATACTAACCAGAGTTTAGTCTTACAATAAAATACCATTGAGTCATGTGTAATTAAGAACAGGAAATATGAAAAGGCAATATTTGCTGAAGTACTTAAAATTCAGCTGTTAAAACAGGAATTTTAACTTATGATTTCTTAATAATATTTTATAGTTAAGTAGTGTTTTGAACTTACAGGTGTTTAAATTTCCCAAGTGTGGTTAATTTTTAATGATAGGTCTGGTTAAGAAGTGAATTCCACTATGCTTACACAATCTTTCAAAGCCTTTAAGCTATAATGGAATTTTTCACAAGTAATATTTGCAACAAAAGACAGTGAAAACATCTGTCTGTGTGGAAGTGTTGTTCTTTGTATGGTAAAATTATAACCTTATATTTGTCTGATCATTTAGTCATCCTGCAGACAGCTGCCCCATCAACTTGAATGGTATATGACTAAGTCTTATGCCAGACTTGTAAAATAAAAAGAGATATGGCTTACTCTACACACCTAAGCCATCATGTTACTCATTATTATCATAAGGATAAATACAGAATCATCCCTGGAGCCTTTTGTTCAAAACATATTAAATACTACGTGGCACATGCAGCTACAATGAGTTCATCTAACTGTATAGAAATAAATGTGGGTTTAGTTATGAATTTAGATATTCAATTACATTGAGAGATTATTTTAATTCATCAGAACTCTCAGGTTAGTTGAAGGACATAGGTTTTCTTCCTCAGGCTAAACACCACCTATTTTAGCCTTTGAGTCCTCCAAGCATTTGCTAAAAATGAAGCTGACTTGCAAAAGGTAGACTTTGAAAGATGCTTTCTGATGGCCTACATACCATGACAAAATGTATATGGCCAGCTCTGCACAAGGGCAGTATGAAAAGAGGGTAGGATTACCTACAGATTTCCTCTTCATCCACTTTGATTTTTTTTTTCTTTTGAGAAGAAAAAGAAGAATTTGGGGTTTTTTCCACAATTTACACATCTCACGTCATGGTTGAACCAATGGTCAGAAGCAGATGGTTAGATGCAGACAAAATCTTAATGAATGGATGCAGTGTGTGTGCAGATGTGCTGATGGTGTGCTAAGCATCCACCAGACTAGGGTGCATCCAATTACAAGAAATGCACACCTATCTTTCTATCTGAGATCTTCTTTAGACTTATTAGAGAGCATTCCTTCAAAATCCCAGCACACAGTCTCCAGAGGGTGACCACAGACTTTAGAGCTCCCTCTCAGAGCTAGAGGGCAGGGATATATGTTCCACATACTGCAGTCCTAGTCTTCATACCTTTCAAAGAAACTGTGATTTCACTGTGGAAGCCAGAGACAGAGTTAAAAAAATTTGTCTGATGCCATGATGCAGTCATGATATGGCTCACACCTATTTGAGCAATCAAAGACTTCATGACTGTAAGCTAATCTGGTTACTATAACTGACTGGTCATCCTTAAAGATGACCTCCCCTGTTGATCTGTCTTTCTGTACAACTACAAGTCCACTTTGGCTCGTTTCTTTCTTTCCCACTTGCAGCAAGCCTTGACTATTCTCTTAGCAGACCTAAAAGTCCAGGTCTAAAAGTCTAAAAGTCCAGGTTAATCTCCCTAGTGGTACAATCTGTATTCTTACCCAGTGTGATGTTGCTATCTTTCTCATTCCTGATTTGGAAATAGGCTGAGTGCAGTCTCATCAGTCTTATGATGGTATTTGAAGAAGAATGTCAGGGCCTTAACAGTTGTCTGTTTCATCAAGTTATGCTAATTGCTCTAAAGGAATCTGCTCTGACTCCTGTCACCTATTTCACATTCTCAGAACATTAAACAGCAACAGTAGTAATATGCTAAGGCCCACCTGATATTTTCATATGGTGCCCAGCATCATGGCATTTCCAGACTAGAGCTGCCACTTTAAGACATGACCATAACTAGCTTGTTTCTTCTAGTAGGGGTTTACTACGTGCCCTTCCATCTCCAGACCTGGCCAAAAAGGTATAGGGCAGATTTGAAAATTCGTTCATGGGTCTACTGTTTATGTGTATGTACCTATGTAGGTATAGAAAAATTGGAAAGCCCTAAACTGCTAAATCATGTAATAGTGTAGACTGGGATGTATGTGTTTTGCTCTGATTTTGACATAACAAAAAAATGGGAAAGAGATCTTAATCTTTGGTGCTCTTCATGCCTAAAATGCTAGTGAATGCACAGTGTTGGCAAAAAATACATCTGTGCATCATATTCGTTGACATCAGCCATGGTTCTTTTCTTCTTTTTTTCAGTGGAAGTTGTTGTCCTGCTATTTGAAATCATTAGTAGATGAGATTAGATCAAATATACTTAGGAGAAAACAAGAAGAATTCTAGTCACACTAGAATGAGATAAAAATATCCCATCTACCAATTTCGTGTAATTAATAGCTGAATATGCTTCTTCACAATTCCCATGTGCTGTGATAACAAAATGATGTCATATGATTCTAGAGTAGAAGAGAAGCAGTCTTGTATGTTCTACTAACTGCTGTATGTGTGTAACTTGGTAGGGCCTGTTTGTTATTCTGCTAATGATGTGTTGGGTTTTTACAGAAATGTTCTCACCCACATTACTAGCTCATGATGTCCTTGTCTGCAAATATCTGAGAACTGATGTTTAAATAGATATGCATCAAGACACTACAGTGATGGGCTTATGAAATGGAGATTAAATAGTCATGGATACAGACAGGCTGAAGAATCAAGAGATTTTGCAACCTAAAAGAATTGTTGCTTAAAACCTCAAGTTAACCTACTTTAGAATTAGGACATATTCTAAGCATGGACTGTCTTCCTAATTGTAAATAATTTTATGCATGTGTGTGTCTGTCAGAGAGGGAAAGAGAGAATATCCAACCAGTCCTTCCACGGATCCAGGGATCCATGACTTCTGTAAGTCATGTTATGCTTGATTTAAAGAGGTTTCTTCTGACACGATGTGAAAAGCTGGAAACACCCTTGCGTGTGAGAGAAATGCTTGTGCAATACAAACATGAATACAGCTACTTAAGAATCTCCTCTATGAAAGAGTCTTTGAGAGGTCTAGGACAGGAGTTAGAAGAGCCTCTATGAGGTTAGTGCTAGTTTTAATTTGTTTGCTACCATACATAATCTATCAAGGGCTTCTCTGCAGCCCACAATGGGCAAGGCATGGGAAATTGAGGGCATTGTCATGCCCGTTAGGCTCATCTGAAATTCCTTCTCGTCTGTGGGAAGTATCATTAGTACACTGTTGTGGCTTATTTTTAATCACAATAGGCTAATAGTGGGAAGTGGAGTCCATTTTCAAAACTGTGACATTCCTGAAAGGAATAGATAAATGTGTTATATGAGTGTAGTCCACAATGTCTTTACCACATAAAATCTCTAAAAAAATCTTTGGAAATATATCCTTAAACACGTCATCTTGGGCAGTCTGGATTTTATTTGCATAATCAAATATTCAAGGTAGAAGTAGTAAAACATCAAACTACAAATCAAATTAAGAAATGAAACAACAAAATCCCAACTTACAGGATGCCAACTACCCTGAGTACCAGAGGAGGTAGGAGAAGCTGAGTACTTCTGTGCACAGAACAGGGCTGTTACTGTGTGATGGCTCTGTGGGGTTTCTTAATCCCAGTTTTACGTTTGCCCCTCATTGTGGATTTCTGGCTCAGCTGATTGGGGTAACTGATTCTGCACACAGTTCCATTGGTAAACCACAGTGAACCTGGGTTCTCCTGCTCTTTGTACTTGTCTTATTACCTGCTTCATGAGAAAGAAATGATAGTCCTATCCACTCAAAATAGCATTAAAACAAAATTCCCACAACACCTTAGATTCTGTGGTCTCCCCATACAGAGATGCTTGTTTTTTCAGAGGAATCTACAGAATGATGGCTTCTACAAGATTGACTTCTTTATTCATTTGCAAGTTCAGGGTAACCCAGCAGAGGCTTAGAAATCCTGCCGGGATGACAGAAGTACTTTAACTCCCTTCAGGCCGTGATGCTTTCTGGTGGTCACATCACACATGAGAGGACTCTATTCAGATTATCCTCCACCCCTTTTCTTTCCCCTTTGAACCTGCAGAAAGACCATCTCTCTACAAATAAGGCAGCAGCTGCATCTTTTGAGGGGGGGTGTGGGTGTTACTTTGGTGTAAATTCTGATGAATCCCATTTATATAAGACCAATACACCCTGTGTAGGAGCAAACCACATGAAAAACTGTAGGAAAAAAAGCAGGAAGCTGCAAGAAATAATGAGAACAATTGTGTACTAGCAATTAGAAGTAAATATAAACTTAAGCAAAAGAAATTATCACTAAGGATGAAAGATGCAGGGCTACTTTTGCAGCTATAGCAATCTATAACCTGAACTTTTTGTCTTTAAAATACATAATACAGTTTTTTATTAATCAAATCACACAAATTTTGCTAAAGGACAAATTTAGTATTAAGATGCCAGGGTATTGGCAGTTCACAAAGGTATTTCTGGAACATTATGAGAAGCATTTAAAAACCTCCCAACTAGCTGAATTCTTTTCTTAGCTTTTGGTTTCTGCATTGCACAACTTCTAAGTCATATCTTTTCCATCTGAAGATTCTTTTTATAGGTGACTCAACTAACAGAGGGATGATGTATTATCTAATTGAAAGAGTGAATAAGACTCTTCAGGAATGGCAGAAGACTCATGATGTTAAATGTTATCACAATATCAATGAGGGGAAAACATTTATCAGTTACTCCTACTACCCCCAGTTCTGGATGAATGCAAACCAGAGACCGACTTTTGAAAAAGCACTGGAACAGCTGCTGCAGAGGTACTGCACAAACTCTGTATCTCCCTTGTTTGTATTATCCTTCTATTCATAAATGTGTTTAACACGTTTTACAATAAAAGTCAGTAAACAATAAAACATAATGTGCACAGACCATACTGTGTGGTTAAAAAATAGCTGAAAATTACATCAGGCCTCTGATCAGGGTGCCAGATACAGTTCCGTGAAATGCAAAGCGATGTAGTTAAAAAGTTTGCCATCTGCTTAAAGCAACATGTGTTGTTTTGCTTTTCTGGGTTTCAGATCACGTCCCCTGGAGAACACAGACCAGACAGTATTAATTGTAGGTGGTGTTCAGTGGCTTAATTCCAATCACCTGCAAATTATCCAAAAGGTGTTGAACAGGTAATGTTATGTACTTGGTGTTATTCCAATTTTTGATATAATAAATTATGAGAAACAGCAAAAAATTTTAAATGCAAACTTTTCATTTAGTTTTTTCATAGGCATGTATTTAAGTGACTTTGAAAAAAATAAAACATGCATTGTCTTTTGATGTGTCTGTTAAGTAAAAAGTGTGTCCTTGGTTTTTTTTTTTAATTTGCAAAACAGGGAAAATCTATCAAATATCCTGGTAATTGTCAAATCCATAGGGATGGGCTTTCACCTTCCAGTGGATGGAATCCATTCTCTGTCACAGGTAAGCTACAGTACATTTTGAGTGCATTTTCATGGAAGACTTGTCATTTCATCATTAATTTTGCTGTCTGGTCAAAATATGTTACAAGGTCTGCTGAGCACATTTTAAGTGGATCAAAGGAAGATTAATGTTTGTATTTGCTCGTACTGCTTACTAATAGGGATTCAAACCAATTTCCTTATTTCATGGATTCTGCTGCAATCAGAGAGCTGTTTGAGATGCCATGCTTGGTCAGCTGTCCCAAGAATCAGAAGAAGCTTCAATATTAATCCTGCTGCCAAAACTGAGAGATTGCACTGAGGATAAGCAGATTGCTCCTCATACTACATTGCACATAGGGCCCTCCCCAGGCTTCCTGCATGGTTACTGCTGGATCCGATTCCCTTGTCTGGCTTGCACAACTCAATAAATCTATCTTAACCCACTTATGAAGCCAGAACATTACAGAGCAGCTGGAATGTACCAGTGAATCCAGCCTGTTATTTGCATGTTAATTGGATGTTACAGTCAGTTTAAATCATATCCAAGACTCTCAGAGTAACAAATGTACTCATTTCAATGCACTGTGTAACTCACTCAATTCACTATTTTTATTTACAATTTGGACAGTGATTCTCTATTGAACACACACAAAATGCAAGGATGAGAAGCACTGGAAGGCAGAACGGAGTGAATGATGCCTGCCGGTGCTGTGTGTCATGCTCCAGCTATTCCCAGGTGTTGGAAAGAGAAAATTATTACTTTTCACAGATTACGTACAGCTCTCCTTGTGCACTGGCGACTGGTGCCCACGTCTTTTTGTAACCATAACACACTGCTGTATTCAGCGTGTGACTTCCTGCTACTCTCACCACTCTGATTTTGCCCATTCTTTCTGTCTAAGTTAGTACTGCCTATCTGCCTTGTCTCTACTGAATGTCTTCTTATTGATTCAAACCATTTTCTTAATTTATCTGGAGGACCTAAATAGAATAAAGTAAGGAAATTATTGTTATCAATATGAAGAAACATTTTCATAGCTCCTGTCATAGTTTTCGGCGAAGTTCAATCCTAGGATGAAGAACTTCAATCCAGGGTATGTGAGGCAAGGATAGAGCATTAAAGGCTTCCTAAGACTTTTTCTTTTTTCTTATTCGTTAAATTTACAAAACTCCAGAAATCAGCAGCAGTGCATAACCAACATTCTTTTCCCTTTCAATATTGGAATCATATGCCAAATTACCCATGTGGTTTGCATGCTCTAGGCTTCAGGACTACCCCAGCTGCTCTCAAAGGACTTTTGTCTGCCATGTCGAATCTGCTGCCTTGCCAACTTTATGGCTAACTTTTTTTTCTATTCTTGGTCTTCCTGAAGCATATTTGGAAATAATAATCTGTTCTTCAGTATAACCATATTTAAGATACCTATGGCCCTATAGTCCCTTTTAGGCAACTGCCTCAATGAATTTGATTTGAAGCTGAATTTTTCGTTAAAGGAGCAGTTTCACCATTTGTTACAGACAAACTTTATAATTGTATTCTTTTCTGAATTACACCTCATATTAGTGAAGTACACGTTAAAAACCATTACCCAAATTTTAAACAATCATGAAATCTTCCTATAAAGGAAGCTACACATCTACTGAAAAGTAGTTATAATTTCTGAAAAAACCCCTGCATCAGTCATGGAGTACTTGTTCAAGAGTGAATCTATAGTAATTCATGTCTGTAGTATAACATAATTGCTTATTCAAAATGCAGTTTTGCTGTTTTTTTCCATGACACAATAACCTTTAAACAATCCTTCTGACAAGACATTGCAACATTTTATCTGGAATGCAGGCGGAAGTGCAAAACTTGTGGAACGAAAACTTGATTATTCTGGATACAGCAAAAAATTTGGGCTATGAAGTGGTTGACACCTTTGTCATCACCATGGGACGTTACAAAGAATTCCTGCAGGGGAAGTGTGGCTGCCATTTCCATGAGGTAATAGTTTATGCTTATATCATTCCCAGGTATTTAAGATATTTTAACTGTCAGATCCTAGAAACAAGAGGGTATATGGTGAGGTCAGCATCTGTCACTCAAAGTTAGGCCTGAATACAAATCGTGGGGAAAGCAGTTTGTATGGGGGCACTTGTCCATCACTGCTCCCAGTGCAAGGCCACCCAAGGACATGCTGGACTGACGGAGTGGTGAAATAAAAATGAACGTGCCCTTCTGTAAAGGTAACCCACATAAAAGGATGTTGCACAGTTTCCAGGTTCTTGTATTATTTGTTATGTGTTATATATCTCTGCTGCTTCTGCACGGATTCAGTTTCTCTTTTTACTCAGTCTCATGGGTTTTTGACTGATGCATTCTTAACTGAACAACTCAGTACACTCACGTCAAACCATAAGTACAATTAAAATGGTGCTTAAAATTGAAGAACCAATATTACTGCTATATATCTGTTTTCCTGTGTCTGAGAAAAAAATAATCTGGAATAGTTACAGTGATCCACTGTACAAACAGAAGTGTAGATTGCTTGTTCTCACTCACACCAGTAGTCCTGCTTTCTTGACTAAAATCTATAGAATTTTTTGGGGACTGTTATCAGACTCATGTGAGCTCATGTGCCATGCATCAACCTCACAGCTGGTTTCCACCTGGGGCTCCAGGCAGCTCACATATTTTCAGGCCAGTGCCACGGCCTCTATCCTGCTTTGGGGCCAACATCAGCAAGTGTGCTTAGTTAACCAGTCCTCTAATCTACTCTGCTCAATACTTGAGAGGCACAAACAGCTCAGTCCAAATGAAGCTGGAAAAGGAGGAGTAAGTCAAAAAGTTGATATTTATGTGATTGATAAACAGTCCCATGGAGCAAATGCTTCCCTCCATTTTACCCAGACAGCTGTACTGACCCTTTTTTTATCTAGAATCCAGATGCTGGTGTTTTTGTGGGTCATTGCGGAGGCTTGCCATTTCCACAGATCTTGTGAGTGAAACAGAGAGTTTCAAAATTAAATATTTCAAATGCTTTGTATGGAACTGGGTGGAAAAACAGCAGGGCGTGATCAGTCATCAGCATTTTTCATGTACTCCTCCATCATTTTGTATGAGCTCATGTGCAAATTTGGTCTTGCTTCTCTGCCTAAGGAATCTCAACAGAGTATGTGTTTCTGGGGAGGATCAGGGGAGAATTTGGCTCACAGAGCTGTTATTAATGAGGTTTGAGAGGTCATTGTACCTGAAAGAGCCATAGATATGCCCAGTAGAATCCATCATGCACCAAAAACCAGACTAGATCCTCGAAGAAAGCAAATAGAAAGTCCTTGAGTTCTTTTGATACTTCATTAGTTTTAATGGTTTTGTCATCAGCTTATTTCTGCATCCTGGCAAGTGGAGTTTCATTAGGTGCTGAAGCAGTTTGCACCAGGAAAATGACATTTTGCCCCCGAGGACAGAGCCAAGAACACTGTGTGAAACCCCAGCACTTTCCATGTTTTCTGAAATCAGATGAAAGAGATTAAATCTTGTGCTTTGTACTTTCACTTTATTTCTCTTAAACACTGACATTCCTAAAGTCTCAGAAGATGGCACCCCTCTGTAAATGCCATCCGAGCTAAAGCATGGCTGTGCAGGAATGGAGGACTGGCCATTCTATGCAGTCAGAAAACAAGAACTGAAATGCCTTCAGCAGTTCTCATTTAGCTCCCACTAGCTGGCTGAAGAGAAAGCCATTTCCTCTGAATGGCCTGAAGAATTATTTGAGTTCCCACCAACCCATTTCAGAGTGTCTCAGGTGACCCTGATAGCATAGAAATCTCCATCTCTGTAGACTCTACAATCTTTGCTCAGATCTCTAAGGGATCTGGATTTTCAAAGGGATTATACTGAGCTGTGACAAAATCCGTAGCACTTACTGCCCAACATAATTCTAGTTCTATGCACACATGAAAACTTGATTTTTTATCTACCTCATTCTTTGAAAATGCTTATGGACATTGGTCAGCACTATACAATTATTACAGAATCTATTTTTAAATTCAGACATTTCTTGTTTTAATGGCAGTGAAATCATAATCACTACACAGAAATTAGCAACCTTGGGATTTTTGTATCTTAATCGGTGGCTGGCTGCTGGTGGCTCGGTGAACATTAGCTTGCATTCCTGGGAGATTATGCCTAACAGGAATGTAGTTTGGATGATTGGTTCAAGGTGGCATCATTTTGAAATAATTGTAAGATCTAAGGCATTAATTTAGAAAAATGAACCTACAGTAATTGCATGAAAATAAATAATAGCCCTTGGCTTAGCTGTATGAAATTGATCAGAGGATATATTAATTTTCTACATGGATAATTCCTGGTCTGTTTGCAGTTCTGCCAGCTCCCTCATAGTCTCTCTGCTCAGTCTTTCAAGCCTTTGCACATGTTATTTCTTCACTCACACCTAATTTTGTGTGATTTCATTTATTATGAGCTTCACCACATATGAGTGTGGATTCTGATTGTTCAGTGTCAGTAAATATACATTATATTTTTAAAAGCCAACATGATTCTGCATAAATATGTGCATTAATAAATGAATTCTGCATTTTCAAGTGTTTGCTGTGATTGATAGAGCAGGAAAACTGATAGGCATCAGAGCTGTCAAGTCAGCATATATATACTATTTTTAAAATAAGAATTCTTTTCTGGATTCTTTGGGTTTGCCACTGCATGGGCTGAGGTCCTCTCTTCTGCATATGTGCAAGGTCCTAAAGTTTTGTCTTTCTCAAAGCTGCTTCATCATTCATCAGTGACTGAGTATTCACTGAGCCAAGACCTTCAGCATTTCCCCGGAGATCACCACCCCAGTCATTAAGCTCCTGAACACCATACCTTTCACTTTCTCACTTGTTAGTCCCATGAGCACAGTTTTATTCCATACAAGTTGAACACGATAATCCCAGAGCTTAATGCATATTTCAGGGGCCAAGGCAAAGCATTCTTCAACATTAAGTTACTGAATCATGTTGTGGTTCTGTGTGGTGTCCTGGGGAGAGGGATGTTAAATTGCACCATAACTCCCTTCTTGAAGAAACACAACACATGAGGATTTTCATCTCAGTGTGGGGCTGGGCCACGTTTGCATCAAGACATCAGAATGAGGCATTCTCACAGGGCTCATAGCTGAGACACGTTATATGTGCCTCAAGTGCTTGGTGTCAGAGCAAGATTTAAACCTTTCTGCAATTTGGAGCAGTCATGAGTTTGTTTTTTCACATGCTAAAAATATACAGACAAGCTGTTGAGTATGAATTTTATTGTTTTAGGTAAATTGTCTCTAAGGAAGAGAACAGAGTCTAATACACAAAGGCGTTACAAAGTCAAACGACTGAGTATAATGGGCCTATGCATGTAGATTTCAAAAATTAAGATCTTAGTTTGCAACATAACAAGTTGGCCATTAAAATAACGTTTATGACCAACTTGCACCTCAAGGTAAGAGTATCAGGACCTCCTTCATGGACAACTGCCTCAGCATTTCTGCACACACAGCTGTGATTCCGTCTTTCTAGGTGCAGGCAGAAAGCACTCACATATGTCATTTCTTTTGCAGGTGGTGAAATCCAATCCCTCTGAAGAAAGGCCACACATAACAATGACGTTATCGAGGCACTATACGCTGGGGAAATATTTCGGCAGTCAAAGCAAACCATCACAACTGCAGGACTATGCAACAAATTCTCAGTCCCCGTATCATGTCCGAGGTCCAATAAATCAAGTTTATTCTGAAATCCTTCTCAGCAGGCTCTGTGCAAGTAAGAGAGAGCTTGTCAGCACATAGCCTCTCTTGGATATAGCATCGAGACTAGAGAAGTGCCACTGCCTAAGTGACAGTTGAAGGACCACAGTGGATTTATGATATGCTTCCTTCTCATGCATACAAAGAGAGTTTGGGACATATGGTATTTTCCCAAAAACCTTATGAAATTAAGATATGCCCTGGTGACTCTTTTGTGTGAAAATGGAAGATGGAGGGGTGCATAGGAGAGAAGAGGGGAAGTTACTTGATCTGTTGCCAAAGACTAGAACAGCTGTAGTTCAAGCAAGTGAGTATTATTGATAGTAAAGAGACATATATTCACTTGAACATTTGCAAAGGGCTGTCTAGGTCTTCAGCACTATCTAGTTTTCTATTTATAGAGACACTGTAATATTTGAATGTATTTAGAAACTGACTACATTCCATTTGAAAGAGTTTTATTTTATGTGGACAGGTTTCCCTTCCATATCAAACCTTTTCCGTTTAGACACTTGGTTTATAGAATCTGAAAATTAACATTTAATGTCCATTAACATTTTACTGGTGATGCTGAGTTTTGAACTCCAGTAGTTTTAGTGAAAACACATCTCTTATTTGTATCTTAGATGGAACAGATATCTATTCTATTTTTTTGCATGTTCTGAACTAATAGGGAGATAGATTATGTATGCTTGAGACTGATTGTAACTGTCTCAATGTAACATGTAAATATAGTGAATTTGTTAATAAAAATTTATTTATGGTCCCAGTTTAGGAGAGTGTCCATATGCAGGAAGAATGCTTAGATAAGTGCTTCATTGTCTACCTTGGCCTGTAAGACAATCAAGTATTCTTCCTGCATGGAAGTGGCACTTCTTTAATGATTTTTTATCAAATACTTGCCAATGTGAAGCCAGTACCACAAACATTACAAAAATCCCCCTTGCAAGCACACATAAGAATTTCAGGATCTGGTAATTTAACTATCGTAAGTGTGTGATGTGATGGCAGCAGAATATACTTCCAGCATCTCTTGCTTGGCACGGACAAGATCTCTGAAAGCCAGTTTCAGTTCAGACCTTCTCTGAACTGCAGTTTCATGATGTAGCCCAGCTACATCCCCAGTGTTTTCAGACCTTCTGTGGGTGACACCCCAGGGAGAAGCTGTGTGTTGGTCCCCTCCCACAGTGCTGGCAGCCCACTCATTCACAGCTGTGGTGCCCAATGGGAAGCCGTGCACGGTCCAGGATTAGCAGCTGGGGGACAGGTTAGTGGCAACCCATAGGACTGCTGTCCCTAAAAATTATCCAGTTATGGATTTTTATTCATCCAGTCATGCAGCAGGCAATCAAGGCACTACTCTACCACCATGCATTAGGGAAGGGTGTTTTAACCAGGCAGGTGCAAGTCTAACAAAGGATTTGCTGAATTCTGTGTCACGCTTCCCTGTCATAATTTTACATATAATCCTCCACTAGCTTCTTCTTTGGGAAAGGAAGCCACAAACAATGTCACGGAATAAACAAATCATAGCAAGAAACTAATCATCATCTTATTTGCCTTAGTAGCACAGAGAGGGGCTGCCCTGTAAAGAAGTAGCAATTCATGACACAACATTTAGTATTTGCCTAAGATCCTCTATCAATAGTCTGTATGCCCAGCTGTAGTTTTGTGAATTTGTGCTTCTTTTGTGAAATTGTCATGCAACATGGAGTTTGGCATCCTAGATGATAGAGAGTATCCTCCAAAACAGGCATACTTAATCTGGCATACTTAATTTAAGACACCTTTCACTACATTGAAAAACTCCTAAATTAGATAATGACAAAATTAGTGAGATGGTATGATTATATCTGTTTCTGTATAATATGCTGCTGATTGCTTACAGCAAATATCCCCAGATTTCAATGTAAGGTTTTCCCTGGCATGGAGATCTACATGAAAGATGGGTCAGGAGCTGTGTGTAAATACTGAAAATATCAGCATTTGGTTTTGAGCAATACGATTATCTAAAGAATATAATTGTATGCAAATGATGTAATATATTCTCTTGGGTCTGGAAATCCAGGGCTGCACAACCTTAAAGCTGAAGGATAGAATATCATCATTAATATTAGTAGATGCAAAATACAGCCAGATGTCTTTGGTATTAAGATGATCGATGATAGGTGTATTACAGTTCTGCTTCTGATAAGATTCTTTTTTTGTAGCTCATTTAAATCCACATGCTGTTACTGTACACAAATGTTTTTAAGGCATTAACTGGGTTTTTATGTTGTTTTTTTTTTTTAGCCAAAACCTATTGCTGAAGCATCAGCTTAGTGATGAAAAGAAAAGAGCTGACTTTGTTATACTGTAGTGGATATCAGTGAATGTGCAATTTATCAGTTCTGGTTTCACCACAAAATGGTTTACATGTGCTGTACGCCCAGATGTCTTAATGTTTTCCAAATCTTAATATTTTTCAAATGTATTAAGAGTATATTTTCCTGTGTGTCTTCTATTTTTTACATCTATGTACATTAATATGTCTGTACAAACTCATTGGTACAATTTGCAAATTGATCTTTATTTAAACGAGTTCTTTGAATAAGCTGTTTCCAACACTATGTATGATCCACATAGTTTTAGGAATAAACAAAGGATACTAAGCTACATTTTTGTTATTTAACTTTAAAATATATCTAGTATCTCTATATATGTGAAAGATGAGAGTTGAGATCAACATGCAAGGATTGCTTGCTCATATGCATTAAAATGTATGGATTAAGACAATAAAAGTGTTACTGTGTTTGAATTCCAATGAGAGCACATGTTGCTATCTACAGTTTGCTCTAGAATTATTATATCTGCTGTGACATTTTGCCTGAATAAACATTAAAGTGTTCCTATAGTCCATATATCTACCTTAGTCCCATTACTTACCATTAAAATAGCAAAGGACCTAGTTGTCAGGTTGAGTTCCACCTCCTAATACAGACATGAGAGGCCCTAGAATTAGTGGTAGGGTTGAAATATTTAGGCTGGGGAACAAGTACTCTGAGAAGAGGGGTTTCCTCAATGTCTGCCTGGCAGCATGTGGAGCTTAGAACAGAACAAGGGCAGAACTACCTTAAGCTACAGGTAGAGTAAGAATGGAACTGTGTTGCAAAATAAATACTCTGATATACAGAGCAGTAGTCCCAGTAATTATTGCATGCCTTTAGCTGAAGCTGGAGCACGATTTACCAGTGCCCAGTGAGTTGCAACTCCTCACCTCTCATATAACACCACAGATGTTGAACAGTGAATTGGGTTAGAGCCTTGCAGTGTACCTGGCCACCATGATCAAATCTATCTTAATAAATATCTTCAGAATAACTGACTGACTTTGGAATAAAAAATATTTCCCTTTTTGTAGGGAAATGCCTTGACAAGTCATCTCTGTTGTCAGAGTTGCTAGGTTTCAGGGAGCTGAAAGAATGACTACAAATACAACACTTAGTCTTGGTATTAATTTGAAAATTATAATCTTTAGAATAATCTCTTTCACACTGTTAAGTACAAGGCCTTTATTTTTCTCTTCTGTGACACATTAAAGGGACATCAAAGTAAGTTTATTTGTTTAGTGGGTGGGGTAGCGAGGCATCAAATTACCTCAAGGTTGAAATAACCACTAATAGTTATGTTTCTGTTGCTATGCCGAACCAAAGAGAATGCTTTGAAGATGCAGATATGTGTGATATTAAGTTGACTGCAGTCCAGGGATCTTTCAGATTACTCTTTTAGAGTAAAGCAATTTTTAGAGGTGCAGTGAACAATTTGGCATAGACTCAAACTGCTAAACAAGTCTCTGTAGGGTCACATGAAAAATATGGTCTTGCCTTCGTGTTTGCCTGCTAGCTTTGCATCTGGCTTGTTTTACCTCACTGGCTATCTGCACCTGCTCTATTCCACATCAGCCTTTCTTTCAGATGACCTTCGAAATTTGTGTTTTGTCAGACCAGCAGCTTCTGGAAATCTGAGATATAATTGTTGCAAATTCAGTCTGAATCTTCAAAATACATTTTTGTCAAGCCCAAAAGCACTTGAATACAGCAGGGGTAGAGCAAGCCTCTTATCTAAGGCAGTGATTTTCTCTGATGAATTTAAAACAGCTGTGTTGTATTAAGTAGTTTTCACTAGCACTTAGCTCTTTGTGAACTTTGCCTTTACCAAGCAAAAATCCATCTTTTAAAATCCACTGGTATCTTTACCTGTGTAAATCTTCCAAACACCAGAATGGTCTGTGTAAAATGCAGGCATAGCTATTTATTGGTGCTGGTACATATCCTGAAGTATTTGCTGGAACCTTCACAGTATCCATTGAACAGAGAAGCTCTGACTACACAGTAAAAAGACACTGTGCATTTTAGGCTTACTCGTAAGTCTGTGATTAGATTATACTAAAAATAGTGTTACATGTCGGTCCAGGCCAGTACCTGGAGCTAAGTGTCCTAGAAAACTACTCAATTAATTAACTACAATGGTCAAGATGAGCCTGTGGGGTCACAACAGAGTCTTCTGCAGCACAAGTTTCTGTTGTGATGGACTTCTCCCATTTCTGTGTTTTTCCATCTGACTCTTTGGCCAGCTGTCGGCACCTGTGGGCAGCCCTTCCTGCAATCCCTCAAGCATGTTCAACAGCCTTGGCAAGGGACAGCACCTTAAGCAGCCCTGAACTGAAGATCAAGCATATGTTTAAGTAAAATACAAGGTCTTTATGAAACACAGCATCTATTAAGCATCACCTTAATTTCCTCTAGTACTGAACTTCCCTAATGAGGAGCAAGATTCACTCCCTTCCAGCTGAAACTCAAATACCAAGGTGTTTTCCCAGCTTTTGACAAACTTTTTTCCCACTGCTTGCTTGCTTGCAATGAAGGGAGGGAACTGCTCTGCATGCTCCCGCCTAACAGAGTGAGGTGTGTTCACACAGTCACTGCAGTGGGCATTTCCCTCCCACACCTCATTGTGAGGACAACATTCCCACAGCAGATGACGTTTTCAATATTGTGATTTTTTAATCTGTTTTGAGCACTGACAGTCTATGTGGTTAAAACAGATAACTCTGTCTGCCAGCACTGCCTGCCCCAGTGCTGCTCTAAGGATGCTGAGTAGACTCTGGGTGAAGACTAGACTGCAGAACTAATATCCTTGAGTGAGGAATAAAAATGACTCAGACACCTCTTGACAAAGTCAGGGCAGTTATGAAGAGCTCACTGCAGATCAAGCGTGTGAAATTAATGTTGTCAGGAGCTGTTTAAAGTTAGTAAATTATATGGATTATTGTGAGGGTTCGAATATCAGATCTGTGTTTGGCAGAGTTTCTCACTTGCCATGTTCCAAAAACATCTTTTATATTTTCTTTTGT
The DNA here is from genome assembly GCA_013398275.1 of Promerops cafer. Lineage (NCBI taxonomy): Eukaryota > Metazoa > Chordata > Aves > Passeriformes > Nectariniidae > Promerops > Promerops cafer. The sequence goes on from VZSE01008763.1 coordinate 979,512, forward strand.
TCTTGTCATTATCAACTTCCATATTTCTGTTATGATTCTGTGGGTCTAAGAGGTTTGGAGTAATATTTCTATTCTGCCTGATAATGATTGTGCAACCTCCTGAGATGGTAGTCAAATCATCTAACAGATGAGAGAAATTTTATTGCTTCTGAACGGTATTTTTCCTTTACTTCCATATGCCAGCTCCAAAGTTTCTTTATATTTACAGAAAGCTTTAGTTATGATAGCTCTAACACCTTCAATGTATTCAAAGAAACCTGCCAATCCCTATTTATTCTAACAGGACAGAAAACACTTTAAACCTTGAAAACCTAACCTTGCAAGCCATTAGATAATGCAGCACCCAGCATGATCTAGCCCACAAATGGCTTCCTTTGAAACAGAGAATCACAGCTGTGTTCTACTAAAGTTTTCACTGGGGTGATTACAATTTAAACATGATTTTTGTGGACTGATGTGTTTTTTTTTAGCTCAGGGCTTTTGTTGAGATCTCTTTATAGCAAATGGTATCTACTAGCTACTGTAAAATCCTGTTTCAACATCCTTTGACACTGTGTCCTGCCCAGTTCTTATAAAACACATACATACAACAGGATTTATTGCTGATGGTAAAAGGTTAAATCACAACAGGTCTTACTGCTCCACCCATTACTGTTCCCTAAATTCTACATTGCATCATTTCTGTGCAATAACAAGGACTCAGGGTCTAGTAACCTCCTAATGCAGGGCTCCTCAGCCTCTAGAACAGTTCAGCACTGTAGCCCTAATGGAGTTATCAAAATAACACACCTTCCAGCTGTTAAATGCATACAGCAGAGCCTGCAGGCATACCAAAAACTTGCCTGTTGGATCAAAGCCAGCCTGGAAGTCAAGGACAACAGCTTCTAGAGACTGCTCTTAGGCACCAAAACCTGGTTTCCTGCTTAACTCTACATATTTAACAGAGGCATTGTAATTATGACTGTGGTCACACTAGGCTTCTTTGTAATTATCACAGAAAGACCAAAATCTGAATTATTCTCTAGAGGTGTCCATTATTTCTACAATATTGCTTACTGTAAAGGGAAGCTAAAGAAACTCAGATTTTTCTGATTGGTGCCTAAAATTTCGAGAGAAGAATGTCAGTTCAACAGAGCTGTGTCTGTGGGATTCATTATGCAGGTAAGAGATGTTTTTACATCCCCCTTCTGCTCCTTTACTGCAGGAATTTGATCACAAGCCCACCACCACTGTTACCAGGAGATGCTTTCAGCATGGATAACATGGAACATTCTCAACATCTGCTCCTGGAGCTGCTTGTATGTTTAACAGTGCACTGGATCAGAAGGATACCTGTCCTGCTGGTGAGCAGAACTTGTCATGGTAGTATGGGATATACAGGTTTAAGACCCTTCATTTGGGTAAATGAAGAACAAATCTCCACCTACTGCCTTACAAGAGGGCTAGGTGAATGTCTGTTTCTGTGGGAAAAGCCAAACTGACAGGCACCTAACTCCAGGAAAGAGTTGAGATTCTCTTTCGAGTTTAGAGATAGGTACCTGGTTGGTACCTGAGGGCCCCAGCTTCTAGCACTTATTTCTGTACCAGAAGTGCATTGTAAGCCTAAGTAACTTAAGGACTGCTGACCACTATGTAGGAAAAGTGTCTAACAGGCATTAAAAAATGAGCCTAACCTTGGCCACCTTCCCCATTTTGGCTCTATGAAGAATTTAGTGCCCTTAGGATCTCTCCACAGCTCACACACAAACACACCCACAACGTTGCTGCTCTGTGTGTGGCCTGTAGCTGTTCATGAAATTGCTCTCTACCTCACATAGTTCAAAACAATACAGTATAGAAGAGACCTCTTTGAATTGTAGTGTGTAAGCTAACTTGTGCAATTTCAGATGGTTTGAGTGGGGCAGCTGTGAGACAGCAGTTATGACGGGGTGAATGGCAGCATCCCTGAAGACATAGAGGGGAAAGGCAAATGGAGAGCTGGAGCCAGGAGGCAGCTGACAATCTTGCCACAAGTTAGATGCAGAAAAAACACATCCATCCCCACTGAAGTGCTGTTGGTGGACTTGTCCCCACCTCCTGGGGTTTAAATGTCTGACTTCAAAGTAATATTCTTAATGTGAATAAATACCTGCTACAAATACAAGTTTGTAAATGAGATTAAAATGGTCAGAAGCAGGAACTTCTAAATGTTTGGTAACTATATCTAACTGTCTAGGGAGCCCGAGGGACTATAATGAATCTATAAAACAAGTTAACACCTGCTCCTCACACTTCTGTTAATTAAAATTCAGCAGAGATACAAGTCATTGAAATGAGTGATCTGTCACTCCACAGGAGCCAGTCTGGAGCAGAGCCTCTGTCTAGACACCCCTGCAATTACCACATTTTGTATCTGGTATGCCATCTTCCATGCCTCTCCAGCCTGGGCAATTGGGTTATTTCCTAAGGGGTGAAGGACAGAATATCAGCCCTCAAGTTCACAGCCATTTCTAGTTTTGACTAGAAAAACTCCAGACAATCTGTTTTGATAGTGGGGAGGTCCATATGGGTGCAGAGCTGCCTATAAGCTCTCAACCCTCAAATAACAGCACCACCATCTCAACACTACAGAATGTGGTGCTGAAGTTACTGGAAAAGAATCAGTGTGGTAGCACAGCCCAATCTTTGGCAAGCAAAGTGACTGCCATATGCCAGACAAGGGCAGCACTTGTCCATCTAGCAAGTTCAGAAGAGATGCTACCTGAGGTGTATTTGTTTCAGTTTATTCCACTACGGTATTGAAGATCTAGCCTTGCTCTGTCCACCATAATGAGGTCTCTGCCTCCTTTTGGGGCTTGGGGAAGCTGGGATGGCCCTGTCCCTTTCCATCATCCTTACCACACATTTTCTGGGATGTTTGTAAGTGAAAACACCATACTGACTATTTGTTGCGTGGTTCAAGGCTGTTGTTGCCTCTGCTGAGCAAAGGCTTTCTACACAGAGCATAGAAGATCTGAGGAGAAAAGTCCTATAGAACATTTAAGGGTTTGAAAGTAATTCAGCCACAGACAAGTTGTTGAAGTGAAAAGTATGGCTAATGTCCAAGTGGCAGCGCACTGCAATATAAAATGAAAGAAAAATCAAGGCTTGATTTACAAGGGCTCTGGTAAAAATGCTATGACACAACACTGGTACATTTTAAATAGGGATTTGAGTGTTCAAATCTTTCACCAAGTAATATTGAAGGATTTAGACTTACTATTTTTTTGTTTCAGATGGAATATTTGCAGAATTTTTCTCATCACACAACATTATTGATGGCAGTGCAAGCTGAAATAGGAATCTGAGGTCCAGTCCTGGCTTGTTCATGCATGATATCTTATTACTTTTGTAGAAAATAGAGATATCCAGCAGAAATTATCTGTATTTTCCAGGTTATTTGTGACAGATTTAGAGACAACTGTTATGAAAGCACCTAAGAAAATGCCCTGTTGTGGTCACATATTCAACTGCAATCAATGCATCTGCTTCCGGGATCCATAAATATTTCATGGCCATCTAGCCATGAATGCAGATAATGCTGTGTCTTGCACATAGGTACAATAAGTGGACCTGTTCATGTCTAGACTTCTTTTTCCAACTGGTTACATTTTTGTTTAAAAAGATCCCCAACAAGGTCCTCCAGATGATCAGAAAATGACAAGCCTCTGAAGCCCGAAGTTCTTCAGATTTGCTCATGCTTTACTTAGGTGCACACCCTTTAGGAACATGACTGCATGCAAGGAATTCATGGATTCTCCTGGCACATCTTGATGAATCCTGCAAACAATTGTCATCCTCTTACAAAAGCATTCCCAGTCTTTTCCTTCTCCTGCTTTTCTTAGAACATTCCTTATTAAAATCTTTCAGTCTTTCTTTTCTACTTCTATCATTTTTCCTTAATTCATCTCCCCTTTCACCTCCCCTGTTTATGAACTAGTGACCAACCTCATTTTCCAATCTCCACACATCACCTTGGCCTGCTGACCAGTGTCCAGTTCTCAGCTGGTGAAGCTGTGGTCTCCATCAGCTTTATTTTGGACAAGTGGTGAAGGCTTTGTGAGCAAGACAATGTGCCTGTGTCTACACAGGCCCACTGCATAACTAAAACCTGTTAGAAGCAAAAGTTGTAAGAAGCCAAAAATTAAAATAAGGTGGGAATGCATTTCAGTTTTTCATTTTCTCTTACAAGATCCATCTCTTCCTTCATCTCCCTCATTTTATTCTCCAGCTAATTAATTTCATCAAACTCCTATTTTCAAAGAAATATGTCCTACCTGTCCAATTATCTTCCACCCCCTGTGCCTGTATAGGCAGAATTAAACGGTGTATTTACACAGCCATGTCCTCCTTTTTAGCTGATTCTAATACAGGGACAGTGTACTAGAGGAAGGAAAGTTTTGTTTTGTTGAGGTGGAGACCCCTGATTTAAATAGGTGGAGCTGTATTCCCGTAACATGGCAGATTTGGGATTTGGTGAGTAAATTGCACCAACTCTCACACTCACACATGCGTAAGTGGTCTCAGGAGCCGTATTGCAAAGCAGTCCCCCTTGTAACACATCACCTCAGCATACAGCTTTAAGGGCCTTAAAGCTTCTATAAAAAAGTTGTTTCCATAGTTCCTGGCCACTTTCTGAAAGTGACAGATTCTGCAGCTAGGGAGTAGTTTAACAGCTGATTACATTTTTTTTTTTAAGCCCATTTGCTTATTTTTGTAAGGCAGGTAAATTTAAAGTTAATATACAGCCCTTCTATAGCCACAAATAATACAATGAACCTTTGTCCTCCAATATTGCAGCAGGGATCTGATCCAGTAGACACTTACTGTTAAGTTTATATGATGTAAATATACTCTGATATATCTTGATTCACCAGAAATTTATTTTTCTGCTTTATTTACACTGTACAGATAGTGCCATTTATCCCTTGAAAGTAGCAACAGATATAAAATAGAGACCATATGGAATATTTTCAAGCTCTGAAGATTTTATCATCAGATCTGAGAATATGTTTCTTTCCATTTTGAATACATATGACTCACTTAACATTTTGTATTTAGGCTTCCCTTTGAGCTATGCTGCATTAGTTTTTGCCTTCATGAGTTTCTATAAGAGTACAAGTAATTTTTATTGGTAAAGATATGTGATCAGTATTTACTCTCTGTTCTTAAATTCAGCTTATATTTTTGTTTTGTCTTTGTCAGTATATTCTTAACTCTCTATATCTACATTTACCATAAGGCGACATTAGTGTTGACATTGCAAACAATATCATCTTCAATCTCAAATGTAAAAATAAAAATATATCAGTTCTTCATAAAGGTGATAATATAAAATTTGTGACAGCTGCAATAAAACAAAATATATTGACTTCCTTTCCGTGTATTTTTGCACCCGAATCACACTCTCAAGCTCCCTTTACAATCATGAAAACTTTTAATCACATGTGCCCATTAAGTTGTACTTCAAAGCACAAGTCAAGTATCACCAAGTCAGTCTAAAAATCTTTCCTGTTGAATCCCCTATATTATTGGCCAGCATGCTATGATATCCTGTATAGCCTGAGGATGAGATAAACAGAAAGTGCACAGAGATACTAGATTTGCATGCTAACCAAGTAAGCTGTGTGATAATAAAAATAGAAAATCCCTAGGGCTTTCTTCCTCTTTGTTCCAACAGATATGGAAGTGTAACAAGCCTTGGAAAACACAAGATGATGTAAAGATCTAAAGATAGTAATTTCTGTTAAACAGGACTTTTTTTGGTGTGGACCAGGACTGTAGTGTATCATCATGATGTTTGTCCATGACCAAACGGACTCTCTTGGATCCTTGCAGATAACACCTCCCAGAGTGCAGCTGAAGAGGATGTATGTTCCATTAAAACACAGATAATGGGATGTCTGGCACTGGAAAACAATTCTGAGGAATAACATATAGCTTATGCTCCAAGTTCATTATCCAAAAATATTTCCTAATCACTTCTGCAGAAATAGTCATAGATATTAAAAAAATCAGCGACAGCGATGAAGTGTCTGTCAGACTCTCACATGCAAAAGCACCAAGCACAGCTGGGGCAGTGGTGAGCCCAAGCAAATTCTAATGCAATTGCTGAGGATAATTAGAAAATAAAATAGATTAGATTTACAGAAATGAGAAATTAAAGGACTTGATGGTCCTGCCTGTTGTCCTTCACTACCTAAAAGGCAGGAAAATTTTGAATCACAATGTAGTTGAATTTTCTGAGCAATAACAGAGGTTGAAAGCATTTGCTGTGAGTGTATTGAAACTATAGAAATATGCTTATTTCTAGACGAAGATGTTATTAACTTGGTTTTGAGGCTGTAAATAATTTGTTCATTTGGGAGAGAAACTTAATACTGTGAGCACTATTAAAAACAGATATTTATAGCACTGTGGCACTTAATTTTACAGCTGTGTTTGTGAGCTCCTTTACACTTTGTCTGAGGAATCTTTCACATACCCTAGGAACTGCAACAAGCTAGAGATTCCAGGCATCTGGGCAGCAGCCCTGTCTCTACAGGATGGTAAGGAAAGGCAGGGGAGTGACAAATTACCCAGCTCCACTCTGGGAGTCAGGATTAACCACTGCACTGTTAAGGCACTGAGACGCTTCCATCAGAGGTGTTTATGGAGCCCTGGCACCAGCTGGACACTCTAGGGCAGTACTGGGCCATGCACCTCCTGCCTGTCTCTTCCAGCAAAGACCACCTGGCTCTTTATCTCCTGAAAGGCGTTGGGGCAGAGGGTGCCTTGCCCTGCTCTCCAGGATGAATCCCAAGGCACAACTGCTACTGCCCATGCCGTGCAAAGGAATACTGCTCTCTCCCCACAGGAGTAGGGGAAATTGTAGATGCTCAAGCTCCACACTGACCCCATTTTCACTGTGGTCACTGGAGGTTTTTGTAGCTGTTGAACTGCTCAAACATGTCAGAACACAGGAGTAAAAGGAAGTTTTCAAATAAATAATTATAAGCACAATAGGAAACTACCAGTGGTAAAGGTATAAAAATACAAAAAAAATCCCCAAACAACTCAAACTATTTCCTTCTATCCCCATGGCCTTAACTTTTGCATGATTTAGATCAATGCTGTTACAAGGTTGCTGAGATGTTAAACCCCAGCTATTCTGATAACTTGCCAGTTTAGCAGAGTTCAATTAGTAGGGGACAGCCTAAACCCCATAGACTTTGGCATCTCGCCCACAGCTACACACATTTTAAACCACAACAACCCTGTCTTATGCAACAGTGGAGAAATATCACAGCTGCAGGAATATAAGAAGGGTAAAGTTTCCAAAGCTGAAAGACTTTCTTTGACAACAGTGTTAAAAGGTTTAAGTGGGTTCACATACTCCAGTGCCAGTCTCAGTCAAAAAAGAAAAAATTGTTAGAAAGAGAGAAGGTGATCACTGAGGAGAGGAAATCAGGAAGAGGCTCAGGAGACAGATAGCATGTAACACTGACTTAGCAAGATTTAGTAAGATTCGAAGAAGGATTTGATGTTTGTCATCTAACCCAATCAAAAATTTTGACAGTTTTATAAAACCTGCAAGTGCATGGCATCCTGTAACCATTTGACATTAAAGTGAACATTTATGAAGGGACAGATTATTTTCTTACTAGGGAGTTTCTTGCACCTTGATTTTTAAGATCTGCAGTGCTCATTAGCAGTGAAGAGAGATAATTTTATAAGGGCCTTGGATTATCCACAATGTAACTGCATAAGGTTCCAATTTTTAAATATTTTTCATTTTTTTCAATTTAAAAAGTGCTAAGTGGGAATGTGGCAAGAAGTACAATAGGGATTATTAGGGATATAAAGGAAAAATGGTAAGACACAAAAGATTAAATTCATGCACTGAAATGGGAGAGATCATTGAAATTGAGGTGGGGGAAAGTATGTAATTAGTTATTTGAATTTGGAATGTTTTAAATGCTGTCCTATAATTTGAATGGCTCTGAACCTGAAAAAGTAGGCCATTAATTTCTTCCCATTACCACCACACCAGGGGTAGAAAGGGACTACTTCTGTGGTTGTTGACACAATACCATTCTTTCACATTTCTTCCTAAGCTTCCTGTTTACCTACCTTGTAGGTAAATTCACATATATGGTGCAAGTAGTCTGACCACTGGACCAAATGCTTTGCAAATTAGGCACATATCCGTACCTCGATAAATGAGAAGATAACAAATAGAGCTTTGTATTATGACAGTTACAGAGTAGATTCTTGTTTCTATCATTATCCTCATTCTAATGATAAGTAGCTCATTAGAAATTGAATTAGCAGTGAGAAACCAAGGCCCTGATCATCGATTTGATGATGATGCAACATCTGACACCAGAAAATTAAATAGCTCTCTGATTGTCACTTCTCTCATCACAGGATGGCAACTGTTCTGTGCGTGTTAATCATGTCTCCATTAGGAGATGTAACAAAATCATCTATGAAAGGGTCCTGTGGAAAGTGTTAATGCAAATTATCAGCTGGGGTGGGAATATAAATTGAGTTGCAGACAGCAGTGCTCCTAGGGGAGCAGTTCTTCCTCCTTCCTCTACCTGTACTATACCTAAAATTCAGTGACCTCTTTGGGAGCAAGCATGCTGCTTCTGTGCACACCAGGAACGTACTTAAACACACACACACAGTACCTTATCCTGCTTATCTCAGGAACTTTGGTATAAAGCTTACACATACAGCCATAAAGCAGTGGTGTTACATCCTCAGGGGAGTCTGATTTAAAACTAAATAAGGAATACCTCCAGATGTTCCCACTGCACTGAAGTAACTTGGATTCTTCCGTGCACTTGAGCTACACTTTAAACCTAACTGCACAATTACCTCCTAGAAGTTCTGCAACGCCAGCCAGCAGCACCTACTCTAATCTCATACACTTGATCTAAAACACAAAAAATAAAAATTTTAAATTATTTTGCTTGAAGTACAAAGAAAACATTAAGCAAACTTTAAGTCATTGAAAAATTCCCTTTTTCATTATGTCCTGTCTCCAAGAGCATTTCTCATCATCCTCAAAACAACCAGGGAAATTTGTTGATGCCATAAAGGTGCACTGTTATCAATGAAAATTTTACTAATAATTTTACCTTTTAATAGTAAGTAAAATCTGGGTGAAATCCAAATTAATAAGTGGATTTTATTCCTACATCTTTCACACTGTGCTTTGGAGCCTTTACAGCATACTCTTGATGAATTTTACTTCATAATAGTAGGATGAAAATAGCCCCCTGGGGTAACTCTAGAAAAATACCTACATTTAGATGACCCATGTCGAGAACAGAATTTGCTAACAGCACTTCAGAAGAAACCCATACCTACTTCCAAGATTCCCCCAAAACTGAGCAATTCTCAAGCACTCATGTAAATATGGGTAAGCCCAGGACACTGCCTCCAGATTTGTGACCACAGGAAACATCAGACTCTAAAGTCACACTGAGTCCTGTCTTCCTAAGCCCCAGCTTTCTGGCAGCACATCACCAGTAGACGTAATCTATGTCCAGTAGACATAGATTGCCAGAACACCTGCTCAGCAATTGATTCAGCATCTATCTGGAGTTACGACCTCCAGAAAGCTTAGTTTTCTTCTGGATCCTTTGGCAATAACAGAAGGGATTGTGAGAAGCATGCATGCTCTTTCCTCACCTTCCAGGTACTACTTCTCCCTTTTTTTTTATATATCCATGCTCACAGAAAATGTGGTTCTGTATACTGTGTTGTGCAGCTACTATAAACATGATATTCAGGGGTAGCTTTGGAATCATTACATGCTTGTGAGGTCTGTTTGTAAAGTCTCCATCTGACAACATGTCACTGCTGGATGCACTTTAATTGCTGTCCCAGTCATTTGTGAGCTCAGCATGCTACATCTGAACCAGCAACAGTGTGTACTTTCAGGTATAAATATTAGAATGAGTAATAGCAATAATGTTCAACCTCTGGACAAGGGGCAGAGGGATCTTGGAGGGCCATGTAGGGCAGAAGAGGCATCTCTGTTTTACTCTCCTAACTTCCCTTCTACTGCCAGCCTGACCTTATTGAAGTCCTGGACTTCTCTACAGGCAATCCCCTGACAGAGAGATGCTGCCCTGTCAGGGAGCACTGCACCAAGAGCACGAGGATCCTGCCCCGAAATCCAGGTACTCTGCACATCTCTCCTCATGTCCCTTCTCACTGAGGGTGCAGTACTCTCACTACCCCCGTGGTGCAATGGCTCTGCTTGGGTACCACTATTTTGCCAAAAATGCAATGCAAAGTCTTGGCATGTCTGCAGTTCCCAGAGTGACGGCACACCATGCAGCCAAGCACTGAGGGGATTGAAAGCATGCTTTTTGTGTTAGAAGTACAGATTTTGAGCTTGGTCACCACACAAGATAAATGTCATAGCTGAAGGGATAACCTCTGTTCATTTTTTTAAGATAAGGGGAGAATGACCCCATTGTATGTACAGGTAGGATAATGCAGTTTGTTCAGTCATTTTCATGTCTCTGATGGGCATCAGAAGTTCCAGGAGAAGGACAATAATTTGAACAAAGCTTTCAAAAGGGGTGACTTGTTTAGGAGAAGTTAACTTTGTATGTACTTACCTCTAATAAGACAACAGACCTTGATTATAGTGAAAGCACTAGCCACTATCTTTTTAAAGAGATAATTGGTCTAACTCTGAAGCCCTTTTATCTGTAAAGTGAAGCTTATTCACACAGATTCTGCACAACAGAGTATTTCTTTGTATATTAGTGAATCATATATATATTTACATGTATATATATGTGTATATATCTATTATATGTATATATGTATATATGTATATATGTATATATGTATATATGTATATATGTATATATATGTATGCATGTATGTGTGTATGTAATTGACCCTGTCAGGATCACATTAATGTTCATTAAATATTAAAATAATAAATGTCCCATCAGGAAATACAAACCTGCTTAGACACATTTCCTTTTCATTTTTTCTTTTATCAACATTTGATTTTCTTCTTTTTAAAATAAAAAAATGTGGGCATTTTAGTATGAATGGCCACAGATAGCCCCACCATGGCCAGAGAAAGCAAGATAAGCAGAAAGCCAAATTTGTCTTCCCTGATTTATAGTAAGTTTTCTTCACTGAAACTTGGCACTTGACCTTGGCTTGGATTCTGCTTCACTGTCTCTGCATCCCACTCATGTTGCTGTCTGTGATGGAGTGAATGATCTTCCAGCACAGAGGACTCTGAAGCATCAGCGAATTAGAATTACAGCCTTCAGAAACATTTGACAAATTACAATAAATTTTGGTAGATCAGCAAGGCATTTCTAAATTGTTTCCCTTTGCAGGTTTGCAAAGCACATAAAGTGCAAATTAAAGTGTTTGCCCTTCCACTCTTGGTAGCCAACTGACCTGCATGCAGACACAGAGCTCTAGACTAACAGAAACACTACTGCGTGCTGCCTTTGCCTGGGGAAGAGAGTACTGCTGGAGGGAATAAAGCAGAGAGATGGTGTAAGTAGCAGGCAGGAAGCTAAAATGCAGGAGAAGGGCAGAGGATGGGAATCTGGTGGGGAATCCAGCTGTGACAGCAAGAGGGGAGTGGTTGTAAGGGAAACAGATGGGAAGAAAGGCAGATGGGAGATTAGGATTCAAACACATAGTAACCCAAACTTTTTTAGATCAGATGGTCATGGAAAAATGTAGTTTGCCTCCAGTCACTCCTAGAGATCGAACTGGATGATCTCAAGAAGTCCCTTACAATAAATATTATTTTTTGTTTAGCATCAGCCCTCCAAATTGCAAGTGTTTCACTTTACAGTGTATAAGATCAAAGGGTTTCCCTAACTAGATAGAGATGAATGTAGCAAAAAATGTACATAAAATCAGATCCCCATGAAAACCCAACAGAAAGGTAATTTATTTATTTAAGGGGCCATATATGAAATGCTACAAATAGGATTGGACTTTTTGAAATCAGTATTTTTAAAATTTAGATCTTACATTGCTATTTGCATATAAGATTCTGTAGCTACTATAGAAAAATTCACATATAAGAATTTAGAACCAAAAGATCTATAATAACATTAATAAATTAAAAATAAATTAAAAAACAGCAACAAGAAAATCAAAACAAACAAACAACCACAGAAAAGAAACTTGTTTAAAGAACCTGTAGAAAAAAAATAATTTCAGAGTAGATGATAAATTCATAGAGCAGATAAAACAGCACATAAGGAATCCACGTCTGCTCGACCAAGGCTTTGAATTAACTTTAGAAGATGGAGCCAGGAAGCAGCAAAGAGGATAAAATGAACCATGTGTCCTGGAATAATTAGACAATTCTCTGACACAGCCCACACATTTTGGCTGGTTCAGGCCTGTTTCATGGCTGGTTCCATGTTCCAATGTCCCTCGCTCTGGTCTAAGTTCCTCTGCAACCACAAGCAGATGTTCTCTAGACTAAAATTCAGAACAGAGAAAACAAGTTATATTGCAAGGTTTAAATAACTAGTGGGGTCATTAGCAATCTGCCCAGAGTTGATGATGCTTTGGAGACGCTTTGAGAGCAGATACATAAGCATGAAGGAGGAAGGAGGCACCATTTTAGAGATCGAAATAGACCACAGACTGTGCTCTTAAAACATCTCTGCACGTTCATGGGGAAAAAAAGCAGGGAAAACAGCACATCTACATGATTCTTTCTCAACATGTTGTGCTCTTAAAAATGTTCATTTGTCATTGAGATGATTTATTGTGTTCTTCACTTGGAGCTATTGTCAGTCCACAAGAGCTATTTCACTAGTTTACAACTGTGTCAAATCAAAGTTTTACAGATCTGTCATTTTATCCAGACTATTTTTAGTGCAGGTGTTTTGCTTACATAGAAGGAAGCAGCAATATATTGTGATCAAAGAGGACTTGAAAGTCCAGAGTGCCAGCACCAGCTCCCCATCAGGTGCTAGCTGACTCATTGGCTTTTAATGTGTAACTAACGACGAGCAATCGAGGTAGCAGTTGATAAGACTGTCTCACTGAAGTTAGCAGGAATGAACAAATGCTGTCCTAATGAATACTGATGCTGACTCGGTTAATACTGCTAAAGCAGTAGAAAATTTGAATAAAAAGTGTAGGGAATGTTATGATGTATTAACGTCTCTCTCATTTCTGAGGATTAAATCACTGCAGACCTACGGGTTCCTTTGCCCTCAGCTCCGCTCTGCCGCGCCCGGACCCCTCGCTACACCCCTCGCAGCCGCTCTCGGCGCCTCACAGCCCGAGGCAGCACCGCAGAGGCGCGGCCGTGCGGAGCCGTGCGGAGCCGTGCGGGGCCGTGCGGAGCCGTGCGGAGCCGTGCGGAGCGGTGCGCGGGGTCGCGCAGAACCCCCCGGGCGGGGGGGGCCGCGGCCCCCCGGACACGGAGCGGGAGCATCCCTGAGTGAGCGCGGGCGCATCCCGGAATGCGGACGCGGGGATGCTCCCGCCAGGCTGCTCCAGGCGCACGCAGAACTTTTTGCCGGCTGCAGCCGCGTTCCCGGCTGGAGTTGGAGCTCCTTTTGCTCTCCCCAGGCTGCTGCTGCTCCCGTGTCGTGAGCAACATACCGCAGCGTGTTGTTTTATTTATCCCAGACAGGAACGGCTTGCTCTCGAAACTACAAATTAAAGGATGCCGCTTGCATAACAAGTGGCAATAGTTTGTATCTTACATACTAATTACCCGTCACCTTAATTTAGGCTAAGCCAAAGAGGGGCTTTTTTATTCCCGAGGCGGGCTCGTTCGATAGAGCAGTCTGGTGTCTTGGAGCCACGTATTCCTTCCCCTCGCTGGATTACTGTGGGCAGAGGATTAAGAGCCAGCATGTTGATGAGGCACCCTGAGGTGCGGGGAAGCAGGGGACGNCGCCCCCGCCGCCTTCGGGCAGCAGCTCAGCAGCGGTGAGTGAGCGCCCCGCGGGGCCGCTGCCGGCAGGGGGCCCGGGGCTGCCCCGGGTAATGGGCTTGCGTGGCCAGGAGCCCCGCGGGGCGGCGGGGACCGTGCGTCCCGTCGGCAGAGCCGGGCAGAGCCGCGGCGGGGGGGCGCCGCCGCCGACCCGGCAGGTACCGCAGGAACACGAAATGCGCCGAGCAGACGAAACCTGCCCTTGTCTTTGCAACGTTGTTGTTGCTTCTTGTAATTTTCTAGTACGCCCGTGGATAACACTGCCCGTAGGTAGATCCACTTAACTATGTTGAAATACTGTTAGACTTATGTTGGGTTTATCCCCTTGTGTCATAGTTACTAAACAAGTGGGCTTATGACATATTATTTCAAAAAGGTCACTTGCAGGTAAAAAAGTCTGCTCAGGACACTAAATGCAATGTGAAATGCTTTAAAATATATCATATGGGCTCAGTTATGTGGTATTGATCAGCACAGTGAAACTAAAGCTGCTTTTTTTGCATAAAATAATTACGAAATTGCTGGAATTTTTGCTGAAACAAGGATGAGTTTTTGTATCAAATGTCGCACCAAAGCTTTCCTGCAAGTTGCAAGGATCCTGCAACTTTTTTGTAGCTCCCTGGTCACTGACTGATTGTGTGATGGATGTGATTTTAAGTATTGTGTTACTTCACTTTGTGTTCATGCAATTTTCACTTTGTACTAAAACAGTGTAAAACGCCCAAGTTTTAATCATGAAAACATAAAGTGAGGAATAAAAAGTGATGTATATTCCAAAAAGGAAAGGGAAAAAAAAGAAAATGAGAGTTTTCCCCACTGTATGGAGCCACAACTGTGTGTTAGTCCTTCTGTTCAACAGGAGGGACTGTTCCTGAAGACCCATAAATGAGTGCCACTGTTCACCCACAGAGCTTCACTAGTGTGTACTGTCGAAGCTTTTATGATGGTACCGGCACCACAGACTAATACAAACAGCAGAAAAAACCAGGAATTTTCCTGCCCATGAGCAGAAACTGTGCAGACTGGAAATAAATAATTTTCACAAAAGTGAATTGGCCCATTTCAGTAAAATTTCAGCTACATTTATTGACCACTCAATGATGTTCAATTTGCTTAGAATATGCCTTGCTTAACACAATATAAAGCTGGGTGCCACATTATGCCAGAAGTTTCAGAGAATGGGACAGGTGTAAGAAGCCCAGGCATGTCCCTCCATGATTCTTCTGAGATATAGTCTAACAAGTAAAGGCCTTTCATGCTGATGTCTTTCCCATGGCCAGCTTATTCTAGGAAAGGCACATGGCCTAAATATCATTGCCATCCTGATTTCTGCCTGGTTTAAGATTTTTGGGGCTCTTTGCAACCTCTGTGAGTTAGAAGAACATCAGTGTTTGCTAAATTTAGCATGAGGTAAGTTTTGGCCCTGTACCAAAGTAACCTGGGATCATGACAGCTTCTCTGAGATTTAGACTGACCTTTTCCTCTTCAAATCAATATGAATAGTGGAAAACAGAGTAGAGAGTAAGGGGATTGGAATGTGGTTAGTTTTGAGTTTGATTTTTTATTCATTATTTGGCTTGAAAATTTCTGTGGCAAATAAAATTCCTAATCAGATTTAGAAAAAGGTTACCTAAAATTGCATGGTACAAGTAGTAGTGAGAAACGGCGTCATTAATAGCATGGTCACATGAAGAGGCCCTGAAGCTGTTTTGGGGTATGAACATTAACTTTGAACAAGTTAACACTACAGACCAAGCTCTGATGACTTTAAGCTTGTAACTGTTTCCTTTTAATAATCGTCTGGCTTGTAAAGTCCCTGTCTGTAGCCCAGCCAGGAAGGTGATCAGAGGGAGTTGCGGAGTAACGTTTCCACGCCTTGCCGTGCAGGCACGAAGGAGACCGCGTTCGTCTCGGCCGTGACGGCGGCGGGGCTCGTGCACTCGGTGACGCGGTCGTGCAGCGCGGGGAACATGACCGAGTGCTCCTGCGATGGCACCCTGCGGCACGGCGGCTCGGCCAGCGAGGGCTGGCACTGGGGCGGCTGCTCTGACGACATCCACTATGGAATGGCCTTCAGCAGAAAGTTCCTGGACGTGCCTTTCAAGAACGTAACAGGCAAGAGCGGGAGCGGGCTGGTGGCGATGAACCTGCACAACAACGAGGCTGGGAGACAGGTAGGTGTCATTCAGATGTGGCAGCAACTGCTCGATCACCTTCATTGACAAAATGGCATCAGCCAAAGGAGGTGGGGCCTTGGCTGCAGGTATTCATGGGGCCAGTGGCAAGAACAGCAGTAACATCACCAAAGAAACATGTACAAACTCAGAATCAGAGCTGGTTTTAACCAACTGATTTCTGTATGTTAAAATAAAATCCATGAAATAAGTAATAGATCTCCAGTGCTTAAATAGTTAATTATCTTAATTAGATATTTGATATTCAGTTACAAACTTGAAATAGTCCTGTTATCATCATAATATGATACGATTTTTGTCACTGATTATTCTGTCATTATCATAACCTGCATTTTTAATTCTCTCTAATACTGAATGAGAAGGTCAGCCGGACACAAGGCCTGATTACTCATCTGCAGTCTGCAGTCCACACTTGAGAGTGCAAGTTTAACATTCCTCAGAGGGGAAATCAAGAGTTAATATTTTCTTTAAAAACATGGAATAGAAATGATACCTTAAAAGTAGCTCATCAGTTAGGACATGCATCAAAGAAGTGAAAGGAGACTGATTTTGGATGGCTTTTTTCCAGCCCAAAGAACTTCCAACCCAGGGTTGCTGAGGAAGATGGTGTGTTTGGGTGTGTGACATTGGATTTTCCTTTCTGTCCTGCAGAGGATATAAAATGTGGGCAGAGATAGCCTATACAGGGAGATGTGAGCCTGTAATCTAGTGTTTGGAGCTTACATCTGGAATGGCAGAGATTTGTATTATTTTTCCTTTAAAATTACTTTCTCTGCTTTACCTTGGAGATTTCATCTTTAATGGCTCTCTCTGGGCCCATAGTACTTTAAATCTGTTCTGCTCAGTGACACAGCTTTAAGTACATGAATGAAAAAGGAAGGGAAAATCCTCTGGTTTTGGCTACACATATTGATGGACTCCGTTGTGACTCCAAAATTTCCTGTAGCTGGAAGCAGTGTTAGTGGGTTTTACTGTAATCAACTTTCCTATCTGCCATAGACAAGGAATAGCCATAGTAAGCCATCATAAGAGCCATGGTCGTATAACTGAAAATTACTTTAATTTGAAGTAATTTTTACAGATAATATGTATTATTTCATTTAAGCTATGTAGTCGGAAAAGCAGAAAATCTTTCAGGTTCCTTCTAACCCAAACCATTCCCTGTTTCCATGGTACTGTGACAAAGACCCGTTTTATAACTGAAGTAGATGAAGCAAACTTTAAACCTAAGTAAAAGCTGAGAACAGTTACTATGAGTTCAATTAGATGCCAGTCCGCTAAATCATCTCCAAGGAAAGGTGATTGATGTCTTGTAGTAGGAGATGTTAATAAGAGGAACAGAAGATTAAATGCTTATTTCCTTAAGGAAAGAGCAAAGAGTTGTTTAACATGTTTGTAGAGTGAGATAGTTAAGGAAGAAATATATAGTCAACTTCCATGCATAAATATTTTGTAATTTAATGGCAAAATATAGGATAAAGCAAATATTTTGATCACTGTCCAGAATGAAAAAGAATGTTTATTGTTGGTACTTGGGATTTCTAGCAGCAATATTATCTGAAGTAAAGTTTAGCATAACTCTTCATTTTTGTTTTTTCAAATCTTAACTAGGAGATCCTGGAAAATGTTGGCCTTCATGTTTTGGGGCTTACAAGAAGGATGTTTTGATATCTTATGACCTTTTGTAATAAATACTATCGTGTTCCTGGTTTGGTGTCTTGCAAGAGCAGTCTTCCAGGGACAATACTTCTGTGTTTGTTTGGAGTTAGTAACAGAACTGGTATGTGCAGAATTCTCTTGTTTCTCTTCTATTTCAGTACAAAATATTATTTTATACTTCCACATCTCATAGTTATCATATCAACATATAAAAACTTTAAAGCCATGTGTCTTTTGAGTTGTCCATTAATCTGACTCTCAGAAGATTCAGATTGCATCCTTATTCTGTTACAAGATAAACATTCATCATCTTTTAGCACAGCAATTTTCAGTGTGCTTAGATGTGTGTATGTGAGTTGGACTCTTCTGCTCCATTTACAAAGGGATGTGGGGAGTCAGTCACTATGGGTTGACTATCATTGTATTAGTATTACTTTGCTGGAAAAATTCTGCTCACTTTTCCACTTGTGGAAATTTATTTGATGTGGGTCTTGTTTGGAGAGTTTGTTTTTACTGATACTTGTGGATTGGTAAGAGACTCACCAAGTTTGGAACTGTTCTTAAGTGATGCACCTCTGGTAGGACATGTGCTTGTCTTCATGAATGATCATATTAGTTCTACCAGTGGCTGAAAGTGGGACATTTGATTACAGGCATTGTTTCCTGTGACAAAACAAGTACTGGCAGTCCTTGTCTCACAGCTGAGAACAGTGCCTGCAAACAGAAAGCTTGNACTGCTGGAAAAATTCTGCTCACTTTTCCACTTGTGGAAATTTATTTGATGTGGGTCTTGTTTGGAGAGTTTGTTTTTACTGATACTTGTGGATTGGTAAGAGACTCACCAAGTTTGGAACTGTTCTTAAGTGATGCACCTCTGGTAGGACATGTGCTTGTCTTCATGAATGATCATATTAGTTCTACCAGTGGCTGAAAGTGGGACATTTGATTACAGGCATTGTTTCCTGTGACAAAACAAGTACTGGCAGTCCTTGTCTCACAGCTGAGAACAGTGCCTGCAAACAGAAACTTGGACATGTTAAGCATTAATTGGCATTAGATCAGGCAAACTGATCCCATTGACACCCTTCTTTGCTGCAAATCAGTCTCTCCTTTCTACCCCATCTGTCTGTTCTAGCCACAGATTACCACCCTGTGCTGCTCCCTCTGTTAATTGCATTGGATCAGTGAAAGAAGGAAAATTTAAAAGTGATCTCTCTCTCAGGTTTAAATTTGAAAAAAGAGCAGTGTTTGTCCCTGTTCTTCACTTAACCCTGCACTCTTGTTGTGTGTGTTGTACCACCAAGGCTGGGTGGCAATAGGGGCAGGAGGAACTGCTCAGATGGGCTTGTGGCTGACCACAACACTTGTGGACCCAGCTCAGTTCCACACTGATCATTTCTCACAAGCTATCAGTCAGTTCCATAACCCACCTAGGAAAGCCTGTCCCAGCTTGCTCAGAATGACACATCTATCACTAGGTTTCTCTAATAGTGCTCCTCTGAAGCTCTCCATGGAATTTTGTTTCATAGGGAGAATCCTCTCACTGTTTCCTGAATAACTGAACAGATTCACCATATAGACCTAAAATGTGAAACAGAACACTGGTTGTGGAGTCAGTCTGGAAGTCATGGTCCCAGTAACTCTGCAGTCACTGTGCACTGCTGAGCCACAGGTGCGTGCTGCAGCTGTGTCCCACCTGAAGGCCCTGTGGGCTCTATAGGCACAATCTTAGGTTTGCTTGCAACATCAGGAGATGCCTAATCCCTAAATTTTGCCAGATGTTCAATTATGGGAGCTTTTTCATTGAAGTTCACATAACAGACTGAGATGCAGTAGCATGTTCTGTGATCAGGCAAAGCAAAATGTCACCTCCCTGTGCTGGCAACTTAAAGTATATTGGAGTCCAGGCTTAAAATTTGTCCATCCTAGCAGCTGGGAAGCCAGACACTGAATCACATTTGTAGTTCTTGCATTCATCTTCTCATCCATGAGGCTAATGTATGCCTCATTTTTATATTTTGATATCAGTCTAAGACTTCAACATCAGTTTGTGCTCCTGTTTCGAAACTCTGTCTCTCTCTACTTTTGTTTAATTCATCCTCAGAGAAAGACTCTGAGTGTCATTTGCTGGGCTACTTGCCCACATGGAAGTAACTCACCCTTAGCACCTAGCAGGCATGTCCAGAGCTTCCTCTGACAATTTCTGGATCTTTCTGCCCTTAGTAAATACCTTATCATACTGCAGTGAAAACAAGGATTACATCTGTAACCTTATAAATCTAGTAGCACAATATGATTTAAAACTATTTTGAAGTTCTAGTTACTTGACAAAAATAACTTATCATTCAAAATTGGAAAAATACTATTAAATCCTCTCTTTTTTTAAGTTGTGTGTAAAATTTATCTTTTGATAGTGTTTCTCCTTTCCTTCATATTTTTATTAGGTCATGTGTCTTCTGACAGACTTTTTTTCCTTGTATTTTAAATTCTCATCTGCCTCAATCACTCTTACATCTTAATGATAATATTCTGACTACCCAGTGATTTGTTATTGACAGATTCTTGAGATATGAGCAAGGTCAAGTCTGTCTATTAAAGACAAACTAGTCTGTGTAGAAGAGATGAACTAGAACTAGTGCTAGTTAATACTAGTAAGTATCTACCAGTTTAACTAGCACTTGATTTGCCACTAAAAGAGTCTGTGTGTGCTCATAGGAGGGAGTTTGCTTGCTGCAACATTCTTATTTCTTCCAGTAGTGCAGAAAAATCTCCAATTGCAAAAGCAGCCCACAGCATGTGGAAGTATCTCCTGTACAGGTGCACCTCTTTGCCAGGTTTAGTTTGCAAAGGCTAATGGCTGTTCCAGGCCAGGGCATATGCCTGCTCTTTCTTGCTAATGTTTTTTTTGTGAATGTCTTGCATATTTGGCTTCCATAGTAACCTCCACCTACAAATTGTTCCTCTTCATTCACCAAAGATGTGACTCCAAGCACACATTTCGGTCATGTGTTTTTTAAAATGTTTTTAGTTTTATGCAAATGCCAGCTCAAGATTGTGTCAATACCTTTGGGGCAGAATGTGCCAGGAGGCCTCAATGCCCAGTGAAACCAATGGAGTAACCATGCTGGACTCATCCCAAACTTCAGTGACCACAGTCACCATGATGAAAAGTCCCAGTTTAGCACATAGATTAGAAATAGTTAATTTGATTTGCCCTGTGCCTTGACTGGTTTTTGAATTTTGAGGATGGTATTTGTGCTGCCTGAGCTACCAACATGGAGTCTGGGACTTGAGTTCTTTTCTGGTCCTGCAGAGGGCCAGTGGGGCTTGGTAGGATTTCAGGTCTCAGATGTCACTGCAGAATCAAGGCTTAGGAACTGGCGCAAATGAAACTACTTTCTCAGGGGCAACCAGACGAGTATTAGATTTGTCTTCTGTTTTTTTAAATTCAGTTTCAGAAAGACATAGACTGACGATTAGATTTGTCTTCTGAGGCTGAGGGATAAGCAAAGGCTTAGGATGAAATGTAATAAACAGCATGTAGCTGGGGTGTTGATTTTTTTTTGTTTTCACCATGTTTTGGTAAAAGCAGTTCCTCCAAAGAGGATTAATTTGAATATGCATTGACCTTGATGCATGAGAAGTTTCAAGACAAACTTACTAGGAGTTAATTTAAAATCCACACTTACTGTTAAATTTCCCAATTGCTTTGACTGTGGAAATTCAATATGGGGGAAAGGTTAGTAAAATGGAAGATGGCAACATGGGCTTTCCACACTACTAACCAGTGGCCCATATGAGTCACAGGATGGCTCCAGAAGGTACATTAATGCATATGTAAAACAAACCAAAAATGATGATATCTTGTACTACATCTGTACATGTGCCATTTTTCAGTGTCTTTTTCAAATTCTAATGCCACAAGACTAATTGTATGATTTTATACTATGACTATTAGATGTTAGAGAAGGAAGTATTGTGTTGTCTCCTGAGTGTTTGAGTCAGTCTCAAGATAAAGGAAGTTACTGCTTGTTTACAGATCCCAGTTATTTGAGCCTTGATATCCTATAAACTGAGCCAAAATTTTTGTGTGTTACAAAAAGCTTAACACAGGCTTCAGATTCCCATTGTTGGTCAGACAGTTACTGTTCAGCCCAGCCCTTGCTTCTGCATGGTCATGGAAAAGTAACTCACCTAAGGGTATTTAAGTGTCGGCAATAACTGTGGGAACCTTGCTAAAACATTGACAGTTATAAAAGTGATATGAATGCAACTATCTAGTTGTGTTAAATAGAGTCATTGTGAAACTGGAAACACTAGAAACCTGTACTAGAACTAGTTATGTCTAAATTAAAAGAACAGGGCTTAAGACTATAAGAGAGAAGCACCTGAGATGTACTACAGAATACGTGAGCTGAAGACACCTCTGCTAAGCCATGGTGGGTCTTCTGAAAGACTTTGTGTGAAGCTCAGAGATGTGGGCATCCTCCTGCTCTTCCAACAGTTTGCCCTGAGGTGCCTCCTTCTGTGCTGCTTTGGGTGCTGAGCCACACTGGTTGCCCAGGCACTGTTCTGTGACTTCAGCCATTCCTGTGGCCTCAGTGACAAACAGGGTTGTGAATGTTTAGTGATCTTCATGGTAGCTGTAAAGTACCCTTAAAAGGCAATATAACTGGGCACTTACTTGCCCAGTAAGTGTCTTCCAGCATGGGATGGGTGCCATGACCTGCCCTATCCTTGCTTTTCCCTTCTGCTATTCCTCACTAGACCCTTTAGCCAATGAGAATCTTTTGCACTTCAGCAGTGGGGAAGCAACACAGGACATCATTCAGGTATTTAGGATCCTCCAGAATGAAAAGCCATCCAGAAATCACAGCTTTCACTCTTGTAATCAATATTGCTACATTATGGCCATTGCAAACTGCACATGAAGAGCACGTCTGAAGATCATGCCTCTCATAGTGGGGGTCCAGGACTGGAAACCTGGTTCCTAACATGCTCTCTCACTTCCTGTCACGGAAATGGCAGTGGCAGCTGCAATATTAAATACTTTGAGACCTCTGTGTTACTGATGTCAGGCAGCATTCCTGATGAATGAAAGACCACATACAAATGTTGTTCTCCCTTTCTTTCAGGCTGTAGCAAAGCTGATGTCTGTGGATTGCCGTTGTCATGGTGTTTCTGGGTCCTGTGCTGTGAAAACTTGTTGGAAATCCATGTCATCCTTTGAAAAGATTGGCCGGTTTTTAAAGGATAAGTATGAAAACAGCATACAAATATCAGACAGCCTGAAAAAAAAGCTACGCAGGAAAGAGAAAAGCCAGAGAAAAATACCAATTGGGAAAGAGGACCTGCTGTATGTGAACAAATCGCCCAACTACTGTGTCGAAGACCAAAAACTGGGGATCCCTGGAACTCAGGGAAGAGAATGTAACCGCACCTCGCAGGGACCCGACGGCTGTAACCTGCTGTGCTGTGGGCGCGGGTACAACACCCACGTTGTCAGGCACGTGGAAAGGTGCGAGTGCAAGTTTGTCTGGTGCTGCTACGTGCGCTGCAGGAGGTGTGAGACCATGACCGACGTGCACACCTGCAAGTAAGATGAAGTACAGGAAACACGGCCAAGCCATCCACCCTGTGTGGTGCACACAGCTGCCACAGGGCCAGCAATCACTGTTACCATGTGGGATTTCAGAGGGATCGGCCTCAGAGGGAACAGGTACTGCCAGACAATGCGTAGTCCAAGCATGCCAAGACTCAAATGACAGCTGAGTAAACATCAGGCTGCAGGCAGGGACAGCTTAAACAGCAAAAAGGACTCCTGATGACACGTTTGAATGTGTTACTCCATGAGCAGGGACAGATGCTAAACTTTTCAAGTATTTAATAGACACAATGTCCTGAAGATCCATGTGGTGGGCAGGTACAGTGGAGAAATCCCAAGATCTCCTTAGCCAGAGACTGAAGAGTCTTAAGAGAGTTTGTAAGACACATTAGATATAGTCCTTATATCTGTGCTTTTAAAACTGGGACTAGATGGATCCACTAGATAGTTCATTTCTGCAGACTTCAGAAAAACTCTGATAAAGAGAGGGTAAGAGTTCAGCTGTTGACCATGAGGCATTTGCTTTGCAGCCGTTCAGAAAACTGCCTTCTGCATAATGTGCAGAAAAACGTCGGGAAGTGAGGAACATGTGTGACTGCAGAGAGCTCAGCAGTGTCTGCCTGGAAAAGGAGGGTCAAGCTGTGTGCAGGGGAAAGAGGCAGGAGCACAGCTTGGTGAATGTGAATGGGGTACCAAATAGCAACCTCAGGATTTTCAACAGGTTGTCCTTCAAACACATAAGGGACAGGTCTGAGAAGGGACAGAAATACAGTTTGATATTTGAAGGAAATAAAACCCTCTGCAGGCATTTCCTGAGTATCCGAGCACACACTTTGCGAGTCAGCTGGTTGTCACCCCAGTCTTGAATTCTATGCAATAAACTGCCACATTCAACTATCTCACTGGTGGTTCACCATCATTATCAAAATTAACCACATGAGATTTAGCCCAAAGGAATCTGCTATAAAGCAAAGGATTTTTTAAAACATATTTTCTTTATAGAATCAGCAGCTAGAATTTTTCATTAGGGTGCACCCTCAGTAAGTTCAATGCACAGTGTAATTTATGGATTGGCTCACACCACTAAAATATTTAAACTGTTAATGATAACATTTTCTCTGTCTCCATATGTTGGCTTAATTTTATTTTACATCTTTAAAAGGTTTTTATTTTTATGCAGTGATTTTATGTCTGGCTTAAAAAGCATCATGTGAAAGGATTACTGTTGTTTAATTGTGCAAAGACCTATTTTTGATAAGACAAGAAAGTTTATATTTTGTAAATATTTAAATTATGCAAGTTATGTAAAAGGTTTCCACAACTAATGTGATAAGACTACAGCCCTTGAGATTTGTTGGTTAGATACTGTAGTAGCCTCTAATTGATTTTTATTTGCATGTGCTGGGGTAAATTAGTCAGAGAATAGCATAAATGTTAGGGTTTGTTATCATCAGGGTGGTTATAACTATTGCAGTTCATATACACTGATGAGAAACATTTACTATGATTTTCTGAATGGTCAGTTAATTAGTATTCTGCATACTTTCTTTTTTATTATTCTCTTAAATGCATTTTACAGACATTGAAATTCCAGCTCCAGCAGTAGATGCTCCCACTGAAATCCAGGGAACTTGGAAGGGTTTGCAGTCCCTTCTTCCATACTAACAGCCAGTTTTTAGAAACTTGGGACAGTTTGGCTGAGGCTTTCAAAGTTACTTTGAAGAATTCATTTCGTAGTTGTCAGTTATTTTCCTTGGAAAGATGGTGACCAGATTCTGAACTGTCACCTTTTGTTGAATGTGTAGGTCAGGAAGAAGGAAACAAAATCTTCTATGTTGTGGTATTTCACTGCCTTATGTGGATTATCTTAGGAACATCAGTTCAGCAACAATGAAATCCATTATCTGCTATTTGGACTTTTACTCCAGTCCATCTCCATTGGCCTGACCAAATTATTATTTTGGGACCACAAAATCTGCTGTCTGTGGGAAGGGTGCTCAGCATGCCAGTAGGGCACTGTCACAGGTTTCAACATCTTCTCTGTGAAAACTTGTATAGGGAGGACATACCATGGTGGAAGACCCTGAAGAAAGAGTTGTGACCCCAGGTTGTTTCAGCAGTGAAAATAAACACACAGGTTCCTCAGGCTGTGCCACAGGACTGACTGGCAGCAAGGATGGGAGATGACTAAACAGCACTAAGCCCGGACAGAACAGTATCATATTCTCTGCTGAGACCATACTTGGGATAATACAATTTTGACACCTTAAATAACCTTGAAATATTATTTGAGCTCAGTAGTTTGTTTTGTTGTTGTTTTTTTTTTTCCTGTTCACTGATTGCAAGATCAGCAAGAGAAAGAGTAGCTGCTTTGGCTGCCTCCAGGGATCAGAAACTTCACAGAGGATGGAGTGATTTCCATGTATTTTTCATAGTAGACAATGTAGTTGGACTGTTATCGTGCTCTGTGCTGATCCCTACCTCTCTCCATCTTCTAATGCCCTGAAACAAAGTTTTCATATCTGCATACTTCAAATGATAATAAACAGATGATGTTCATTTTATTAACTAATATACTACAAAACTTATCACAAGGTGTAGTTATCTACATGGTGGGTTAGGTCCTTTTGAGGCATCTATGAGAATGAAGATTTCAAAGTCAGAAATCAAGACATCCACCAAGTTCTTCAACGAGATGGTTCAGCTGCCAAGACCTGGGAACTTGAGGCTGTACTGATAAAAACAGTGCTGAAACATTCAAGGCTGAAAAGGATAATTAGAGAAGATTTCTGTAGCATTTGGTAGGAAAAAACATTTGCAAGCTATATTCCAAAGAAGATAGCACTCTCTTCCACTGCCATCCATCAAGCTCAAGGAGGAGTCATGATTCCTCCTCAGTTTGGAGTGCCTTTCTTCATGTTTTTGCATGAGCCTGTAGCTATATCATGCTATGGACAACACCCTAAGAAGGGAACAGACCTTTCTGAGGCAACAGGTGATTACGGATTTAGAGATTATAGCAATTGAAATACAAGATTAAAGGAACTGGTTTTCATGTTCTGGAGAGGAGAACATAGGGCAAAGAAGAATGTAAAAAGATACTTAAGTGGAGAGTCATCAATTTTTTACTTGCTAAAAAGTAATTTTTATTTTCAGCTAAGAAGCACATAAGCCAACCCACCTAGACGGACAGTCTAGGAAGTCATATCTGATGAATGTGTTTTAACCTGAGTCTATGAAGGATGCCTTACATCTTTGTAATGTTGAAAGGGATAGCTACAGAGGCAGCAAGGAGGAACTAAAAGTGGCTTTAATGTTATCAGAAATGCAAAGAAACATCTCAAGTAGAGCATGTTCTCTCTTGCCATTCTTCACTTCCCCCCCCCCAGGAAGGCAGGAGCAGGTGTTTGTGCCCTGTTGGCCTGTTACTCAGAGGGAGAGAAGCAGGGTCCCTTGTATGCCTTGTACAGCATCAGGAGCCACTGACACCTCATGGTGTCACTGAACAGGTCGAGAGCTGTTCTCACACTTTCCTGCGTCAGCCTCAAAGTTCCCATCTAGCTTTACAGGTTTCTTCAAGTTTCTTTAACAGGCCCCTTGTATTAAGGCTAGGCTGTGGCCTTACAGCCTTAAAACTGAAGAGGATTTCATCAATAAAAAGTCCTTTGCTTAGTATCCACCTTAGCCATGACCCAAGTCAGTTAGGGAGGCACTGCAGCCCTTCCCATCCTTACACAGGAAAGTCAGTCAGCACTTACAGTGGCAGTATTATTTCCCCTGCTGAAATTACTCACCTGGCCTCTTATTTTATTAATACACTTACTCTTGAAAAACACTCAGGCTGCAGAAAACCCAAACAGTTCAGGAGACATTACATACGTATCAAGCATTTAGCAGTCAATTCAATGTTTGAGGAAACTAAGTGCCACAGTGAGATATCTGGAAAGCAAAACATGCTGAGCAAAATAAAGCTTTTCCAAACTGGCAATCAGGAAACTAAGGCTGTAGGAGGGTCTGCTTTTTCCAGAGCGGGGAAGAAAAATGTTGGCTCATGAAAGATACTAGGGAAGGTCCAGAGGGTACATCAAGGCAGAGACCCCCTTCAGTTTTTCTTAGGACTCCTATTAATCGGTATAAAGCACCACTAGTAAAGCAGTTGAGAGCTGTGGTTTACATTGAAGTCATCTTCAGGTGCCTTGAACCCCAGCTGGGTATTCCCTGGTGAAAAATAATTTGAAACCTTCTTGTGTCCTTCCCCCTTTCTTCTCACAGCTCTACTTTTTGAGGTAGACATACCTCACAACCTTTCTCTTCCCTTCCCTTGCTGCTCTGTTATCAACAAGTCTGCAAGATGCTACAAATGTTCCCATCACCATGTACAGGAAAATTTGTATCCTGGAACTTTGTCACACACAGGTATTTGTGCACCTGTACCTTCGTCTTTGCAACTGATTTCCTATCTCCAGCTGAAGAGAGGCCAGATTAGTCATCTTTGTGCTTGGCAACTCAAATGAAATGCAGCTAGATTACTAAAAAATCTCACTGATTCAGAGAGTTCATCTCAGCAGCAGGGTACTGTAACTTGCCCATTCAAGACAGAGAAGGAAGGACCAGATCTTGCAGCAAGTCAATACTGCATGATGATGGAGAAAAGCAAGGAGACCCCATTTGTGTGGCCACTCCAGTACAACTTTTAAATATTTGGCAAGAGTCTTATTAAATATGATACCATACAGCTGTGAGGACATGGCTTAGAAAGTAAGAAGACGATTTCCATCAAAATATTAAGAATCAAATTATTTAAGATGCAACAAAAATAATTCTACCATTTTATTGTTTTAAAACTCATTGTTTAAGAGGTTTGTTGCAGGTACAACTTTAAGGGGTCAAGAGAATCATGATATATTTACTTCAACTTGGATTGCTAATAAAGGCACACATTGTCCATTTATTTTGCAGAGGACATTCAAACTTTTTAATTTGAAGAAAGATGAAATATTCATTTGCGTTCAAAGCCAAAAGAATGTAGGCAAGTGTAGTCCAGGGAAACTACTAATGCAGCCAAATAGGGTTTCTTCCTCTTAAAACCCTGCTGAGTAACTTCAAAATTATTTTGGTATTATTCTGGGTAGCAGCATAACCAATACTGGCATATACACCAACAGACTGGTATTTCTGTGAAAATTCCAGGAATTACACAATTAGTTTTTCACTACAGCCTTAAGTAATGAAATAGAATTTCAAACTGATTATAAAAGGGGATTTTACTTCAATGAAAAAATACATATGATTTTAACACATCCTCCTACACAGGAAAATCTGGAAAATTTAACAAAAGCAGTTTCACTGTGTCAGGTGCATTTATAGCTATCTTACACTAATATTGAGGGAAACCCACATAATTTAAAAAGCTAGTTAAACATAGAGAACAACTCAGAATCCAGTCTTACACTGCTATCAGAGATTATTTTTCTTACAAGGTAATTCTCAATATTGCTTGCAATTTTTAGTGCACAGAATTTAACTCAGAAAACATCAACAATAATACTATTTCTAATGCCTCTGTGTTAAACTCATTGTGGGTTTCTGAAAAATCGTTTGTGGCTTTCTCCCCACAGTACTAGCTTGAAGTTTTTGAGGAATATACCAGAATACACAAAGCTCCAGGAGATTAGAGCCAGTTCTGTGTCAGCCCTAATTTTGTGACTATGCACACGATCAGTTAGTATGGTATAACAGTTTCAGGAAAAGTTCAAGCTGGCCCTACTTAAAAAAAATACAAGTTTAGAAAGAAAGCAAGGTCTTCATAGAGCTCTGATGTAAGGTAAAGAATAAGGCCACTTAAACTTGGTCCTCTTTTTTCCATTAAAAAAAAGGATGAAGGAAACATCATCAGTTAAGTTTACAAGTCACACATTGCATAACCCAAGACACAATTCTCTCTCTGACATACACTGAAGAAGAGATTGCCTCGGCTCATGAGAAGTACTGTAGGTGGTGAAGGTACACAGTTGTGCACCTGAAACAACTCTCACCAGAAGGCAGACTGCTTTCTAACAGCCTCTTTGTGATGGGAAATTTATTCCTGATGTTAGAACTAAAAGAGGAAGCTCTTCTATTATGCACATTCACTGTGTGACCAGCCACTGCAGCTGAACAGCCATAGGGAGAATCAAGTTAAGCAGCGGTACAAAAGCTTCAATAAAAAATGAAAAAATTAGCCACAGTACTGCTGCTTAATGTGCCAGTCCCTTCCATAAAGCAAACACTTTCAAGTTAAGTACAAATACTTCCAAGCTGCTTTTAAATATCACACATACTATTTACATATTTACCTTAGTTCATCCCCTAAATACAGAAAAAAAAATTCTATTGTGCTTTTCATGGCATATCTGTGTTATACTATCATGTAGTCTTCCTTTGCTGATTATTTAGTTTTGATGGGGGACTACAAAATAAATTTTTGGAGCACTTGGTATTAGAATAACCAAACAGTTTTAATAAAAATTGATGATGCCATTAAAAAGGCAGAGGATAAAAAAAAATTAAAGCTCCATATCAATGTATTACTAAAATCTACAATATTCCACCAAGTTTACATAGCAACATTGCACTGTTAAGAGGACAGTACATTTGTCATGATCTGTTTGTTGTCCACATACGTAATTTATTAGCCAGTTATCGACAAGTATTATTTACCACAGGCAAACTAAATACTGTGCTTCTAAGAAACCTGCATAGTAATGATTGGATGTTTCTTTTATTTTGGACATATTTACAAAAAGAATTTCTATGTGTGTTAGCAATAAATAATCCCAATATTCAAAATGTCAGTGCTCATGCACACACTGACAAAATGGCTGCATGCTTTAAAAATAATTTTTACAGTACAGTCTCCTTCATAGCCCTCTCTCTAATAATAGCAGAAAGTGCATTTTCTTCCGTATTCTTTTTCTTTTCTTCTGTTTTCATTTAGTCTTGCTTCTGAGGGATACAGCCTTCCATCTCAACAACTTCTGGCCAGCCTTCATACTTGTTTGTGTCCTTGTTATTCTTTATATGCTATAAATGGAAAACATCAATCTGCCATTAACGTGAAGTTATTTATCCTTTTGCTTTAACTCATAGCTTTAAGACATGTACTTATTTTCAGGCCACGGACAAAGAAAAAATATCATTATTAACTTCTTGTGCTTGGAATCAAATATAACAATCTGTAAGTATTCACCATTTAAAGTAACTTGCTCAGACAAGTGTATGGTAAAAAGTTAAGCCATACAGGAAAAACATTTTTAAATTTTATTATAGATGGTTGCTTAGTTAGAGAGAAGCAAGGAAATTACCAACTGCATTAAAGCATGAACCACTAGGTAAAAATAAATAAGGCTACTAAATTTACAAGGCATTGAAAACAAATAGTGAGATTTGAAAGAACATTTTATTTGTCCACTAAACAACCATCTACAGTCAGGTAAGACATTATTGCCTACAAGAGTCTGCCACTGTTTCTGCCCTTAGTTTCCCGTCCCTTACAAAGCTGGCAGAAGAAAACACATCTTCCTTACTCTGCTAGTACAAAGCTACTTTTACCAGTAATTAAAGGCAACATTGACACATGCTGAATTGTAACAGCTAAAGTATGAGAATATATTCTATTTCACAAATTTTGCCAGGGCAGCAATTTGAGAGAAGAACAAAGCTAACAGCTGGGAACACCAACACCTTAACTACCCACTTATCTCTTGGAAGTTCACCATTCTTAGTGCATCTAAAATATAACTCAGGCAGAAGGCTTTGAATTCTTGAGTTTACTTTGATTCATTAAAAAGATGAGTAATCTAGTTACTGGCATAGTAAGATCTACACCGTATGAGATTCTTTTTTTTCTTATTTATGAGTCACCAAAGAATCTCTTTTTTTCTATGTTTAAAAGGAGGACCCCACTCAAGGAAAAAAACTGAAAATAACAGTATGTGCCAGTACTGCAATAGATACCTATCTTGAACAAATGCATGGCATTTATAAAACATGCTATGCTTCTATTAATGCAAGCTGTTAAATCCCAGGAAGTTATAGAATCACAAACCTGTTCAAATGGACTTTTAGTCTTAATTCCTTTACCACCGCAGAAGACCCAGTTGTCTCTGAAGCCAAGGTTAGTAATGGATGTGCTTCCCAATTCAGCAATCAGTTTCCGTGCTTCCTCATTCAGCCTTGAAAAACCAGAGAAGTTTGTATGTGAATAAAATACATGCCCTTAGAGCTTTCATTGCTTATGCACCAGTCCACTTTGATCTTATTTAATATACTTAAAGTCAGTCAATATTGGGGGAGATCTATCTTGCAGAATCAGGTAAGGCTAGTTCTGGTAACACCTGATGCAACAAGCACTGCTCTTTCCTACTATAATCTCAAGGAACCAGGATATAAACCTATCACTACATCAACAAAAGCCAAGAACCCTCTCCTGTGAGAATTTATACATCCCAAGTTCTGCTAGCAGTTCTCCAAGCAACTAAAAAAATCAGCCTTTAAAGTAAACATTGTTTGCAGGCTCAAGCAGAAGTCTAGATGAAGTAAAAGCTATTTTAGATTAGAAGAATGAACTGAATGTCTGAAATAAGTTCTCATCTGCTTGGGGAAGTTAATTCGAAATTCAGAATGCTGCCTCACAGCATGGTTCAGTGCCTGTAAACCCAAGTACGATATTTTTAGTATTGAAAGAAAAACAGTTCTGTAGGATAAGATATCATTCCAAAATCTCCAAATAGCAGCTCTTTATTTCTTCAAGTTATTAAATGTGCCTGATTACCAAACAAGACACAAAACTTCTGATTACTACCACCTATTGAGATATAGCTGTATGACTCACTTTAGCCAAATTTATGAAAATTATTAAATACTGTGGAGGTTATTTGCCCAACCCATACTCCAACTTTCTCAAGCATTAGGGCAGCTTGATTCTTCAAGATTCTACAAGAACTGTCATTTATATTTACTATCAACTACCAGTGGTAGTTGTAGTATTGTCAGTAAGCAGTAGTTCCTGTCTGTCAGCATGACAAGGCCAAATATAACTTCTTGTTTAGCTGTATTCTATCTATATACAAACTTTCAAAAACATCAGCTGCGACATGATTACTGAAGCAAAACTAGCCCTACTTACTATCTAAAACATCAAAGAAGAAATGGAAGAAGGTAAAATGTAAAGCAACAAAACAAGTGAACAGAACAACAGAGAGAAGATCCAGCCTTGGCTAAAACCCCAGTAAATTACTTTCTTCTTTCCTAAAAGCAGTGAATGTAAACACACTTGACTATTTACTGTAGAGATTGCACACTGCAAAGTCAGGGCTTAGACATAGTGAAGCTGCTTCTATATCAAAAATACAGACAAGTGGCAGATAACAAATTGAACCAAAAGAGGAAAAAAAATGTACAGACCACATTAACAAAAAAGTTAATTATTAGTAAAACAACAGAGGAAAAGGAAAGAAGTTTCGATTTTCACTGTGAAAAGCAATCCTTTGGATAGGATGACTTAAGTGAGGAGTAGATTATAGTACATATTCTACAGTAATTTTTAGTATCTATTGAAACTGACCCAGGTTGTGAAAATTGGAAGACAATGCTTCAAGAGACCTAAACCCTCTTAGGCTATGTCTAGATTAATAAATTGAATAGCTTTAGGGTGAAACAGTACAACCCTGAGGCCAAAAAATACAAGGCTCATACTAGTAACCTCCGTGACTTTAAATGTAAGGGTACAGGCAAGGCTTTTTGGGAAAGCTCTCTGCCATCCTGTAACCACCAAACTCTGTCTTGGAGTTGATCTGAAGAAAGTGCTGGATGGAACCAGACACTTCCCACTACAGTATGTTCTCATAATCATGTTCCTATGTCTGGACCTATCTGAATTGACTAGCCTAAGACAGAATAAGCTATCAGCAATAGAAAACACCTATTATCTGCTTAGTTTTAGTTTGATTTTTGTTGTGCTCAAATCACATCTGCATTATAAAACTAATAAACTGAAAGTATAGTTTCAAATCTGTCATCTTGGAAGAAAAACATCTTATTACAAGTGGTTGTGTGATAATGTATTTTTTTCAGTATAAAACAGCATGTGAAAGTTTAAGCAACATTTGCTGTTTAAAATCAATTACTTACTTGGTAAGTAATTACTTACTTGGTTGCACCATCATCATATGTTGCCATTAACACAATCGTTCCATCCTGGATGGTCTTCAGAAATTCAATAAGCGGTGCCACATCTGAAAAGAAAGAGAACATAAAACTGCTTAATAATAAGCAACAATTCTGTATTTAAACATCAGCAGTGTCCTTCTGCAAAGACATTGCTTTTAAGAATATTTGTAAAGGTAATATATATAATATATATATTAAATATATATAAAATTTGTAAATATATCTTTATAAAAAGACGCAGAGTGGGAGAAAGCTAGAATGCATCAAAGAACTCTTATTTTATAGAAAGAGTTTAATCCTTATTGTGTAAAGACATAACCACTAATGAGAACTACTCTGGAGAACAAGTCTGATTAACCACACCATTCCCTCCCACCTCAACTACTTGTGTTTCTTTAAAGTTGCACTGTCCTCACAAGTACAAATGTAGAGGTGAAGCAATCCCTTAACTATCACCTTAGATCACACAGCAAATGGAAACTGGACAAGAAGGAAGAAAAAAAGCACATTTGTTGTTTCTCTCTGACCAGTGTAATTACACCTACCTCCTCCCCACATGTCAAAGAACTTAGTATCTAATAATTCTCCTGTTTTACCTGAAGGAAAAGAGAAAAAGGAACATTTGGTGCCATGAAATATAGCCAAAATTATTTTACAGATAGCATGCCCAACTCCTTTTACAGCCTTTCAGATTAAGTGCTGCAGAAGACCACTAGATAAATGAACTATGGTAACTTCTCTTTTATGGAAACAGTGTGGTGGTTTGTGAAAAAGTGCAGGAAAAGGTAAGAGGAAAAAATGAGAAGATCCACAGAAGTGTTTGGAGGCCAGGCTGGATACAGCTTTCAGCAACCTGGGCAAGGTGTCCCTGCCCACAGCAGAGGGGTTGGAACTGGGTGATCTTAAAGGTCCCTTCAAGCACAGACCATTCTATGATTCTAGGCAAAATTCTGATTTTGCTTCAAGTGGAATCCAAAATAAATGAAAACACCCACCGGCTCTAAAACCAACACAGAATATTCACTTCATATATCTGCCTTTTTTTTAAAGTTGGTTTTGCAAAAATAGACAGCATAGCAATAGACTGTCTTTTGTGCCACATGGAAAATCAGAAAGATTAAAATTAGATCACATGTTTTGCTGTAGACTGGAAATTGTAAGTAGATTTAAATATCCAGAATAAATAGAAAAAAGTGGACAATATAGTATAACATTACCTTTTTTTATTATGCTGTCTACAAAGGAGTATTTGATAGAAGGTGGAGTTTTTTTTAATATATACCTTCACTTAAAGTTTGGAAGACAGAGAGAAAGACTGGAGCTATAAAATACAAAGATAGGTATTTTGGTTTTGAACAGATTGAGACAATTTAGGAAAGCAACATAGGATTAGGAAGTGTTGCTCAAGTTATGCTTTAGATGATGTAAATCTGAGTACAATCTGCAAATAACAAGAATTTATATTGCAGGGAAATGACAAAGTGCTATCTCAGTGCTACAAGGAATCGTTTCCTACACAGTAAAGACAAATGTGCCAGTGCTGACATTCACTTCAGCCTTCAAGGTAACACACACCTAAACTTGTTTGGTTTTAATGAAAATTACGAACCCAGAACACAATTACTTAACATGATCTATTTATGGACAAGGTCTATAGACCAAATACACTGATTCAAGTGAGGAAATAATGAACTGGTCTTTCTGTGTAGTAAAAAAACTGTTAAAGATGCTAAAGAAGTTGCACTGAGAGCAACAGAAGCAAGCAGTCTACAGTTTAATTAGTGGTGGCAACACACAAGATGAAAAGAAGTAGCAGGCATCTCATGTCTTTCTCTGGTTTTCTGTGCATTAGGAATTTACATGATGTATCAAAAAGACAGTCACCACAGCACTCCACATTACTGTTTTCACAACCCATTTTTAGAAACAAAAATGCACTGAGTTTTTCTGCTGTGTAACAACAAGGTGTCAATGCCAATATCTGACATTATCTCAGTATAAATAAGCTGAGTACTTCCTTTTCTCCTTGGTGCTTCTCTTTCACCATCCCATAGTATTTCACCTTAAATTTCAGAAACAATTTTTAAATGAAGACAATCTGCCCACTTAAAATGTCACTTACCATTGACCAAGGCCATATTTATTCCTCTGCCAACATTATTTTTTACTCCACTCATTAAACTGCAACAAAAGAAGTATTTTTGTTTTTAATAGGACAGTCTTCTGATGTGAAATATTTCTGGTTTTTAAATAAGATCAAGTTCCAAGAGAGACATAGTTAAAAGACCGCATGTTCATGAGTACTTAAATGAAGCAAAATCTCCTTGAAGTAATCTATATTCTTAAAGCACTACTGAATTAAGAATAATACATCAGGTATCCCCAGCTGTATTGATTTAATTTGATTGCTTAATCATGGTTTCAAAGTATGTCTGTATATTAAAAGTGCCACAAAAATAGTGTTATTTATGTAGTTATGTTATTGTTTTAAAAAATAACCAAATATTAATTTTCAGAGCTCAGCACAGTCACATAACCATCATTTTAAGCTTTTTTTGCAAGCACACAATGAACAGAAATGTGTTAATGAGTTTAAAAGCTAACTGAACAGAAGCATTTAAAATTCACATGACGAAACAAGAAAGGCAAAGCACTCATACACGTAGCAGGAAACCTAACTGCAAGAAAAATAGCATACTGATGGGACTTCAAGCAGAAGTTACATACAATCTTGGAGTACATCCACACAGCCCAAAAACATATCAGCATCTATGACAGTAATTTTGAAAAGAGGCAAAGGGGCTGAAGTCCCATTGTGAAATAGAAGCCCTTCAGAGTGGTAAAGAAGAGGTAACAGGAACATTAAGATTTAAGCAGGATGCTAAGCCACCTCAGACCATGGTGGCTGTACCACTCCAGACCTCCTCATCCCTGTTCACACAGCGTGAAGAACTGTGTTCTGCTTTCAGGCCCCAAATATCCCAGCATTAACATTTTGAAGCTAGGATTAAAAGAGGTAACATAAACAGGACAAATAGAAGTTTGAAACAATTACATAATTTAAGATAATGAAAAAACCTTCAGCTGATATTAAAAAAAGCATCTCAGCAAAAGCATATGGGTGCACACGTGTCCTCAGTTACAAACACACTCTAGAAGATGCTTCAATTCCACCCTGATCAGGATTTCTTTAACCTCCCTAGCAGGCTTTAGGAAGGGGCTGCACATGTGTAACAATCCTGTTATGGTCAAAATTTTTTCACATTTCTTCCGCAGCAACGTGATTTTCCAGTCATGTCTCAACACCCGTTCTAAGCAATGCATCCTTACACAGCTTCCATGTCAGCTTTCTTGTGATAAGCTAGAAACAAGAAATGGTCTATCGTAGAAGTATGCCAAAAATCTTCCTCTCTGGTGCTATCTTTTGCATCCAGGATGAAGACAGAAGCCAAAATTTTAGAGGAATGACAAACTGAATAGACAAGTATCAGAAACAGACTCAGTATTCAGAGAGGCTGTGAAAGACTACCCGATAAGGGCAGTCTTTAAATTCACTCTTGGCAGAGTGAATTTAAAAGGTTTTAAAGAACTAGTAATCAGAGATGATAGAGTTCATATTCTTCTGTTAGTCCCTTAAGTTATAATATCTGCCCAAAACTGTGATTTAAATTAAAATTGTAATTCAGTAATTTCTGAAACAAAATACTTGAAATTTTCTGCTGAAATTCAGAATTCAATTCTGGTTAGTAGGGAACTCCAGAAGTATTTTAGCCACTGGAGGATCATTTCTGCTCTGATCATGTGGTTTTCATGTCATGTCTGAGCATCCATTGTAAACAAGAAAAACATATGGCAAATAAAGACTGGAACATAAATTAATAAAGGTAATGAAGTTCTGAACCCATTCTTTTCCTCCTGCAAAATTTAGTGGGCATTTAATTTACCAAAAGAATAAGAACTTCTTTTCATTTTAACCACAAAATTCTCTCTAAATAAATACCAGTAGAAAAATATCTAATACTGAGGTCACTAGACACTGAAACTACACACATGCATTAAGTTATAGTGGATTCAGATAACAAAACTTGCAACTTTCAATACAAGAATAACTCGTTACTAAAGGAATGCAGTACAACATTTTGCTATTGGGTTACTGTGGCACAATCATGCAACTGGCTTCATAATAAAGCAAAACTGCATGGAGAAGCTGCTGGTAAAGAAGTAAATGTAGCCCCTTCTAAAAAGCCCACGAAGCAGCAACTACAATGTTTAATATTCTACTATAGAACAAGGCTATAACTGAACTTGTATACAGCAGAAATCCTGTTTCACATTAAAATATCTATATAATAAAAAAGAAAAATTGACAAATTACTTGCATTCTGAATTGTATCAGCAACTTTAGTGCTTTCATAAGTCAAGTGACATCCTTACATTTAATACATAGGAAAAATACTTTATAAATATCATTCACAAATTACGAAAACTCATTCCCACTGTCCTGCCTTGGAAGTATGAAGAACACAAAGTAATCAGAAAAAGAAAAACCTTTTTGCAGGTGTGAGTTCACAAAATATCTCTAAAAAAAGAGCTACTCAAGAGGAAATGAGTTTTTTCAGAGCTCTGATATATTACTTTATATGCTTGAGAAAGCTTGTGCATCATCACAAACACAACAGGCTGCAATGCAACAGCTTCTCACAGGAGGGCAGCCCTTCATCAGATTTAGAAGTCTTCCAAGCATTTACAGTCAACCAGTTGAGAGCTTTTGAAAGAGAAATAAAACCTCTTATGAGCAAAGCAGGAGATCATATAAAATGAATCAAATTTTCTGGTGGACACTTAGACAGACATGACCAGTTCCCCTCTGAAGGAATTCAGAAAGATGTTTGCCAAGGAAAGCTGGACTTAGGAATCTAATAGCTGTGCACTATAAAGTGCATGCTTAGAGGACTTCTTCCGGCAACTACTTTCTTTTCATCACTTTCTTCAGCAAAATATCTAGTAGAGGATTTTTTTTTGGACAGAAGTAACAAAACTCTTCTTAGTTAATCAGTCAGCAAGACATTAAAACAAAAAAAAAAAGGTCAAAAATCCCAAACAAAACAGCCCTACAATCCTGAAATTAAAATATTACTTGCACTCCCACAACTTTTAATCATTGAATCAGCTTAAGCCTTCACAGATATTAAGCTTCCTATATTAAGCAACCAGAATGAGACAGTGGCATGTTTCGTAACCCCAGCAGAAATACCATGCTGAGATAAGATAAGCCTGCCCGAGGTCACCAAGCAAGTCACCAGTAAGAATGGAAAGCAGGAGGAGCAGCTTGTAGTCCACAGGTGCCCAGGTGAGCTCCCGCCGAGCTCCCCAGCTACACCGGATGCGCTGCTGCACACTGACTCCCACGCAGGCGAGCAAGCTTCAGCTAAGCCAGCCTTGCACAGGAATGCTACTCAGTGCTAAAAAACAGTCTTCCTGTAAGAGCACTTGAGACTAGTCTTACTGTTACTTTAGAGAGTAAAGTGATGGAAAATGTTACCAATACATTTTTTTTCCCATTTCAAGTTTTTCAACATTTTCAAGTTTATTAACCTCAGTTACCATGAGCACAGTTAAATAACTACTGATCATTAAAATACTATTTTTCTCTTTTGAAGGCAACCTTAGACGAAAAGTAGAAAATATGTTCTGACATTGTTACTGAGGAAATATAGTTTAAAAGATTAGTTGCAAAAGACAATACAATTATTCACTGAAATTACTGCAGAGCATTAAGTGTGCTTCATCAGAGATAAAGTTATAATGCAATGTGACCTTTTCATAGAGTCAAACTGTTTGCAAAAAAACCCCTAATTTAAACTGTTGATTTTATGTGCAAAGTGATCTAAGTATTTGAAAGAGACACTTAGAAACAACAGGTAAAAATACTTACACATTATCCTCTACACAAATTTTAGGTCCAACTACATTCGCTGCTCCACTTGACATTTTGAATGCAAAATGCTTTTCAGGACAAGCTTTAGAGATCCCACACTTGTATCTTGGAGGTTTTGTAGCTTTCAAAAGGAAATAAACCACGATTTTAGAGAACACCACAGGCAGGCTAACAGACAAATATATTCTGAAGGAATTCAAGGAAGAGAGCAAGCACAAACACTCTCGCATCCCCAGTTACATAGCAGTTTAAAATAATCTAAGCCCCTTAAGAACCTCATTATTCCCACTTCTTGCGGTCACCCTGCTGCTTGCTCTGGCACTGTCATCAAAAGCCACAAACCAAAACTACAAAACAGACTTTACCAGAAATTTAGGAAAATCAGGAGAAGAGGAAAATTAGTTTCTGATTGCATTTGAAGTGTAATTAAGACTTTCTTAACTATGAAAATTCATCAGTCTTTCTGTTATTAGTAAAAGCAAGGCACAGCAGTAATACATGCCTATGAATACTCACAGCGTGCAGCTGCATCCAATGCTGATCTAGCTAAAATGAAAAAAGAAAGTTTTATAAGATGTTACTATTAAAGTGTCATCTCCTATATCATATCCTATAAATGTAAAATCTTTCTGTACCGCTACAAAAACAGGCTGGTTGAAATGAAGTATCAAATACACCTGAATACTATGCTCCAATAAAAACCAACTTCTATGCATTAGCAGAATGAAAGTGATTAGGAATCCCATTCAGAAGCACTGCTTTAATTTATGGCTCTTTGAGAGTCATGGAGTCAAAAACCCACAGAAATCTAAAACCTTGGAGAATTTATGGAGTTCAGGGGATTGAAGTGAAATGAATTCCCTCCTTACAGCTTTACTGGGATGGGGCTCCTTTCACCTGAAGTGGAAGCCTGCAGCTCAGGTGTATTTCAACCCAACCACTCATGACTCCCTTTCCTGAGATATGAGGAGACACAAGTGCCCCCCTCACGCACACGTCTGAATGACAGCTCCATCTCTTCAATGGTTACTAAAGATGGCTCTGCTGACTGCTTCGGATGGCAGCTCACACTGCAGTAATCCAAGTTAAAGAACACACACTCCACCCACGTGCCAAACATTGTTTGGGATTTTTTTGGTAATAAAAAGCCCCTTGAAAGAAAATTCTGGTTCAAAGTAGACCCTGAAATTTGAGACACCTCAACCGCTAATCTTTATCTGCGTAGAACATCTGGGCACATCTGAAATGTTTTGGTTAATGCACATTCAAACACAGTAGCATACCTGCGCAAGAGAAAAAGCGCCCCCCAAAACAAATTCTAAATCTCTTTAGCAGTAGTAGGGCAGAGCACAGACTTCCAGAAACATGGTTCAAGTCACCTAATTTATTACTCTACACTAAGAATGCATTTCCAGTAAACAAAAAAAAAAAGCAGGTAAAATGATGTATCCTTGGTAGACAAAAGAATCAAAATGATTAAGAGAGTAGGTTAAATATTTCATACAGAAAATAATTTAACAGACATATTGCATATAAAAAAATAACAAGCACACATTAAAGATAAACACAGAATTCTTAAGTTGAAGAGCCTGAGGCAAAATGAATACGATATTCTTGATAAAGGCTCAAGTAAATATTAATAGATGTCCAGAGAAAACAAGTCATCACTTACCAAATATGTGTCCTAAGTTTGCATCCATTTTTATTTCAAACACTTGAGATATGACATAAAATGTCAATAAAAATATTGCTATGACTACTACGAACTTTGCAGCACCTGTTAAGAAACAGAAGAAAGTTTCCAAAAATTATCTGCAAATGGTAACATTAGTTTACCAAAACTAGCAATATGAAAAATGTCTATCAGATTACATTCTGAGGAACTCAGAAAAAGGATGATCATTTGTAGACCTACTAAACAGAATAAATCTGAAAAGAAGGATGACTATTATGGATGGATATTATAACGTAGGATGGATATTACAAGGTAGGATGTAACTGCACCAATCCATCAGGTTATCATACCAAATGCATTCTGGTCCTAACTTTCTCTACCTTCATGCTTGTCTGACACCGTAGTACACCAACTCAGCTCAGCAGCCAGGAGAAACAAGACTTCCATGAAAATCCAGCTTAACCAAATGAACTAAGATGATCTACCTGGCTGTTGTCCAAAGGCAATATTCCCACCTTCCCTATTCCACTTCCATGTTCTTAGCCATGAGTACCTGGTTCCTCACTGTTCATGAATACTGTTTGCCCCTGCCCTCAAACTGAGCTACCTCTGTTTTAATATATGGCTCAGACTGAGTGATTAGGGATTTGTTTATATACTGCAGCTTGGCTACTAGGGTCAGTCAGCTCTGAGTATGACATTAAAAAAAAATAAAAAAAAACCAAAAAAACCCAACAAAAACAACCCAAGCCACCAGCCAACCAGAAACAAGCATTCTCACGTACTTTTCAAGAAATTGATCGTAATGACCTTCAAAAAGCAAGTTTGATGACTCAGAGGCTATTTTAAAATAAGTAAGAAAAATCAGTACCTCTCCCATCCCCCTTTTAATACACTGAAGTAGGCAGTTCTAAGTTTTACAAGGCTAAGTTCTACAGTGCTGAGTGGCCAATCCACTTCCTGGGAGAAGAGTTGTAAGCACACAACCACAGCAGCTTACATCTGAAATGGAAATGTATGTGATACTACCACAAACCTAACCATTTTTTAGCATAATTTGCAATACATTTTTACAGAATACTCCACTCTTAACTGACTGTAAAATACTGACTAAAAAATACTGACTGAGAGTACAAGTCAGGTGAGGAGGCATCTGATAAACATCCTGCCTTCCTATCTCACTGCAGTAAGTCAAACTGGTTGGAACAATCAACCTTAAAGCATGCTTCTTTTTCTCAGATTGCCAGCCAAATCCTTTAGAAAAAAATCAGACTTATACACTCCTGCAGATCTCAAACTGCTGCTGTGATGGGGCTGCTCAGAAATCCTTAAAATAGACAGATTACTCAGCCTTCAGAAGGATGAGAGATGCTAATCAATCCTCCCAAAAGGCTGAAAAAAGATAAGGGGATAGAAAAAGAAAAGAAAGATGAAGAAAGATACAAGGGTTTTTTCCTTGTAGCCTGGTCTTTTTTTGTGTGTAAGCACACACATATTATGATATAAGAAAACACAGGTGCAAACCTAGCTTAAAAATATTATGCTGGAACTCCAAAGATTGCTGCACTTGAAAGGAAGGGAACCATGTGCAAGCACTGGAGAAACAGATGATCTGAATATATGTTAAGAAATGGGGTAAAGGTTTTCCAAGCAACACTGCTTAAAACCACAAGATAGTACCAGATTTTGGAATGTATCATCTAGCAACTGGCATTTGGAGAGCATGTTTTAGTACATAGCATGTAAGATGAACAAGAACTCAGTCTGAGGACTAACCATCCTCTCTACTCTATATTCTGAGCTTTTCTAGTGAACTGCAAGTGCTCCCTTCAAAGGAACGGTAAGAAATCTCCTAGAAGGTTCTTTAAGCATTTGAATCAAAACTGTTTCATGAGTGAAACATCCTTTAGGAACTGCAATATCTACTTTGTGGCTTTTAGCAAAAAAAAAATAGTTGGATGAAAGGGGGAAAAAAAACCTAAACATGTTTGGAAACTAATTTTCCAGGTGAATCAGGCACCTGAAAATTGGAGTGTTTTCCAGTTCTTTATCAGATTCACTTTAACAAATTGCTCCCAGTTATACATATTGTGGTTAATAAAGCAAAATTAGGAATAGTGGCAAAAATTGCATGCATTGACAAGCTCTGGGAAAAGGAGTAATTTTCTTCTAGAAGAGGCAACAGTTTCTCCTTTTGCAAAATAACACTGCATTGATAAAAGTGCAATGCACCAGAAACTCAAAACTGTTCTATTGCTACACAGGCTCTACTGTGACAAAATGTCTAAAATAATATTTTCTTTTAATATTACATTAGCAAAGATGTTATTTTTACAACCACTATCCTTTCTGTCAAGTAGAATTAGTTTCTTAAAGCCTGTACTACAGTAACTTAGCTCTATGAAAAGGCTCTTATAGTTTTCAAACTCCCAGCAACCACTCAGAAAGTTTCACACACTTAAAACAGCACATAGCAATTTTAGTGAGGCGGGGAAGAAACGGCTAAAGACAACCATTTGCCATTTCCTTATTCCTTCATCATCTTACAGAAATAGCAGCCAAAATATGTCAAGTCATGGCACCTTAAGCAGTCACTGCAGGTCAGCTAGAGCATTTTAACAAGGTGATTGCTCTTCGACCATCCCAATTCCAAAATGAGCTTCATTAAACACCAATAAAGTAGAACAGCAATGCCTGTTATGCCAGTTAAGTGACACGTCCCCTGACAAAGTTTGATGAGGATACCAAACTGAGTGGAAGTGGGCAGGTCTGAGCCCACCTGCAAGAACACCTGAATAGACTGGAAGAATGGGCAAACACTAACAGTGAAGTTCAACAAGGACAAGTATGAAGTCTTCCACCACAGAAATCATAACCCAGGAGTAAAGAACAGACTGGAATCTACCCAGCTGGGGAGCAGCTCTGTGGAAAAGGACTAGGGGATTCTGGTGGACAACAAGCTCAATACAAACGGAGGCTGCTGGCAAAGAAGCCAACAGGATGCTGGACTGCATCAATATGGACATCACCAGCAGACAGAGATGGAGTCATTATTCCTCTCTGCACAGCACTTGTCAGGCCACACT
Source organism: Promerops cafer (assembly GCA_013398275.1). Classification (NCBI taxonomy): domain Eukaryota; kingdom Metazoa; phylum Chordata; class Aves; order Passeriformes; family Nectariniidae; genus Promerops; species Promerops cafer. Next base: position 1,023,860 of record VZSE01008763.1, read on the forward strand.
TGTTACACTCCCTTCAGTGTTGGATCCTGCTATTAAAAACAAAGACAAAGACGTGAACAATCTAGAGACAGTCCAACACAAAGACAATCGAAGGGCTGGGAAGCCTGCCAGATAAGGAAAGGCTGAGACTGCTGGGTTTGTTCAGAGTTGAGAAAAGACTTACAGGAGAACTTAGTACAACTTTCCAAGGGTGGCTACAAAGAAGATGGAGACTCCCTTTTTGCACGGAGTCACATGGAAATAAAGAGGGGTAGTGGGTACAAGTTATTCTGGGGAAGATTCCACTTAGACACAGAAAATTTGCCACAATGAGAGCAATCAGACATCGGAATAATCCCCCCAGGAAGTGGTGGACTCCCCAGCACTGGCCATTTTAAAATCTGGTTGGACAGAGTGCTGGGCTAGGGTTCAAATTAGAGGAAGTTAGAGCATTATGAAAATTATAGGATAAAAAACAGCTCATGCTCAAAACCTATCCCACAACAATTCCATACAGACACAATCTGCAACCTCAAGCAAATGTTAACAGGCAACAGAGGATGGAGCAGAGTGGAAACACCTTGGTCAGGCTCTGTTAAAATCAGATGGTACTTTGTAGCTGATAAACCCAAAGGGAGATAGGAACAGGGATCTTGCTGCTAAACCAGCAACTGTGGTGAAATCACTCTTCTGAGATTAACTTGGTTCTTTGTAACTTAATTGTAATATTAACTCACACCATCATCCCAAAGTTACCTGCCTCCAATGTATGACCACCCCTCACTGAGCATGTGCTCTGTATTTTATTGACTATATCTGTAACAGTGAAACAAGAGAATTTTACACCAATGAGTAACAAAAGTATGTATTACTAGAGTCACTCAAGATCCACCCAAATGACAAGGAAGTTCATTGAAGGGTCCCCATAACAGGACACAGACTAGTCAGGCACAAGGGTCTCAGCTTTCCTGGTGAGCTGACAGACTAATCAAACACTAAAGATTTGAGGAAATCTCCACTTTCACAACTGTCTTGTCTAGACCGTGCTTCTGACAAGAAATATCAGACCAGATGATTCTTGAGATCCCTTTTAACCCGGTACTCTGTGATTCTATGACTTTAAAACCTTTTTGTCACAACTTGTTAATGTTGTCCATAGCAGTTGTTTCATAAATGACCAAAGTCTGATTTAACTGAGCGTACTTACCTGCTATTCTCATGTTTAGTCTTCAGCCAGCTAATGACACTACTGCATTAAAACAGCCACCTATGGGAAACAAAAAAAAACAAAAAACACCAAAAACTAAAAAACGCTCCATCATAATTACAGCCAAAAAAGCACTTTTGTGATGAGCAAAAAAATCCATAGATTTTCTAGTCAATAAAATTAACAACGACTGTTCTGAATACTAATAATAATTTCTTAACACTCCCAGTTAAGGAAAGATTTAAAATGGATTTCTGATGCCTTGCTTTCATTTGTTTCTCCACAACACAAGTGTTCTGAAAAAACATTAATTTCATCTAATCCCCTACAAATTCAGTTTCACTTTCAGCCCTTCAATTTGTGACCTAAGTACTTACCAGTGCTCTATCTAAGCAGTCTTTAGTTTCCTAAAGCAATGTGATAAAAGTCAACAACTCCACCTGCACTCCTTCAAAACCCTACCTGCTTCTGGGTGCAAGTTGCTATTTGGCAACATAGCATAGCAAACTATGCTTTGGAGAGAAAAGATTCAAGCATTTTGGTCTCTAGGATACTACATAAACTGCATTCAATGGAACTGAAAGAAGGTCAAGATTTTAATCTCTGCATTACAGAAATATAACAACACATTTGTCACTCATAGGTACAGCCAGAGGAATAACATGATGGTCAACAATGACAGAAGCACCAACCCTAGTACTCCAATTATTTCAGAATAAACTGAAAACCACTCTAAGCAAACAGTGCCTAAGCATCCACAAGCTTCTTGAGAAGAGCATGTCACCACATAGAGTCAAAGTGGGCCACAAACCCCATAGGCTCTGAACAAAAGCTCCCACCTCCTCCTCCTCCTCAAGCAACGCAGGGTCCAGAGGCCACACCAAACCTGCCCTCTGGATGCAGAGCCAGAGCTGCTCCTGGCTCTGCTCCATGCTCATGCTCAGTCCTGGTGGGCCCATGCTGCACCGAGCCTGGACATCTGGCTCGACCTCCCCCCATTCAGGGATCTTGTTGAATCATCTACACTAAGGCCACATCTGAAAACATGTAATCAGCTATCACTCTAATCCAAGCAGCTGTCCCAGACCCCCATCACAAAAGCTACAGCATCCCTAACCCTCTGCAGTCCTATGCCATGATTTTGAAGAACATCAAAAACATTATCTTTAGAAATTATTAGAAAAACTGGAGACTAGCACCAAAACACCCACATAGTTCTCATGGTCTATAGTAGGGAGAAAAATTGGTATTATGCAGAAAACCTTTTGCCTTCCCTTAGTTCAGTATCTTCAAGTTCAGTGATTCATGTCAGATCCTCTTTGCCAAAGTCTCAGTCATTGTGCTCTATCCCTTTAAATGTACAAGAAAATGGTCAGCAGAGAAATAAACAGGGAAAAAAAAATCAAATACAGAAATATTTATTTCTATTCTATTAGAATTTGAAAATACTTATCACCAATGTTTAAAAGCAGACAAATGTTTTTGAGTGCTAATGTTGTACTGTAAAGGAAATTTCACAGGATATTATAGACCATAATATATCCATTTAGCTGTAGCCACACATATTATATCCTCATATAATAACTTCTTTGAGTGAAAGGCTAGTATTTATCTGTCTTGTAAAAAGGAAAAAAAAAAAATCTGTCCAGGCAGATAAACTCATTTTATTTCACAGTCTGTGAACAGAATTATTCTAGACTTCTTCCAGAAGAATATATCAATGTTATAGTAAACACTAGCTGTACCTTGAACAGCTTGTTTTAAGTCTGCACTGAAAAAAAAGAAGTTTCCTTTTTTGTTTTACTCTGAACAAAAACACATCATTAATTCAAAGCATGAAAACAAGAACATGAACAAAACCAGAAAGAAGAATCTAAATTAAACAATCACATGATCTAACCTTGACTGCTTTTATCCCAACATCCTCTTTCACCTGTCTTAGGGATCATTCTTTGTTGCAATCAAGAAATAAGAATATGCATTCTTTTTAAAGTGTGGAATGCATTTTGATTGAGAAAAAGGAAAAATGAGTATGCTATGCCTCAACTTGAAAGGAATTTTAAAAATTTAGTGATTCTGTTTCTAAATTACAGTATACTGAAAAATCATGAGGTTTGATTTACTACATCATTCTCTGTCAGGCTGTCCTGTATCACGGATTAGGGACTGAGGCAGGAGGTGCAGCCCATAGCAGGCAGTGTCCCAATGAGTACAGCACAACCCTATAGAGATGCAAAGACCAAGGAAAACAGCACAAAACAGGCAACAGAAGTGATCAACATCTTCAAGCTGCAAAGTAAAATGGCTGGGCTTGCGAAGCATTATGTGACTTAAATAAGCATTTTCTTTTTCTTCAGACTTTTTTCTTTGCACAAAACTTAGGAAATTTTTTAGTCAAGGTCTACAGCTTGGACAGCAGAAAGAAACCAAAAATTCTCTCGTGCAGCAGTGTCTTGAAATGAAATTATCCACAAAAGAATCCAAACAGGAGAAGACAAGAAATTAGAGGTTATAAATCCTTGAATGCTGGCATGTCATTGTCCAGTTCCCTGCATGGAGTTGCACATTCATATCCATGCAGAAAAATATAATTTATTCTGGATACAAACTACTAGGGAGAGGATATATGGAAAGATAGCTGGGAGCTGAGGTTACTGGTTGCTTTTTTTCTGCATCCTTGTGCATCCCAAACAACCCCTATGACAGTCTAAGATGCTCTCCATAGGGCCTAAAAAACAGTAGCTTACAATTTAAAAAAAGGAAGAGAAGAACCAAGGGCTTTCCCCCAACTCTGCTCCACTTGTTGATTAACTTGTGTGCTATGACATACTCAACACAAATACAAAAAGTTTAATACATAACTCCACAGAGCTACTGCACATATTTTTGTTCATACCTGAACTAGATTCAATAAGTAGACCAGCAGATGCTTGCTTTTAAAAGTAACCTGTATCTCTTGAGGGAACCTTGCTAGGTCCTTCCTGGAGGAAGCTTAAATTATGCCTTCGTTTAGGAAATTTACAAGGCTATAATCCTTCCAAGCAAATCATCATCATATTTTGTTAGATGATATGAAGTTCCTAACACACTGAGAATGAGTTCTTCCTACATTCATGTGTAAGAGTAGTCATCATGCAAGTTTTCCTCCTAGAATCATTGTGCAAGAGGAAACTGCATTGAGATAATTGACCAATTAACAGTTCCTATTAATCCTGTCTCACTGACATAACACTGAATGAAACGCAGATTTCAGTCCCAAGCTGAATGCAATTCAGTTTGGTTAATTCTTTATCAGACTTTTCTCAACACTTGTCCAGAGATGGTGCCATGGGACACACTTCACTGGAGCAGGAGCACAGCCTCTGCCCTACTTACCGTGCAGAAAGCTGTGGCCACTTGCCACAAACTCTGGTTTAAAAGGGGTTTCAAATACGATTGTAATTAATGTTTTGAAGGATGATAATGAAACATTGCAGATTAGTCTATTTCATTCCCAGGATGATAGTACGTCCATTAGCAACTCGATAACTTGAGCGGATTATGCTTACAAAATGGGCACACAAAAACAAGCAAAGATGAGAGGCAAGAATTTAGAAGGTCAAGATAATTTTGAATTCTGACCTTAGCTGATCAGGAAGAGGTCCCAAAATCAACAAGAATACTTAATAAAACAGAAAGTAATACACTCCAAAATTGACATCAAGTGCAGCAAAACCAGCAGCAGAAATGGAAAAAGAGATTATAGTAGCTCTCTAGTATTGGGGTCAACAATGTTGTACTGCCACAAAAGTGTAACTGTTTGTTGTGAACTGCCCTGATAGGACTGCTGTGTATGGAAAAAAAAGCAATTACTCCGCTCTGCCTAAATAAACAATAAATACCCTGCTCTGTGTGCTATCTTGACTTTTAACTGAGACACATGTGCAGTTTTTTTCTAAGTCTATCTCAATGCATAATCACCAAATGGAAGACTCTAGATAAGAGTTACATGACCTAAATAAACCAACTAAGGGATAAAAGAATCAAGTCTGTTTTGCAAGGAACTGTGAAAGAGAGGAGTCAGGATCAGACACCTTTATCTCTTATCTTCAAGGTGTAATTCTAAATTTTTTTAGAAATAAATATATTTTTTCAAAAATTCTATTATTTATAGAAAATCTAAAATATATATTAAAGACATTATTACTTTAAATATGTATTTTTATAATTTAAAAAAATGCTGGAAAGAACCATTCTCAGTATTCTCTGGCTGCTGCTTACCTATTTGCGGTTATAGTATTAAAGAAAAACAACCTTACAGTTACAAGGATAAACAAAAAATTTAAAAGGAGGCTGTAAATCATCATAAAAGTCTGGAAACAGAGACAGAAAATTTTTCTTAACACAGATAGTCTACAACGTGTGAGCTAATGTCCCCTTCAATATTAAGCCCACATTTCTACACTATTACATGCAAATCAGTATCCAAGTTATATAATATTAAATGTGTGGCAGCCTGAGACGCTTTGCATTCAATTCAGGGGGAAATTTTTTCCCCCAGACTAGGACTTCAGTGTTTGTATACTTTCTAGCAAGGTCAAATAATGTTATACCTGGTTTTGTATATATCTGCTATTTGTTAACATGAATAGCATACACTATACTGCAATTAAACAAGTATTCAAAATTACTTAGCACCAAAAAAAACCCCAAAACAAAACAAAAAACCACTTGAGTGTTTGTTTTCATTTCCAAGACTTTAGTAGATTATGGCATTGTCTTTTGTTGTTTTGGGTTTTTTTAGCACAAACTGCATTCCTCAATGATTAGCAGATGCATTTTATTCCTGTGAGAGAACAGCAAAAAATCCTTCAAACAAACAAAAAAAAATTAGCTTTTCATACCTGGTAAAATATAATCAATGAAACAACACTGTGTTTAATCCAGCCTCTGTTGATAAGATATTTCAGTGTACTGTGTTCAAGCAGTTCAGAGCAGTGGTGTTTTTTTACTCAATATTACACAGTGAACTAGGTATGTCAAGGACAGCAGTAGCTATTCTTATGGGATTTCTGGTTTTACACCAGTGGTTGTGCCAACCTGAATTATATACCATGGACAAAAGAGCCGAGACATTCAAAATCATTCAAGACTATTTTATTTAAATGCAGGATGGATTTTCTTATCTAGATGATTGCTTACTTTTCTGCTAGGCTATTAATAGTTTTTCCAATATGTTCACAAAATTAATTTAATTTGAAATTAGTGAAGGACATACATGGAAAAGAATTATATCTTTAAAAAAGTAAATAGTATAATTCAATTTTATTGTATAATCATGCACCATTTGTATCTTCTGGAAACATAGGCTATGACCCCAGTAGTTGCTCCCTACAAATTCTTTGAGGTTCTGGCAGAACCCCACACAGGAAAAAGGTCTGTCCACACAGAAAAATTTAGAGACTCAGGGATACATACTTTCTTTTCTCCTTTGTGACAAATGGTACAAGGAAGTGAAATTATTTATTTCTTATAAAAATGAGAATTCTTATAAGAATCGTGTTCTTCCATATACATATCAAGATTCATCTTGGTATTCCAGACAACTGAATCAGACCCAAAGTGTTTGCTTGTAAATACAAGATTGTATTTTACTTCTGTCAAATCATACCTACAACAAATGAATGTAGATACATGTAGGAAATGAAACCAAGCTTATTCCAGAATTGTAAATAGATAATCCAGCTACTGTTGCATGTCCTGTGTTGCAACTACCACTTTGTGGTTTCACATTTAGGAAAGGAAATACACATGAGAAGCAGCATTGTGCTGGAGTGTTTTGAAGTTTGATGTGCAAAACAAACCCTTCCCAAAGGATATGTCAAATCACTGACCATGCAAGCTTTTGCAAGTGGCATCAAGCCAGTACTTTCACCTTAGTCAACACACAAGCTAGCCAGTCTCAAACACTGAAAAATTCTTCTGAATCCTGAGAAGCTGAGATAAAAGTACTAAGGCATTCATTCTTCCCACAGAGAATGAAACTCAACCCACATTCCTTCTGCAATTAAAACAACAAAACCAAACCAATCCAAGGGAAAAAAAAAGCAACACAACCAATCAACAACAAAAAAATTTTAGCCTTATAAGCACTCAACTCATACTTTGAACATTCTTCTCAATTATTACAAAAATTTACTGGTCCATATAGTTAAGAATGTGATTTATGGTCCCTAGAACCCACACTATTTATATGTGATAAAGTAAATCATACCATTGGTGCTGGCATACCTACTGAAGAGAATCTTAGCTCTGTGTTTCATGGGGTTGGATAATATCACATATTGAAGTTCAGATAGATAAAATCATCAAGGACAAATTGCTGAACTTCATTCACCAACTTACTTCCCCACTTCATCACAGCAAACTACATAAATCTCACAATAAAGATTTAAGAGAATGAGGTACCTTGAACTATTTTGTAACTGTAGCACTGCTGTAAGTACCACCTGTTCAAAAGTTCAAAACTAATTATTTGTTTTCTGTCATACTTTTAAGAAACAAATTAGGACCTTGATTTCATAAGACAGCAAAGTCTGTTCAGTTTTTCCACAACAAGAAGTAAACGAAGCTTTGCAACACATTAATTTGTGGGATCACCAGGTCTCACTTGGAGGTGTTGCCAGAATCTAATAGCTGTTTCAAATATACAAGAGCATGCACATCAATAAACAATACCAAGCCTCTTATTAGAATATTTCATCACTATCAAGCAATATTATCCTGCCCTGCTATAGAGCAATCTCAACAGAAATACCATACCAAAGGATATGTGCCTGAGGAACAATAAATAATAAGTAATAATAATTAAATAAATAATAATAAAGTACACGTAACTACTGTGACTTCACAGAATGGCTCAGGTAGGAAGTGACCCCAGTGGGTCATCTGTCCACCCTCGCTGGTCAAGCAGGGTCATCCCAGAGCACACGGCACAGGACTGCTTCCAGTTCTTGAATATCTCCAGTGAGGGAGACTCCACAACCGCTCCATGCAACCTGTTCCAGTGCATGGTCACTGCACAGTAAAGCAGCTCTTCCTCAGAAGAACTCTATTAAGGTGGAACTTCCCATGCGTCAGGTTCTGCCCGTTGCCTCCTGTCCTATTGCTCAGCCCCACCAAGCAGAGCCTGGCTCCATCCTCTTGACACCCCTTCAAGGTGTGATGAGGTCCCCTCTCAGTCATATCTTCGCATGGCTGAACAGACACAGGTCTCTCAGCCTTGCCTTGAAAGAAAGATACTCCATGCCTTAAACATCACTGTTGGACCTGCTCCAGGAGCTCCATGTCTCTCATGTACTGAGGAGTTGATAAAACCACATAAATTTACTCCATGGTATGGTTATGGAACATCATTTTACACTGAGGCCCATTTTAAATAAATTTATCAAGCAAGCAAGAGGAAAGGTGTGACGGGCTTATCTTCTTTTTCTTCTTGTTAGAGTCAAGATTAAAGACGAGAGACAGTATTTCTTGTTTGGACTCAGATATTTATTAATTCTTATATAGGTTACAGTCTCACAGGCTGTGAGTTCTAGCTAACAAAGCAAAATATGGCCTCTACCTTCTTCTCTCCAAGGTCTTTTAAGCCTAAACTATCCAATTAAGAAGTGACACCTAAATTATTTATATTTCCAACCCAATAACCAAAAACTAGAAGCCCACACTGCAGACTTTCTTGTCCAATTACAAACTACCATCCAAAATCCAAGAAGGAGCCAAAGAAGAAAGACTAACCCAATGCCCAAACCCTCCCTAACCCAATGCCCAAAAACCTCCATCTTGCCCCATATATATTATACTATATTCTAAAACCTTAAACCCTAAGTTTTCCACCTTGTGATATTACACACTTCTATTTAAACTACACACCCACAATCTCAGTGCTATCACTCAATTTTGGAAGCCTTCTCCATGGCCTCAGGTCAAATGCTGTGCTTTTCTGAGGGTCAGTGCCTCTCAGCACAGAAAGCCTAAAATTCTCAGTAATCAGGGTTCCAACAGAAAGGAGCATTACAAATACTTCCTCTACAGTTCCAGGAAAACTGATCAGCTTCTCTGCACTACTCTTCTCTCCAACCACAATAATACTCTAGCTAATAGCATTAATGTCAGAATGAGATGAGCATCCTTTGAATTAGATTCATTTACTGCACAGACTACCACACCAGCCTCACCCCAGAGATGCATACCAGGACTACAAACATGGCAAATCATTGTATATTGGAGATTGTATATACTTTGCAAGGCAGAGAGGATTAAGACTACTAATAGTAACAACGGACATCTCCAGACGCTGTTGGAAATAAAACCCAATCTATAGTACCTACCAAGCATTTAAGCTTCTTTAACAAAAGCTCAGCGTGATCTGAGGCTGCATGTTGGAGAGGAGTTTTAACCTTTGCTCGGTAGCATGCTGATCTTACCAGGAAGTTGTGGGAAAGTACTCCCCAGTGACAATTACTGCTCACAGCATTGTTGGTATCTCCAGTTTTGTCTTGTTCTAAGGGACACTGAAATCCATGCTCCACTGCAGAGCCCCTTTTCATCTACTCATCTCCCATGTGAGGTAGCATTTGGATAGGTTTTGGCCCCTTGCAGGATTAAAAGAGCATGTCACTGGCTGAGCAGAGCACCCAGCAGAGAAAGCTCTGCATATCAGCTCTGGGAAGAAGGGCAGCAGCGGGCTCAGCACACAGAAGAGCCATGCTATGTCTGCAGGATACTGCTAATGGGATCACACTGCATCTATGAGACTGCTGCTGGTGCCTGATAACCTCCATGTGCATGAGGCATCCAAAACCAAAGTGCTTCTGTGGTGTAGGCAAGTCATTGCTACTGGTCCATATTAGCACTGGACAGGCCATCTTCATGAGTAATGGGGTGAAAGATGCTTGAAAACAGAGAGAAAGTCAGTCAGTGACATGACACCAGCTCTAGAGTGATTCATCTCTTTCTACTGAAGACACACAAAACAGCCCCAAAACCTGTGGTTTCTAGGTTTCTGAGCATGAACATATCAGAACAAAGATCCACAACCTACATTTTGGCTGCGTGCAATCTTACAGCAACCACTACCAAAACCATAAGCCGTATCTGTGAGGAATAATTTCACAGAAAAAACAAATGTTGGGACAATGTGTTCTTTTTATATATTATATATTTACATAATTTGTACACTTTAATATTTAGTTAACAACTGGTATACATCAGCTAACTAAAATCCAACATAGACATTTTCTATCCTTTGAGATGTTATGATCTAAGCATCACCATGAGTGGGGAAATCTAAAATTATGCTGCATAGCAATTCACTGTATGTCATTACCTGTGTAGAAATTTACCACATTAGGAACATATAAACTCCTTTGAGGAACAGCATCCCCCAGTGACAGAAAGGTGCTTATTACAGTGACCTTGTCACTGAGGCTCTATGCACAGCTGACACAAAGATGCTGATGTGCAACCACTGCATACTCTAACAACTCCCAATGCGATCCCCTCTGGATCATGCTGCTCTAAGAGAAATTATCAGTTACGGGAACTCCTTTAATAAACCTCTGCCAGAATCAACTCATATGCAGCTCCAAAACCATTCATGTGTCACTGATATTCAGTTGACTAGCAAGCACACAAGCAGCCATGGCAGTTCCGTCAACTCCTCCCCTAGAAAGTGCAAGAGTATCAAGCTGGATCGAAAAACAGAATTAAGTGTCTGGGAGCAGGTCAGCAGCTTTCTAGCAGCAGCAGTATCAGCAAATACCAGCTTAAACATTTGTGAAATGATGACTCAATTAACTGATGATACCAAAACAGATCAAAATTCTGTTGTTGTTCTGTTCTGTTGTAAAAAATACAATAAAAAACCTTTGCTACTAGGAGATGGTTACTTTCTCCTCAGACAAAAGACAACTGGAGAGAGGGTGGGAGAAGGGAAGGAAGCCAGCCAGTCACAAGAAAGCAAGTCTTATGAACTGAGGGGAGACTGTCGTGTATCTCAGTGTTAAGATTTTAACTGGACTGCCATGAGAACTAGCACGTGCTTGTACATATAAACATACTGTGCAACTTTCTGCCACTAATACTGACTCAACAGCCACATCAACTGCACAGCAAAGTTTACTCCAGCAGCTCCCTCTGTCCTGATAGTCTTACAAATTTTCTCCTCTCTTCCACGAAGTCTGTTCCACATTCTCTTGGCACTGAATGTATGTGAGGCCAAGGCTGGAAAACGCTATGGTGCAGCTCAGTCTGCAAATTAAGATACAAACTGTTCTTGTATTATAAAAATACAGTACTGTATATGGGCAGCAAAAATAGTTGAACAATTCCAAAAGAGTAACTACTGTTAATGCCCTGTGAAAACTTTAGTGTGATTGAATTTCAGGAACCTTGGGTGAAATGCCATTTAATATAGTCACTAACCACTTATAGTCATCCACCACTTATTATAAACATCAATTAACTACTGCAGAAGGATAAGATTTTTAAATTTGTGGATAACACCAAGACACAAGCAGATGGAAACAAATTACCCAGAAAAATATTCATTTATTTATTTTAACAAAAAAATTCCTGAAGTCCTCTCAGGATGTATATACCCTTAACAAAAGTATGATGAAGCTATGCTTGGAATCATGGTTAGACACAGATTTTTAGATGATGAAGCAGGAAGCCAGGAGGTCCTATTTATAGGTTACAGGTGCTTAATCTAAGAAATACCAGGAAATGAGATTTCAAGCAGCAATACCAGTTTAAAGTTACTTCCTCATCACCCTTCTACCGTGTCTTCATGCCATGAGACCTCAGGCATATATAGTATTAGGAAGCATGAAAATTGATGAGAAAGGTGAGTTCACCTGCCAGGCTGCTCCAGCTCACATGATTTTGCTCACTAAGGAAACTTAATGTAGTAAAAGAGAATATAACTTTAATAATACATTAGAGGATGACTTTCAAGACTGTTGAGAGGCAAAGTGCAGCAGCATCTGGCTGCTAGTTTTGCTCACCCATGTCATGATCTCACTGCAAGACTATCAGATTTCTGACACTAAGGCAAATTACATTTTTCTGAGAATTTATGTACAATCTTGTTTTCAGAACAATGTGAGACCTCTCAGACAGATCTTTCTAAACTGCAAAATAATTACAATAATTCCAGTACTGTTGACAGCAAAACAATTATCATAGGACTAATGCAGTTGTCCACTGGCAGGTAAAACATGGAGGTTTACAATAATTATGCCTCAAGTCCTACACAGTCTCAGAAAATTTTAGTGAAAAACTCAGAATTGAACGTACATATCACTTACATAATGACTCACGGACATACTGATTACTGATATAATTAGAAAGACCTGCAGCCATTACACTCACATGTCAATCCCATGACTTCACTGGAACTACAAGTTTAAAAACCAGAACCTAAGTTCTATTTGAATAACAAATTCTCTTTGATCAATTTAAATCTTTAAGAACAAGTTCTCTGTGTCTGATGTGGATTCATTTTATGGACACCTAATCTTCAGGCTTCAATATAATCTGCAAGTAGACAGGTATTTTTACACAGTATCAATCCACCTTATGATTTTATTTAAAAAATTAAAGATTTGTCTCCTGCATGTTGGTATTTTCCCCAAAAACCTGAAAACTAAACATTCAGGAATTCACTTTTTAAATATTAATTTTCCAAAGTTCTACTAAAATTTTAAACTCTGTGTACATCATCCCTCCCTTCTATAAGCACTAAGAATTCTCATTAAATGTGGGTGGCCACTGCATGGCCGCACTCAGAGTTGTAGTCAGTGGCCCAGTGTCCAAGAGACTAGAGCAGTGTGCCTCAGAGGCTGGTATTGGGATGGTGACTAGACACTGACACAGGTTTGCCAGAGAGGTGCCAGGTAATCCATCCCTGGAAGCACTCAAGGACAGGTTTGGATGGGGCGTTAAGCAACCTGGTCTAGTGGAAGGTTCCCTGCCCATGGCAGGGGGGCTGGAAATAGATTGTCTTTAAGGCCCCTTCCAACCCAAACCGTTTTATGTAGAGCACATATGCCCTGAAGCGAGGCTGGGCAGGAACTCATGGTTCCATGAAACAACTATTATTATCTATTTACTCTGCACTCCTACTGGGTGAAGTGATCAGGACTTTTGCAAAGCGATGGAAGCAAAGGCCTGCAACAAACAGGTGCTTCCTCCATCCTGAAATGATTAGATGTCATTACACCACAATAGCAAGCTATTAGCTTGCGAAGAGCCTACCTGCAGGCTTAAAGCAAGTCACAAAACTTGTTTTGCCACACAAACAACTATGCAAATCAACGGTTAAAAAAGATTGCTTCATGCTTTACAGAAACCCTGAGGGAAAATATGCGCTAATGAAGACACTCATACCTTGAGAAATTTCAAAAGCTTTAAAAAAAAGAAAACAAAATGACAGTCATTAAGTAGCCATTTCTGGTCTGGGTCTGTGGTTTCGATATTTTTTCTAAATAACTCCCCAATTAGTATTAAATAAATACTTTGTTAAAAGAGAGGAGCAGTCAGCTGCGTTCACCAGCAAAGAGCCACCACGGGCTCCAAGTCTGTGCGGCGTAGGAGGCCACGCAGAATATTTAAAACACCTGGTATATGCAAAGATCTTCACCCAAGTCTGGAGTTAATACGTTGTGATTTAACCTCTTTTAAATGTGAGAAAATGGGAAGACAAACAACCCAGGTGAGTTACATAGCCCCTTAGTGGCTCTACCAAACACATGACTTAACATATGGTAGCATTTACCTAAGAGGAAAAAATATATATATAATTTCTATATGTTTCCCTACTTCAGAAACTCAGAGGCCAGTAACCAAAGGCACACAGGCTGCTTCAACAAGTCTCTCTGCAAACAGCACATTTAACTTCCTTCCTAGGAGTTCACGGCTGCTCTCTGTAACGATGCATTTAGCGTTTTAGTTAAACAAGAGCTGAGCCCTACAACTCATGTAGCAACAGCGTCCGCGACCCCGCACTCCACAGAGAAAGCCAAGGGAACACCACCACCGAGCAGCAGCACCGCCTCGTTTCCACCGAGCTGACTTTGTTTCAGCAGGAAGGGGCTGCCACGCTGCCAGCGTTTCACTCATTTCCCTGCACCGGGGCGTCCTGCCGGCCCGACCGCCGCCACCCGGTGCCTCCCCCTCCTCCTGCTCGGCCATCGCCGGCAGCTCCGGGCGCCCGCTCCCTGCCCCACCGCCGCCTCCAGCCTGGCCCTGACCCCCTCGCCGGGCCGGGACGGCGGAGGAGCGGAGGACGGGACGGAGCCCCCGCCCAGCGCTCCGCCCGGCTCTGACCCGCGGTCCCGGCCCACCTAACCGTTCTCGGGGCGGGA
>VZSE01008763.1:1038610-1108783 GCA_013398275.1 Promerops cafer
CCGCGGGCGGCCCCGGGCCACGGGGGCTGCGCGCTGCCCTGCGGGGCATCCGCGGGAGCGTCTCCGCGCAGAGCGTGCCAGGCGTGCCCCACGGTCAGCACGGTGCCCGGCCCCGGAGCGGCTTGGACACCGAGATGTTTCTGCTTGTGTTCTCTTATATTTTACACACACATATTATTTTTGCTTTTTTTCACTCAAACACACCAGAAGTTACCTTCTGTTACCGAACAGAAATGGCATTTTCTGTTTTAAAATAAAGTCCAACCTTTCTCTTTCAAAAACATTGTAATCAGCAGGACTGAGGCAATCTGTGTTATTGCATAAGAAGAAAAGATAATCCCTGTGTCTTCTTTATTTTTTTTTTTTTTGGCACTGATTTTCCTCTAACCCCACCATGAGTTGGGGTGGGTGGGGACGCAAGCAGGAAGAACAGCATTTTATTTTGCGGAAGATTTCCACTGGCCTAACTCCCTCAGCAGGACTATTGCTGGGGTAGGTATGGAAAGAGCTGGGGAAGCAGAGCTCCAGACTCTGTAAATTCCATTGCTGTCAAACCAGCAAGAGAGCATTTTTACAAAATCAGCGTGGCACTTCTCTTAGCAGAGAACAAAGCCACGGCCAAAATGTAGGGCATATCGCACATCATCAGTGTCAGGTAGACAAAAGGAAGTTTCCGTGTCTTATTTTAACGACTTCTGGGCAATAGATATATCTTTTATTGGTTTTAAAATAGTATGCTTTGAGACCGACTAGTCCTTGGTATGAGATGGTTATTTGAACATCAGTCAAGTAATTTCTTTAGTAAATTTTCACAACACAAGTTTCAGGCATACTGAAATCTCAAAATAATCAAAGGAGTACTCAGTGGGAACATTACAAAAAGAAAAAGAATGCATTTATAGCTTTTAGTTCTAAATGATGATATAGATATATAATAGTTTAACAGTTAGTGCTTAATATGGTAAATTTAACCATGTTCCCCTGATTACTAATTAGGTGGCACTGTCTACAGTAACAGATTAGTAGGGTCGGTGTGCTAACTCCTTTGATAAGCAAATGTTTGCCATTGAAACAAACATTTTAAAAAATATTACTTAAAAGATTATTAAAAATAAGTAGCAATATTAAATTATTTAAAAAAGAAATAATATTATCTGCACAATAACCAATACCTCAGAACATATTTGTATCAAAGTCAAAGAAATAAGTTAGACTTGAGAACAGCTGCAATTGAATCCCATTGATTATTTACTTGGCTGAAAAGGTGCTACAACACACAGAGAGTGTAGAGTCACACTTCCCTGGAGACATGGCAGCTGACAGAAACAAAGAAGAAGCGGTATGCCAGCCCTCCCAGTGCCTCAAGAAGGCTCACAGTTCTTTTCCTTTTTTATTTCTATTTTGTCTCGTAATTGTTCCTGTTTTCATATATTAAAATTGCTATGCCCATTAAGTAGACGTCTTCCATAAGAAGTATAAATATCTCTGCCTACAGGTGTTTGCTTTTTATTATTGTCTGTGATGAACTGACCATTTTTTCTTCTGTAGATTGTCATCAAACACAATGTGCTTCATAGCCACATATATTCTAAATGTTTCATCATGACCTAATATGTTCTAAATTTACGATTTTTAATTCCAAAATGTTTATATTCATTCAAAGATATATCAACAAGATAACTTGGTTTCATGATTACACTATCTAGGAAAAACATATACTATACCTATTTATTTTGCAAACATCAGAAACCAAAGTATCTTAAGAATTTGGGCGCATTGGGCCTGTACAGAGATGACCTTTTTGGCCTTATTTACATATTGAACAAATTTCTTTGCTAGTGTCTCTAGCATTTGACCTGAACTTTCTTGTCTCTCTCATAACATACATCTCATACATCTTTTTACTAAGTGAAATCATAGCATTGTACTATGATTTGGGGTTTTATTGAGAATGAAAACATTTCCTTCACATACTTACAGGAGAACTAGATGTACTGCAAGCCTCATTTAGCATCCCAGGGATAACAGGGATAAATGAAAAGAAAGTAAAATACAGAAGCAAACCCTTTCAGGTGCTTTACTTCTGTTCTGTTGATTATCGCCTCTGGCAAGAGATGTTCTGCTAATTAGTCATCCATCTTGATTCTCAGTTCTGGTATCAAAGTAATTTCTGATGACTTTTAAAAGTACTATTTCCCTGTAAGCCTAAACTTCATGTTTGTATGCTATAAACTAATACTTCTGCCCTAGCAAATCTTTCCATGGCACTTTGAATGAGCCAGACTCAGATTACTGGCAGAGACCCAGCTCTCCAAAATTTGGAATATGTGTGGCATAGAAGTTACTTTTCTCAACACACTAGCAGTCATAGGATACACTTCGCATTTGATAGCACCAGTATTACAGTACTGTGATAAATAAGGGGCAACCCTAAGCCCTCTTTTAAATATTACAGAGAGGAAAGAAAAAAGAAATAGAAGAAAGTTCCTTAGAGAATGCTTCAGGCAGTTTGCCTTGAAGAAGTTGGAAAATGTGATTTTCACCAAGTTGTGAGTCTTTTAACTATAAACAGAAACTAAAATGTATAAGTACAACATGAAGCTCACTCCTCTCTTCTCTCCTGCCTCTTCCAAACATGTGAGAACATGTATGAAAAAATCTTCCTAAAAATGACATCCTGTTGGCTTTCTGACTGGTGTTATCAAGTTTTATATAAACAGTACGGGTGTGTGTCTGAAAGGGAATGTACTATTTAGTGTTTTTGCAATGATGTGGTAGAATTTAAAATATATACATTCAGTATATATTTTTGTGAATTCACCCTGTTGCTATCAAAAGTTAATTTTCAAGCAGCCAAAATAGGAGGTCTGACATGAGATGTCTGGGTAACAGTGGGTGTGGAACTAAAATCAGTGCTCCAGTTTTAGTAGAGAAGCATCTGAGGAACTTTTCCAACTGAGGTTGTACTCATGGAGATCAAGAACAGCTGGAAATTGTAGATGTCCTGAGAAAGACAGACTACGGATTGTATTGTTCATGAGCTGCATTGTAAAAGGTCATGAGCACCACTCTGAACATCTTGTGGCAGCATGAGAATTCTTCCACACAATAAACCTCCTCCAAATGTAACTCTTTGTCATAGAAAACATATGGAGTTTGCTTCCAAGTTTATTAATGTTTAATTTCAGCAAGATACTTTTCCTGATCCACAGGCTCTTAACCAGATCCTACCTCTCCCAAGGCAGAGCTCCATGCATCACTGCTGCTCTCAGTCAGTTCCTCCGCTCCTTTCCAAGTCCTCACTAAACTGCCTCTATCCTGTATCCATCAGTTACACCACCCCCATGTGTGAACTATGCCATGACATCACGGTGATCCCAATGAGATATTGTAGCTCTTCAACTGCATTCAGATCTCTAATCCCCCCTGCAGATTCTCCATGCTGTATGCATTTATGTACAAGCACGTCAGATAAGGCACCAGGTTGAGCTGATGTCCCAGAAAAAGATATGAGAGCTTCTTCCATAATGCCATACTCTTGGCACTCTCTTATTGCTGTGTATTTGCTTAAGCTGACCTCTTTCACCCTGTTGTGTTTATTACACCTCATCCCACACCACTTCCTTACTTGACTGTAGGCCGTCATCTCCCTCCCTGTTGTTTTGTCATTCCCAATTTACAGCTCTCCTAAGATTCTTGCAAGTCATATGGCAGAGCTGCTTTAGCTCCCCTTTGTCAGAAACACCCAGTTTGTTCCTGGCAGTTGTTGACACTCAGATATGACCTAATAACCACAAAAATCGGATCCCTGTCATTGATGCCAGCTGCATGATGCTGGTTGATGATCTGCAGTATCTGTCCACTCCTCCTCAAGACCTGTCTTTCCTTTCTCTGGCAGGATCAACCAGGAAACCACCTTGACCCTGACTACCAGAGCCATAGAGTTATGCCTAATATGTTCACAGCTTCCCTTGGCCAATATCATTGCTGCCCATGTGGAAGAGTAGCAAAGGATAATAGTCTAAGGCCCCACAAGCCTTTCTTCAGTATCTGAGATACAAGCCCCAGCAAGAAGAAAATGCCCTTTGCCAGCAGGTGAGGTCAGCCTATGGGGACCTTCTCACCCACAGCAGGGAGTCTGCCCTTGCTCTCACTTGCAGGTTCCACCTGGTGTTGTTGCAGGTTCAGGCTTAGCTGGTGCAACTGTTTTCCTAGACCAAGCTCCTGGACCCTGCTGCCAGGGCACTCAGTATTTTGTAGGTGGAGATCTGCAGATACGAGTGGGACCCTTCCTCCTGTTGCTAGAATTCACGAGTTTCCAGCCTTCTTTCCCCCCACCTGTGTGAATGTGTGATGAAATGTTCTCTGTTTTTTAACAACACATCACAAATAATGAGAGAGGAATTGGTGGACAGTCTCTTCGTGTCCACCCACACCTTAGTGCCTAATCAAGAAAAACACTCCCCTTCTTACCAACATATCAACCATTGTCAGTAGTTATCATGTCTGTGATTTTCTAGAGGGAAGGAAAGAATTTCATCTTCTGAGAAAACTCTCAGGGTGATGTGGCAGCAACACAGGGCAGCTCAGCAAATATCTGCATGGTAGAGACTGTACCCAGTTAGGCCCTTAGGTGCTACTATAATAAAAAAATTAAATCCTGTGTATCCAGAAATAGAAAGCAGCCTGTATAATTAAGGATTCTGCCAGCTCACACATTTTCACCAGGATGGAATGACCGGAACCCATCCATCTAAGCTTCAAGTGATGAGTAAGATAAAAAGTGCAGAGGCAGTAGTGATCATACCATCCCTACTGTCATGCTTGGCTAGACCACAGGAGAAAAAAAAAAAATTGCATACTTAGCTAGATTGATAGACACAGCCCTGAAAAGGGGATTCTAGCTCTAGCCACAGAGTCGCAGAACTGGTACTGGAGGCATCTGAATGTCCTTGAAAGTGAAAAACAGAACTTGAACAGCAAACACACTTCGGGTGCAGCAGACCAAAATGCAGAAGGTTTCAGGTCAAAGGGATTTATCTAGAGACCAGACTAGGCTCAAGCTACTACAGGCAGCTCAAATCTAATAAAAGGATCCCTGCTAACTGTGGAAACTCCAGGAACAGATACATGGCTGTCTTAGGTTGTAAAGGCAGGATGTGGCTGGGGGTGTGTATTCTATTGCCATCTGTCAGAGATGGGGCAGTTATCTTCTGTTAATTGGGACACCTGTTAAAACCAGGTGGGGCAGTTTTCTTTATCTTTTCCACAACCAATCCTCTCTCAGGGAAATATCTTCTGTTAATGGGCCATTGAGCCTCACTGCATGACTGATAAAATTACATCATCCCATTGTGAGATGCTCCGCCCAGGGGGAGGAGCCAAACAGTCCTACCTGGATATAATCCCAGACTGGAACACTGCAAGCAGTCTTTGCTGACTGGTTTCCTGGGGGGGGGGTAGCTTTCTTTTTCACTGGTTTCCCAGAAGAGGACCAGGTCCATCTACACCACTGTTAGATCTTTAGAAGAAACCTACACCTTTCTACAGACTCCCTGCTTCAACAGAGCCACATCTGTCACTCCAGAAGGACTGCAGCCACCATTTAATTGGACTGTTACCAACACCCTGACCAACGGGGAATCAGGTGGTATTCTGACTCTGTCAGTAGTTTTCTTTTTTTGTACTATTACATTTGTATTTTTAATTTTCCTAGTAAAGAGCTGTTATTCCTATTCCCATATCTTTGCCTGAGAGCCCCTTAATTTCAAAATTATAATAATTTGGATGGAGGGGGTTTACATTTTCTGTTTCAAGAGAAGCTTCTGCTCTCCTTAGCAGACACCTGTCATTTTCAAACCAAGACAATGGTGATGCAGCAGAGTTCATAAGATCACACAGCACAAGTGACTGCTTCAAGGGCCAGAAAATACAGTACCCTGCAACTAAAATACTGAAGCTATGGCTGTTTGGATGCTGAGGTTAGAAAGCATTGATTTGCAGCTGTGGGCAAAAGAACCAGAAACATGAGGACTTCTGGGGTGACTTGGCTCCTCATTTAACCCATATACCCTCTGATACTGTTCACTCCCTATCTTCACACTGGTGTTGTGCCTTTATGTATCTATGTAGCAATGGTAATGCTGAGCATCTCAAAGTAGCACAAAAACATTCATAGGGAAATGCAAGCAGACTCTGGCTTCTCCTGCAGCTAATCAATTCCTGTCTCAAAAGCTCTTCTGGCTGGGACACAGGTTCAGGCTGTCTGAGTAATAAAACAAATGCAGTGAAGACTCTCTATTCACCACAGGCATTGTGGTTTTCTGAGCTCAGCAGTTTAGGATGAAAAAATATTTTTCATTGGCTACTTCCTTCTACTACAGAGTTGATATGGCCACTTAAACTCAGATGTCCTTGAAGGAGGCTTATCTCAATAGCCAAAGTAGTATGGTATGGGAACCAGCAAATTTTAATAATAGTCTCATTAAGCACATTACCCTGTCAGAACTGACACCTCCTTTTTGCAGCAGGACAGCCCATCCTGTCAACCTAAGCTCATGCATACATCCACAGTTTTAACTGTTTCTCATGCTGCTGGCTTCAATACTGCACAAGCCTACTACCATAGATAGTATGACTTTTATTGAATTTTAAACATTTATATTCCACGTGATACAACTACAGATAACTTACATTTTAGTTCAAATAATGACACTGAAAGAATGTCTGCTTTGTTTTGCAGCAATGTGCTCTACAAACATCAAAGGAAAGAAAGAGTTCATGAGGTACAAGAAGATGCAGCTTGTAAGTTATTCCACGGCAGTCACCCTTTGGTACTGTGGTGTTTTGTGCTCTGCTTTTGCTGGGTCTGTTCACCCCATTTGTTAAACTTGTGTTCAAGTTTCAACTTGAATAGTAGTTTGTAGATTGTCCAGACAGAAAAATCTCCGAGGTACCCACCCCACCCCCCCCTAAAAATGCAGAGGTGCACAACATCCAGAGGAAGGCAAACTTCTCCAAAGCATGAACTTCTTCCATCAAGTCTGCACAGCAGGCCATGGCCCGTCTTTTGACCCTGTGTCTCTGTAGGAAACCTCGCTAATTATACAGAATGTGACATTGCACATGTGTCTTGCAGTGTACGTGCACCAAATGTCTTGTACTTCTGAAATAAAGTGCTAACAGTCCCTTCTAGCAACACTCCTAAAACAAAACAGACAGAAATTTTGGGGTTTGGCATTTGTATTTGCCTGAATGTAGTATTTCTTTTTCTTCTTTGCTCATTGGTTCATGGGATAGGGTTTGTTGGTTGGTTGGGGATTTTTTTGGGGGGGGGAGGTGTTTTGGTTTTCGGGTTTTTTTTTTTTAATTTTCAGCAATAAATCTTGTCAAAAGGAAAATCTATTAACTACTTAAAAATAATCTAGGCAAGACTTGAATTCTAAACTTTTATTTCTTGCCAAAATCAGTCTTTTGTCTTGCAAACAGCATAAAGGAAGAGGAAAGGAAAATATTGGAGAAATGAAAGTCTGATCTGCTGTTGCACAGTTAGTTTCTAGGCAGTCCATACTGAAATTAAAGTCACTACAATTAGACTAGACAGAATTGTTACTGTAACAGATTTGTGTTACAAAGTATTCTTTTAAGCTACTTTCTTCTTGAAGTGCTGTATTTTTGTTACAAATTCACTGAAGATATTTCTCTGAGTAAAACGGTTTAAATTATCTAAATCTGTTCCTTTTAGAAATTTGCTAGAACTGATTGGTTGATCAGATAAAGATACACATAGTTTTCACAGATGTCAGGAAGAAGCTGAAAAAGGGCCTCTAGTGGTGTCCTAATTCACCTTTCTACTTCCCATCAGAATCATGAAACTTTCCTTTACACTCCATCTGATGAGGCAGAGTCTGGTCTCCCTAAATCATCCATGCCATTACCTATCTATATTTATGATCCTAATGTCTAACCTAAACCTTCCTTGTTGTAGAGCATGCTCATTTCTTCCTCTTACCTACAGTGAGGACGTACAGAGAACCACGTATTTGCTTTGCCTGTGCTGTTCTTGTTTGAAGATTTTTTTCCTGTTTTCTCTCAGCCTTCCCTAAACAAAACAGTCACACTCCCTCTAATCCTTACCACAGATAATGTTTTACAGACTTTGTCTCCTTCTCTGGATTAGCATTTTTTTGAAACATGGTAGCCAAACCTCAACACATCTTTCCTGTTTAGGCATCACCAACATAAAACTACCTATGGCACACATACTCTTACACAATGTTTTCTTCCATTTTTTGCCTGAGCAATTTCATTTACTGATGCTTGGCTGTGGCTGTGTGTGACCCCAACATCCTCATCTGTGGATCTGCCACCCTGCTGAGAGTTTCCAGTCCTATATTTATGCAGCTGATATTTTGAACTCTAAGTTGTAGCCTTTTTTATATAATTTCTGCTCTCTGTCAAGATATTTTTGAAGATATTTCTAAAACTCTCTAAAACACTCACAGGCTCTTACAGATTGGTTTTGACTTCTTATTTAGCAGTGCAATACTCCATTGTCTGGAGTGCCAGTGGGAGCAGTGCTCTTTACTAGAACCAGGACAGGATAGACTGCTGGGAGTAGCACAGGGATTCTGGCATTACACAGCTGAGTGCATTTTTCTTCCAGCAGTATTGCACCTGTGACATGGAAGTTTTCTTCAGGTCTTGTGTGCCAAGATTGCACCTGAAAATCTCAAAAAAGACAGAGTCCACAACTCTCCTACCATATACAATCACCACATTTCTCCTATCTGTATGGCCTGTTGACTTGATTAAATCACTCACCTAAACAATTTTATTTTTCTTTAGCATGATACGACCTCCGATGATTAACTGAGGAAAGATATTTAGTCTTTGTGGTGTTTGAAGAAACATTTCTTCTTCATTAACAGAATTCTCATTGATTCCACAGTAAATGACATTAATCTGACATTTGCCCACCTACTGATAAAATATATTTACAGTCACAGAGTGGTTTTTTTTACTTACTACCATTTTAGAATTGAAGTAACCAGAAAATCCTACACTTTTTGAACCTGCTTTTGGGGCTACAAGATTTTATTTCTTGTAGCACTGTTAGAAGCTGTCAAGTGAATAAAAACTGCTTACAGAAAGATATACCAGGATTTCCATAGGAAATATCCCTTTCCTCTATTTCGGAGTAATCTGGTATTAATGCTTATCTTTAATCAGAGGCAGGCTTCTAGTTCAGTTAATTGTTCTGAACTTAAGAGCATTTATGGACATTTAAGAAATGTGGAAATAGAAAGCAATACATTATCTTCTGGTATTAGCTTCACTTGATAACAATTTCCATAACTGAAGCATGAATGATGGAGCTGAAACTTAGATTTCAGCTAGAGGGAGGGGTTCCTGGAACAAAACCTCAGAATCAAATGCCACTGAATGTTGGCATTCAGTGCTTTCAGAGTGCTTTGCTCATTAACCTGATCCCACCAAACCATGTGGGAGTAGAAAAAATACCCAACAAATTAAAAAAAGAAAACATAAAAATAGCTTTATCTACTTCCAACAGAGAACAATCTGGATAGAAATTTTCTCATGAAACATTTCTTCATCAGGGTATGCCATTCATTGAAATCAAAATGTTCCACAAAAGAATTTCCATTTTTGACCAATTTCCAATGGAATCTAGGCAGGTTTCCAAGACAAATGAGCCTGCCAATTCTCTTCTTAACAGCCGTTTGGCTGGTTCTAGGAGATCTTGAGCTTACAGACTGCTTTGCCTTGGGTTTGACAGAGTGCTGAGAGCTGGGAAGGAAGGACCCTCCACTTCGTGGCTTCTTGGCAATCCCGATTCCCCAGACATGTGGGGGCGAGGCTAATAGGCTTCCCTAGAACTGAGGCATCATGCCATGAAAAGACTTAACACTTCTTGGTTTCATTCCAAATTTTGGAATATCAAAATCTTCTATTGAATAAAAAAAACTTTGTGTTTCTTCCAGATGCTCTAATGAGTCTTTATTCCAGATCAGAGCCTAATCCTGTGAGCACATGCGTATCTATTTATCACAAGCTGTTGTATAAAATTACACAGATATTAATGGAGTTTTGGCAGGCTGGCTATACATAGGCATGCAAGTGACAAAGGCCATACTTTGACATAAGGCAAGGCAGTAGTGCCCATGTTGATGTGGGCATACAGCACTGCTATTGCTAAAGCTTTTTTCACAGTACTTAATAACGGATTACTTCTTTTTCAATATATCTTTGAAGTACTAATACATGATATTCCATTTTAGAAGTGAAAAAAAGATATGGAAATGTTACTGTTTTTTAGAACCACAAAAATATTAATATAATCTGGTTTACTATTTCAAAGTCCAGCATAATCTATTAAGAGTCTTAGTTAAAATTAAATGCCTTCTTTTGTGCCTTAGATGACCATCCAATTCTGTCTTCAGCCAAAGAAAATAACTTCATTGCCTGTTCTTTTTACTTTTCACTTCTCGCATGCTAGTCTTTCAGTCAAGGGACTTACAGCCCTTACAGCTCAGCTCACAGAGCATGTATGTGTCTGTTTCTTTTTCCAATCCCATGTGATGCAGTTGCTCCTGTCTCAGACTTAGCCTAACATGGCCACATGACCTGTGTGCTGATGCTACTTTGACTTGGTTATCTACACAAACAGGAGAGTAGAAAACAGCTATGGAGATGGCAGTGACTTCAAAGCCACACCAGATTTTTCAAAAAAAGGCTATTTGCTCTTTGTGTTTCATGGTTGTTTAGTATTCTCACACTGAAATGTTTTGGGAAAAGCTCCAATATCCCTTTTGTGATGCACAATGTCAAATATACAATTAGAATTCCTAAATGTGATGAAAACTACTAACAATCCACTAAATCAGGGTAATGGGTGGACAGCCAAAGAGTAGAGATTCAGTCCAGGGTGACTTTTGGAAACTTGGTGATTGGGCTAACAGAAACTTCATACAGTTGTAAGAGCAGAGGTGCCAAGTTCTGCACCTGGGGCAGAATTACCCCATACACTGAGAATTAACTGGCTGAGTAGCAGCACTGATGAAGAAAGGCTCATGGTGGAGGTCACAGTGAATGTGAAATTGGGTAGGAGCATGTCACAGAGTTTGTCCAGCTTGAAGAAAAAGCCAAGAGAATAATACAATTGCTGTTTTAACCTGTATAATGAGGGAGGGTTTAAAGATAAGACGAGCTACAGACCTGCTTTGGGTGAGAATGGACCAGTCAACCTCCACATTTCTATGATTCAATTAAAACTGTATTTTCTAAAATTTTATTTGATCAGCATTCAACACAATTGTCTAACTGAAACAAAGACCCTGGAAGTTCCTTTTATGCAAATAACCAGGATATTATGGTAGGATATACCATGAAAAAATATGTTTTGTTTGTGGTTTTTCCTGACCTTTTTTCTGCAAATATATGGTAATAGTCCTTATCAAATACAGAGCTAAAGGGACCATTGACCTATCTATCAAGGAAAATACTGGTTCTGGATTCCTAAGGGAAATAACAATGGGTCTTACACAGTTGTAGAATGTAAATATTTGCTGAATGTAATAAAAATTCTGTATTCCAGTCAACAGTCACAACTGATAGACACAGTATGTTCAGATACTGCCTCTGAGGCAGCATGAAATCCTGGTATTATGCAACATCCAGGAAAGTTTTTGTATCAATTTCTGTGGAACAGAATTCAAGCATATAGTTTTAATATGCCCATTTAAGAGATTGTAAAACAGTGCTAATTTACCACTTGCTTGACTAAAATAGAGAAGTATGAGCATTTTTGAAATGAAACTATGCAAAAGAGTGTGCCTTTTGAAGGATAGATATGTGTTGGCAAAGACAAGGCATTGAGTGGATTCACCATTGACTAGTTACCTAATACTTCTTGCACATATTAAACAAGCTTTAAAGTATCCTCATTTTTGCTGACATGCTGACTATGCTTGCCATGTGATGAATATGGGGGAGATCCTGGCTCCTTTGAAATCATGGCAAACTTCCCGTTGCTTTATTGGCCAACACCTTGTATGGACACAGCTCTATGAACCACATGAGGCAAAATTTTGACAAATGTGAGCAAGAGCTGCTGGCAGAGTTGTATCTAATATCAAATTATCTGTTATGTGGTGATTAAACTTTATTTTTTGCTTAATCAAACATCCAGTCATGTTATGGGATAACAACTACTATGCCACAGATGGAAAACACAGAGTGACTTGGAGGCAGATGAAAGGTTGGTGTCTGAGCTTACCTCAAAACTGAGGCTTTTCTTTCTGTTACAGCATTCTTAGGGTAACCTACACTCAAGTTTCTTGCCCCAGGGGTGATCTTATTTCTTGGTTTTCTTTCCAAAATACTGGGTCTCCAATTTTCCTCTTTTTGATTTCAAACTTAGCTGAATCAGTCCCTCTGTGGATACATTTTCATGTACTCTGTTGCAACATTTTTTTATTTAACGGGCTGCTTTTAAATAAAACTCTGGGTTTTTTGTTAAGCAAAACCTCTGTGTGGTTTTGACTCAATCTGAAATCTATGTATCTTTAGGCTCCTACTACTATTTTTCTTGGCTAGCTTCGACTGGTCTCATTTCTCTGTATGTTGCAGTGTTGAGGGAACTCTGCTGGTGACTTTTCTTTCTCTGAAAAATCCAAGTCTTAGAACTTAAAACTTCTCCAGAGTAGAAAAAGGAAATATTGGGTTCAAGAGCAAGACAGGGAGTTATTTTTTCTGAGTCAGCTGTTTCACTCAGTTGACTACCTGGTCAGTCAGAAAAACACAGATGAAAAGGAATTAATAGGTATAAAGTTAAATTCAGGTCAGTTTGGCCTGTGGCAGTGGAGAGCCCTACACAGATGAGTCAGAGATATCAGTGCAAGTTTAGTTACACCTATCCTCATAATTTCTTACATAGGTTTCCAGTCTAATATATCCCCTCAGTTTAGCATATACAATGTTTAAACAGTTTCCAAACTCTCTGAAAATATCTAAGAATCTAGATTGGTTTAATTATAATGTAAATGGTCATCATTCCCCAATTACACTGCAGTCTGGCATTATGACTGAGCTTGCATTGGGACCATAATCAAAAACTAGTCTGCAGCACAGCTCTGCCAGGCATTGCACACACTTGCTTTACCAAGTTTAGTTGCTGGTCACTGCTTTCATGAATCACCTTCTGAACTACTGGGGTTTTTGCCATTTGTCAAGGATTTTGAAGTATCTCAGTGTGTGCATGTCCACAAATCCAGGACATACAGCCACTTCTCTAGAGCTTACTTGTGCTATAGTGTGTAGGCACAGCCTGAGAGATTTGTAGCAGATGGGATCCACTGTGCAACTGATTTGTGCATGCACTGGAAGTAAGACTCATTTTGAACGCTGGTTTTGCAGCACGTGCATAGAAGTTCAGTTCTGCACATGCACAAGCTCTGTTGTGTCTGGGGTACATCAGGCTCCATACATATGCAAAGGCATATGATCCATGTCAGTCTGAAAGAAGATTGCAGGGGTACTAGGCAGGGTTAAAACATGACAGTCTTCCTCTGACTCCATTGAGTTCACCAGCAGAATGCCATGCTGCTCAACATATGCCTGGTTTCAGGGAATATAGATCCTTTCCCAAAGGCTGCAAGATAGTTTGAAATCAGAGGGCTAGGGTGCTCAATGACTAAGTAAGAAAACAAATATTCTCATTTCAGTCTCATACCCTGGTAAAACCTATGTAAAATTTCATAATCACAATTCAGAATAAATAGCTATGCATGAATTGTTACTTCTTTAAGACCTGAGGTAACGCAGCGTGACCTGCCCCTCAAACCTGTCTGACCAAGATGGGTGTTTGCCGCATGATCAGAATAGAAAATGTGTCATATGAAGAGACATCACTGTGGCTATCTGCCTTACATGCTTGATAGCCAGTGTATGGGAAACATTCCCAACTTCCTATAAGGACATGATGCTGTTGTTTTATCCCAAAGCTTTGAGAGCTCTCTCACACAACACAAAGCAAGGAACAAAATGTAAATCTGTATATCAGACAAAAACCAAAACATTAGGCTTCAATGCTGAAAGAAAGGAAGAAACAGCTAGTGGTGCAGTAGCTGCTAAAAACTAATATTGTTTTCTTCATATGCAAGCAAACCACCAAACCTGCCCACAGAGCTTCCTGAGTTTGAACAAGATGCACACATAGGAGCACAGTACAGTATATTTCTACTGTAATAATTTCCATTGTGTAGAAGGGCTAGTTTTGAGTAATCTTAGCAACAGCAGAATCATGGAATGGTTTGGATTGAAAGGGACCTTTAAAATTCATCCAGTTCTAACCCCCCTGTCACTGGCAGGGACACCCTCTACTAGACCACGTGGCTCAAAGCCCTGTTCAACATGGCTTTGGCCACTTACAGCGACTGGGTATCCAAGACTTGCCTGGACAACCTGTTCCAGTGTCTCACCACCCTCAGAGTAAAGGAATTCTTCCTAATATCTAATCTAAACCTACCCTCTTTCAGTGTAAAGACACTCTCTCTAGTCCTATCACTACTTGTCCTTGTAAAAAGTCCATCAGAGGGTCTTTTGAGAAACTAATATAACTACTGCTTCGTACTTATTCCTTTTTACTGATACATACTTGTAGTAGGAGATAACTGCTGTTGCAAAGCCAGGAAATACCCTAAGATTTTTCCAACTAGACTGGTAAAGAAAACTGTGAAGCAATATCAATTCAACCTAACTGCAGCAGCTTGAGGTATTAAAGTCCATATAGATACAGGTTTTTCCACTTTGTTCTGCAAAAGTACTCCAGTCAGGATGAAGAGCTTGTAAGCTGTTCTGGTCCCCAGCACAGGCCAAGCTGAAACTGTCAGCCCTGATGATTATTGTGATGTAAATACAGGCCTGTGTGAGAAACTGTCTCAGTTTTCACTTACACTACAGATTAAAAAATAAATTAGTTCCAATTGTACAGTGCCTTTTAGATCTTCAATCTAAGACCTTGAAAAAAAAGATATCTAATTAATTTTTTGCAACTGTTGCTTGATGAAAGGAATATTAATATGGTGGTAGCAGGTTACAGTATTTAACACTGTAGCCTTGACATTTCTTATTAAATATTTAACTGCTGGAAATGGTATACTTGGCAAGCATCTGTGAAAATGAAACTTGTTTTTGAGAAGACAAGGTTGATACTGTAAAAATAAGGATGAGGATATGGATAAAAGAAATATTATAAAGTTGTCAAATATTTTTTTTATCTCTGAGACAAGATTTTTATTTTTTTGATATTTATTTGGATGCATATTTTTCATGTGGGGACAAAAGTTTGTAGACTCACTAAAATAAAGCATTTAATTCACAGACTGGTTTGGTTTGGGTTTGTTTGTTTGTTTTCAGATTGCTTGTAAAACACTCCTTGTATTTGTAAAGCAGACTACTTTTGAAACATGGTGGTCTAAAAAAGGCAAACAGGTGAAAAGATGGAGAACCTCACAAAGATACCAAAACTTTTCTCCCTCGTACATGACCTCAGTATAATTATTTTTTGCAGTGATACTATAACACTAGGAAACATCTCAGTTATTTTGCTTTTGAGAGTTAAAAGCTGGTGCTGATCAAAGTCTCTGTAAGAATTTTACCCTGACAACTAGATGAAACATGGCAAATTAACAATTATTCCTCTAGCTCTTGTATTGAAGTGCTATTTTTTTCCATGGAAATAATAAGATTTATGATAAATCAAATAAATTGCCTAGGTATCTTCAGCTCTTTTTTATTATGTATTTGTTATACATTGTACTTCTCTATCCATATTTTACTGCAGCATATGGAAGCATTTAAATTTTGATTGCAGCAAGGCCTAGTAACACCTAGGTTTTGGGATAGGAATGCTCTGAGCTGCTGAGGAGGAACCTTAGCAGAGACTGCTTCTCAGAGACAGTTAACACAAGTTAACAACTAGTTATCTCTAGTTGTTTCTAAGGACAGCAGTTAATTATTTTCTGTTCAGTATATTCAATCCCTTGAACTAGAGATCATGTGAATTTTCCTAGTAAGGGCAGAAATACCAATTTAAAAGCTGGTTAAAATGACTGTAATAATCTTGAATGAAATCTCAAAAACATAAAAAGTGGATGAACAATACACTGACCACAAACAGTGACAGCATTACACACTTGGTATTGTTGTATTTAAATAGTAGAATAAAGTTCCTGCATACATACCTAGAATATACTAAGAAATTTATACTCTGTCTTATTCTCTGTTAAAAATTAATACATACAGAATATCAAATCTATAAAACATATCACTCCAACAGGTCTGCAATTAGAAGACCTCTGTTCACCCCAGATGGAAGTCAACCATTCCTGAAACAAGTCTCAGGAACCTGGCTTTGTGCCCAGTGATTGTGGTGGAAGCAAGAATAACTTTTTTTATATGTGCTGGTAAGTCACTTAGCAGCTTCACCTCATTTTTAATCCATTTGAAAGAAAATGGGAAGGAATGCTTTGGTACTTCAAAAAACGTGAGGCGCACACACACACACACACACACACACACACACACACACACACACACACACACATTGCTCAAAGTAATTGAGAGATGAAAGCTGTCAAAGGACAGATGATGGCCATAAGGTGGACTTAGTGGGGAGCTGCAGGCTCTCAGGCAGTACATGCAGGCACTCTTTGCTCCCTACTACTGCACGTGTCTTGTGCCTGTCCCAAATGACAGCCCTAAGGAGCAGTAAAGATTCCATTCCCTATCTGCTGGCAGTGCCTTCAGCTCTTCTGTTGAAAATACCAGAACAGATGCCTGTTAGTGGCAGAAGCAGTGATGATTTATTTTAGGATGAAGACATGTCTCTCTTGGAAGCTGGATGAAATCCACCTTACTTATTTTGCAGAACTAATTTCAGCAGACTGTATTACAAACTCTTTCAGTCACTATGAGCCTTACTTGACTCAGATGAGCAAAGAGATCCAGATAATAACAAGGGATTTAACTGCACTCTTGAAGTTGCATTGCCGTATCTATTCCTGTTTCTATAGGTATATTTCTATACTTTATTAGCACTGTTTCTGAGCCATAGTGATTTTTAACAGCTAGTTGCCTTATTTAATTCCCCAAGAAGAGACCCCAAATTAATTATTAGACATTTTTCTTAGACCTGCGTCCATCAATGTACTGGGAAGGACCAAGCAATCAATTCTGCCTCGCCCTTGACTTTCCAGCATGTCACTGATAATGGCCACAATCACAAAGCAGCCTGTGCGAGTCAATAGTTAATTTGTCCATCTTTCCATTGCTCTTTGAATGAGTTTGGATTGCTTTTGGATGAATGTGTCCTTTTTGTGTTCCTGCATATACAGACACTAGAGACAGTTTTAGATTGTAGCCTGCCCCTCTTGTTTCACCCCAAAGTTGATGTGAAATTCTGTGCAGATGCACTGATTTACTTTAACTACAGTGTTACCTCCTGTTTCTTCTTATTATCTTAGTAACTAGAGTGGTTAAGGCTCTTAGCCTGCCAGGAGAGCCATGGTGAACAACAAGTAAATCTCCAGGTGTGCAAAAGATTTCTGTGTCACACAGTCCATAGGAGGAAGATAAAAAAAAGTTTAGAATAAAGAAGACTTCATTTCTGCAGTAAGTACCTCTGCACTTGAATTTGTCCCTTAAAATAGAGGGAGATATTATGGTATCTGAGATTTTATTGAACAGCAGCTACCAATGAAGAAAGACTTCTTAGTGGCAATTTTTATGCACAGTAAGTTATAAACATATCATGGAGTTTCAGAACTGTATTATGGAAAATAATATATGTATTCATATATATGATAATATATATATTCATATATATGAATATAATATATATTCATATATAATAGGGTTATGAGATAATATGTGTTCATGCCCTGCTTTGCTGATGGTCTCTTAACCCTTTGAAGTTCCTTGACTACATTTAGTATTCTGCAAGCAAATGAATGGAATGCTTATGAAATGATCAGAGTTGAATTTTCTTGTACCAGTGGTGCATTTGGTCCTGTACACGTGGCCAGAAAATATCAAGCCACTTTCTAAATGTTCAGTACAATGCATGACACTGGAGTATATTTTAGATAACTAATCTTACACAGCAGTTTCTGTCTTTAGTTTAAAGCAAATTGTCAGTATTCTACATGCATCTGTAATTTCTGGGTATATGACTTCCTAGGCAAAATAACTAACACAGATGTGCATCATCTAAAAGAATAATGCTTGGGACTGGATGAAATAGGATAGAATAGCAAATCTACAGTCAATCTGTCTTACATAATATTAACATAATATAATCTAATAATTTTTGTTTGTAATATTGCTTCAGGACCAAGAATAGGCTGTCCTATATCCCTGGAAAAGTGCTACTATGCAAAATAATAAGATGAGGTGTGGTCTAATTATTTGAGACCTCAATGTACTTACAAAGCGCTCATCTATCCGTGTGAATAATATGAAGTTCCATCAGCCCTGTGATATTCTGGAAATAATAAATGTATTCAAAAAACCTTTGGACCCTTAAGTGAATTATCCAACAAACATTCTTGAATCAATAAATAGAAATATGACACTGAGCCGGTATGGAATCCCAGCTAGCTCTGCTACCAGCTTGTGCCAAAAGCTGCTCCCTGCTCTGCCTGCAGACTGGGGAGGCAGTGCAGTTCAGAGCTGTTCCTCTCCGGCTGCGGATGTAATAGTGTCATTTCACAGGCAGAATAAAAAGGGATGTCTTCTGATACCATTTCGCCTTCTCAGATACATTAAAAAAAACTTTCCTGATCTTGCTCTTAATTACTTCTCCTTAATTGATTTCAAAATCAAGCAGCACTCCTGGCAGAGCATTTCTGAAGGCTACTTCTATGTCTTTATCAGTCAGTCACTTGGCATGCAGAAACGTGGCTTACACGCTGCACTACCTGAAGTGTGATAATAATTACTCAGAAAAAGATTTTGTTTGCTTGAGAGAAAGCCTTTATTCTCAAAGTTGTCTTGATAGGAATGTTAACAAAAGCCACAGGCTTCCAAGGTTGGACTGATTTTTTTTTTTCATATCAGTATAAACAAGCTCTGCATAAGTCAATTTCTAATTGAATCTCTCATGTCAGACAGAGCTGCTTGGCTAATTACTCTGGAAATTTTTATTTTCCTACTTAACTGGCTTTTAAAAAATGGTTATGTCTGTGATACTGCAACTTAAAAGTAATGTTATTTGGGAACTGAGGTGTTTTATGATCTAATGATGATGATAAAAGTGAAACCTTCATGCTAGTAAAGTTTATTTTTGGTGCTATGATTTCTACATTTACTGTAAGAGAAATGCAGGCTTGTCATATCACATTTTGAAACGTTTTAGGTAGATTATGCTAATTTATGTGATGTGGGAATTTATCTCTGTCAGCTCATAGTCAAAAACAGGTTTTCTGTCATCACTTTTATTTATTGGAATGCAAAAATCTGACTGCAGAAAGCAGAAGGACTTCATGTGGGTGCTATCAAGAGAAGACAGATTGGTGGAGCTGTGGTTTTTCAAGGGAAGGAGGAATATGGTGGAAAGTGAAGTTGACAGAGGCCAAAGATTGATTCCAGCTCTAGGGCATGACTTCAGATAGAAACAAATGAATGGGGTTCAAGGGGGTGTGTAGACCAAAAGGAAACTCAAAATTAATGAATAACTCATTTTTATTTCTTTCCTTTTCCTCAATGCAAAGATATGGGCTTGATGCCTGTTTGCAAATAATGAGAACAATAACAAAGAAACACATTGCCAACCGCTTTTTCTTCTACAAAGAGTAGCTCATAACTCCACCAATTTTGGCTAGCTGCTCAGGATGAGGGGACTACATAAAAATGCTTCTTTTTCAAGAATATTCTGAGTCTGATTATCTTAGAATAACATTATGGTTTAATGAGTTACCAGTCCCAAAGGAAGTCCAAAGCAAAAGTTCCTTGTGTAAAATTTCACTACCTGCCTCTTACAGACTGAAACCTTTCAGATGCCTTTAGTGCAGCATGAAATGGGGGGAGCAAAGGTGCAAGCACATCAGCAGATCAGTAATTGTGCAGGTGCAGGGAAGGATCCTTCCTTGCAGTACATTGTGGGGACAGAAGCTTAGCAGGACTCTGCATCCCCTACAGCTGTGGATCCTAACAGGCAGAGGTCCTTCAGCTCCTTGTGCCATCCCGCGTGACTTCAGGCATGGCTGCTAGTATTAGGTATGTAGGTTATACAGCATTTTTACTGTTTCTTCAGTATTTTATTTTTTAAATTTTATATGCTCAGGGCCCATAATGGTTGAATTTGTTGGGAAACATGGCTAAATGAGGGAAGAATCTGATACAGAAGATAATTAGAGTTGGGAAAGCACCATTTGCTATGCTTGACAAAGATTGACTGCATTTCAAATCTCAGAATATTCTTAGCTCTGCAAGCAAAGCACCCTATTTTCTGTAATGCAGCAAAACAAAATACTGCTGTGTGTAAGTTCATTGAGAGTCTTTGGAAGCCAGAAAGGAATTAGGAAGTAGAAGATTAGTAATCTGTATTGCAGAAAAGCATTGGGAGGACGGAAAAAAAATTAGAAGGAAAGACACTGTAATAACTAACATACATATCTTGGTATCAGAAAGCAACTTCCAAACTTGTGTTTCTTTCTAGCATAGCATCATATTATTACTATCTGCTTTTCCAGAGCTTCACGTGATTGAATGAGCATTAGGAATGGAAGTTAAATATTAGGTCTAGAATTGGAGAACTAAAAAAGGAGAAAAAAAAATTAAATTCACATTTGGGACCTATAGGATGACAGAATTGAGGATCTTTGTGCAATTTTAATTTGTTCTTTCAATATACAGACATTATGATTGTCTTTAATAATATGAAACTCTACTAACATTTTTCAGTACTTCCCCACCTCAGACCATGGTTTGGGTTAAAAAGAAATTGCATTTTCTTTACAGAGTTTTCATGATTGCTGTTAACAGAATAAGCTAAGTAATTCAAAAGCATTATTATAGTTACTTCCATTAATTAATGTGACCATTACATTATGTGGTATCATTATTCTCATTCTATAAGCAGAGGCAGAGAAATGAAAACCAAAATTATCAATACACAATATATGCCAATTTCTATTAAAAAAAAATTACATCAGGGCCCTAAATTTACAAAGCATGAGGCTCACTTATTAGCCAAGACAGCAGGTTAAATGTAAAAAAGCCTTTTAGAATCATAAAAGCAGTCTCTGGTTGAGGAATGTTCAATTCCCCAGAAAAGCACTCAACCACGTGGTCTTAAGGTCCTCACTTGCCATCCTGCTTTTCCCTGGCTTACCCGATGCACGTTTCCTCATGTCTTTAAAGGAAGCAGCCCATAGTCTCTACTCTTACAGGCTCCAGATTTTTCCCAGAGCATCATCCATTCCCTTTGTGAATCTGGACTATCTTGCCATTAACTTAAAATTAAACATGATATCATAGCACTTACACACAAGGAAGAACAGACTGAGATTGAATGGGGAGCCCTCACTGGGACATCTTACAGGTATATGAATGCTTGGATTTACTATCTCATTTTTTTCAATGGTTGTATAAGAAAGAAGGAAGCTAATTTGAAACAGGTTTCCAGAGAGAACATGATCATCAGAATACTGGAGTGGCACTGATCTTTAGTGTTAGTAAAAAAGGAATCATCAATTAAAATAATCTTAGAGTAACTGCTGCATACTCAGCTGTTCAAATGAGTAAAAAGGAAAGAAGTAATTAAAATTTTCAAAGCACAGTGCATTTTTTTTAATGGTATAAGATAGTAGGCTGCAAATTCATTCTTTCACACGGTGTGATAATTACCTTTCATAATTGACATGGCCAAGTCTAATCCCCCTCTTACTGAAATGCATGAAAATCTTTTCCCCATCTTCAGTGAGTGCAACAACATCTCTGAATGGCCGTAAGGTTTTTTAGCATTTTACCTGAATGATTCAGATTCAGCACCCGCAGTTTCATATTATTGTTGTTAGCTCTTTTGTCCTAAACACAGTAGTTTCACAGAGCTAAATCATTCTTTCATTTGTTGTTTCAAGTGATGCTTGGCAGTCATTGTATTGTCATGTATTTTTAAGCCTATATCCTGTAGTAGCTGAACCAAAGAACAGACTCTGCAGAATTGTGAAGAGAATGTCCCTACCTAACTGCAGATTTTCAAGGAGCTTCTTATTGTTCTTATTACAGCTGCACACAGACAATTAGAAAGAGAGGGAAACAGCACAGTCTTATAACAAAAAAAGTCCCTACCATACCCACAACTACAAGGAAAGTAAAACTACAACAAACCCTCCTGCTGGAAAAATGCCAAATGTGACTAGGATTGAGTCCAAAGTTTCTGCAAACTATGTAATAATAAAGTTATCGCTTGAATAAAGAACTCTGTAAGGTCAAGAAACCCCCACCTCTTTCTCAAACATTCCTATTCTGGGTTATCAGGGCCATGTGAACTATTTCTGATACACTCTCGGAACACCCACAGAGGAACCCTTGCATCAATGTGCAGGAGCAAGGATTTACTGCATTCCAGGGCTCCCATGTCCATCTACTAGATGCAGACCCCTATAAACTTGCCAGCCCATTCCTGGTTCTCCCCAGGGAAACCTGTCCATCACTGCTGCAGGGTGGGTGCCCCAGCAGATGAATCTGACTGCAGCAGTGAATGTAAGGAGCGGGAAGAGAGAGGCAGTGCACAGTGCTGGTGCTGGTAGTTCCCATGTCCATGACCGGGGATGATACTTTATATCACCTTCTTTTCTTAATAAAATCTTGTGTCTTGGTTATTATCTGGTACAGACTGACCAACTCTACATTTCTTTTAATTTCTTGCTGCATTTTTTCATTCTTTTTACATCACATTTTTTGCTGATTGTCAGATTTCTAAAAACGTGACTAGATCCTACTGCTCTTCTTGTTTCCTGGACACTGGGAAGCACTGAGAAATCACAGAATCGTAGAATGGTTTGGGTTGACAGTGATCATTAAAGATCATCTAGTTTCAACCCCTCTGCATTGGGAAGGCACACCTTCCACTAGACCAGGTTGCTGGGGTGGGAGAATCACCTCTCCCCACCTGCTGGTCATGCTTCCTTTGGTGCACCCCAGGGTGCAAGGGTTCTTCTGGGCTGCGAGCATGCATTGCTGGCTCATTTGGAACTTTTTTATCAACTAAATTTGTGGAATATCATAACTGCAACTGAGTAATTGACCTTGGCTGGCTGCCAGACACCTACCTAGCTGCTCACTCACTTTCCCTCCTCAACATGACAGAAGGAGAAAATGTGAGAAAGCTCATGGATAAAGACGGGGGATCCCTTGCAGTCACTGTCACAGGCAAAACAGTCTTGACTTGGAGATGATTGATTTCATTTATTACCTATTAAAAAAAAAAAAGAAGAAAAGGTAATGAGAAAGACATAACCAAACCTCCTTCCCCTCCACTCCAGACCTTCTTCCCAGGCTCAACTTCCATCCTTTTTTTCCCAATCTTCTAACTCTTCTGCTTCCTCCTACCCAAGTGGGACAGGTGGATGGAGAATGGGGGGTTGAAGTCTGTGCACGACTGCTTCTTCCTCCTCATACTTTCCTGCTGCTCCAGCAAGAGTCCTTCCCCTAGGGTATAGTCCTACAAAAACAAACTGCTTCATTGTAGGTGCTGCAACTCCTTCCAGGAAATCTGCTCCTGTGTGGGCTTTCCATGAGCTGCATGTTTCTTCAAGGGTACATCCACGAGCTGTGGCATAGGGAGCTCCACAGGCTGCACGGTGAATATCTGCTCCATTGTATTCTATGGGCTGTAGGGGAATTGCTGCACCTTCTTCCTCTACTTTTCTGATCTAGATGTCTCCAGGGCTGTTTCTCACATTTTCTCAATCCCCTCTCTCTCTCTGCTGCTCTGCAGGTTTCTAACCCGTTTTTAAACATGTTTTTGTAGATGTGCCACCAGCATGGTTAACAGGCACAGCTGTGTGTCATGTGGTGCCTCAGTTTTGGAACAATTTGGAACTCTCTCTGCCAAACGCAGGGACAGGTCCTGGTTTCTTCTCACAAAGGCCACCCTCACAGCCTGCTGCTGCTAGCACCAGGGCACAAACACCCAATACAGTTGTTGTGCAAGTGTGCAGTAAACCCAGCTCGTCCAAAATGCGCCAGGTTTCAGCATTCATGCAGCTGAACTCTGCAATCAATCTGTGACTGCATGTGTCCCACCTGTAGTGAGTCAGTGTGCAGGTCAGGTGTAGTCTGGCCACGGCTCATTGCCTCCCAGAGGTTTTTCCTGCCCTTTCTTCCCATGCTTGCAGTTGCATAACTCTCTTGCTCTAGCATGCCTCACAGCATGATGTGCTTTGATTATGATTAAGTTTCTTAATCCAATGAGAAACTGCACCCTTTTCATTTGCAGAGTTAGCTTTCTGACAAGTTTGTTTCCTGACACATGGTGAACAGCTTAGTTCAGCTCTAAGTTTAGCTGTGTATGAATAACCATGATGGGCACCGTCCCTAGTGTGCATGCATGTTTCTTATTCCCAGAAAACACAAATGAAAATATGGGATGCTTTTTGAATGTGGAGTGAGGACAGGTATATATGATTTAAGAGAATTACAAATGCCCATGCCAGGGTCTGTTACAAACTTAGAGCTCTGGGAAAGAAACTAAACTAATTTGCCGGATTTATTTGCAGGAGAACAAACAAAGTTGCAGGATGTTCAGCATTGCACATTGCAGTCCAGACAAAAAAATACCCCAAATCGCACAGAGCAATTCAAACCAGGCAAAGGATAATAGGTAAGGAAACCAAAGCTCTCCAACTGAAGGCCCAGAGAAGGATAAGGGTGCTCAAGTGTATGAAAGGAAAGGATTTGCTTTCTAGACAAGGCTACTCAGCCAGGGGCGTTGCTCTGAGATACGATATGAGAGATGCCTATAAAATCATGAGCGTCACAGTGAAGATGAATGGAGTATAAAATTCATATTATCTTGGACCCCAGCCAAGGTGATAATTCAAATGTTTTCCAAAACTCAAACATTTACAGGGGAGAAGAGAGCATCCCAGAAGGTGCCATATATCTTACCCCTGGATGTCAAGTAGCCCTATCCAGACAAGTAGGAAGCCTGGGTGGAAAATGGTGGGACTGTCTGAGGACTGGAAATAAGGAGTAACTGGGAGCAAAAGAGCCGCAGCAAAGAAACTCAGTAGAGTCTTCTCTTCAGTCTTGGTAAGGCTCTCATGACCTATAACTTTAATAGAAAGCTCAGATGAGATAGTTCGATTTGGGTAGGCATACCCAAAGTATTTAGACTAATCAGGAGAATTATGTGTTAATAAGTCACCAGGACCAGATGACATTCTGTTCCCAAGTGTTCAGGAGGAAATGAGATGTAATATTGCAGAACTGTTGGCTGTCAACAGCGTGTGCTGGAGGGGGAATCTGGGAGCTACTGAGCAGTGAGTCTGACTCATGGGAAAATGGTAGAGCAGGTCTGTAGAAAATAATGGGATTGCTGAATACATGAATAAGCAGTGTCTATTGATAAAGTGTCAGCATGGCTGGAATGAAGGAGTGTCCTGTCTCCCTGGCCTGCTGGAATTATAACATGGGCAGAGAGAATAGTACACTTGAATTTCCAAAAAGCCTTTGATTATATTACATGCCAAAAGTATACAGAAAATCCAAACTTGCATAGCCATAGGATTACAGAAAATGAACTTTTATCTACTGTAAGATGGATAAAGGTTGAAAAATAAAGGCTAACCCTCTACAGAGTGGAAAAGTATTGGCAGTGGATTTCAGTAGGGACTAGTATGAGGACCAGATTTATTCATATTCTTCACTAGTGATCTGGAGGGGGAAATGCAACAAACTCCTCACATTTGAAAATGATACCAAGCTCTTAGAGTAGGCAGTGAGGAACTCCAGAAGAAGTTCACAAAACCGAGTGGAAAAAAATATATCTAATTCATTAAAAGAAAAGCAGAGCATCTAAAGAAAAATAATTTGAAGTGCACCTACAGTATTCAGGATTCTCAGGATACCAGCTCAGGAAAGTGATCTTGGAAACATTGCAGTCAGTATACAAAAGTAATTTTCATAGTGTTCAGTATCAGCCCCCCATAAAGCCAGTAAAATGCGGATAATTCACAAGAAAGATGTTGAAAATAACACAAGGAGCATAATTTCACTGCTATGTAAACCCCTCATCTTGTGAACTTAAAATTTCTGGGTCCTCAAGAAAAACATAGTGGAGCTAGACAAGGTACAGAAAAAGGCAGCTAAAATGATTGAGGGGGATGTCACAGCAGTCTTATAAGGAAAGATTCAAAAGGCTGAAGCCGTTTAAATGGAAATGGGAAGTCTGAAAGGAAAAATAACTAAAATTTACAAAATTATGAGGGTAGTGGAAAGGCCAATGCAGAATAAAATTTACTACATCTTGCAGTTCTAGGACTAGAGAGCACTTGGTGGAGCTAATTTAAAATAGGCAAAAGGGAGATACTTTCACAGACTTAAAAAGGAGTAGATAAATTCCTTAAAGGGAACAGACAGTGATGTGTGTTACCTTCTGACATCTTTTAACCAAATCTTGTGGACAGTAGGGAACCAGCCTCTTCTGCTTTCTCCCATTGGCAATTTCTACTGCCACTGTAAAAGACAGTATGGGCACTGATGGTTTGTCTCACTGATCCTGAAATTGGATGTTTCATGTATTATTACCCCCAGCCTAAATGGCCTGGACTAAATGAGGCATAAGGAGAAACTTGTCATAGAAAACACGTGCAAAAGCCACTGCTTTAATTTTTTCAAACCCCTAAAAAAAAAAAAAAAAAAAGGACGGAGAAAAAAGGAATTTAAAAGGAATTTCCTGTCACTTATTTCATGCTCCCCCTCATAAAAATATCCTATTTATGGTCCTTAGAATTTTATTAAGCATTAACCACAATGCAAGTTGTGCAATACACTCATATTGAATACTAAGACAAAAAAACAGCAAGTACAAATAAACACAAGAACGTGACAGCATTAATTAAATACTGCAAGGGTCTCTTGAAGTCCCTTCTCCAATAAAACAGAATATTTTAGACTTATTCTGTGCCCCACAAAATAATGACCAAATGAAGTGAAACTAGGTTTCAACCTTTCACAGCTCTCTTCATCTCAG
This sequence comes from Promerops cafer, assembly GCA_013398275.1. Taxonomy (NCBI): domain Eukaryota; kingdom Metazoa; phylum Chordata; class Aves; order Passeriformes; family Nectariniidae; genus Promerops; species Promerops cafer. The sequence goes on from VZSE01008763.1 coordinate 1,065,894, forward strand.
AAACATACAAAAGGTTCCACTGTCCTCCCACTCTGCCCACCACTCCTCCAGCAGATATGCAAATCAAATCTGCTCTGCTCCCTCACTAGTTTCCTCCCCCCACAGAAATGATTGAGAACAAAACTAGAGTTGCTTCCTTCTCATTCTGTTGCTGAGCAGGCTAAATCCTAATTCCATTTTCAGCCACATCATAAAAGAGATAAAGATAGATAAAGAATTAGAGTTAGATAAAGTTAGGTAAAGGATTCAGAGTGTGAGATTTTGGTCTAGTACTTTCCTGTGTGGTATGCAGTTACTACAGACGTGTTTATTACTACATTGCATTAATAGACTTACATGTATTATTTTTAAAATAAGAACTGGGAAGATGATTACAAAAAACTTCACACTTTTCTCTCCCATTAATGACCACAAAGAAAAGAAGGGAATATTGCATTATTTCCTGGTAGTACCCATAAAAGAAAGGAAGTCAAGGCTTTCCTGTCTTCCTATAGTCTCCTCTCTCCTATATACTGGGTTACTTACTGTCCTCCTATTAACCCCAACGAGATGGCACAGCTGTCTTTAGTAGTTTCATTATCTTCAGGTGTCTCCATCCTTCTGTAATCCTCATCTATTCAGGGCTCATTCATCCTCTTACCTTAGTTGAATGGTTAGTTATGGCCTCTCACGTGTATCCCCCACCTGCACCTGAAGTCCTGGTCGTTCTGCTCACATTGAGTTGCCCTCAAAGCTGACTCTGCCCAGTGTTGCCTATTATCCACATCACCAATGCAGTGTGGCCATGCAGCAACAGATTCCACAAGCTCGGCCCAGGAACACCCCTCCCCTGCCTCTCACACTGACACAGTGCAAGGCAGACACAAGACCCTTTCTCCCCAGTGAATATTCAGTGTTATCCTTGTTGAGCTGAACTGAGTAAGGGCAAGTGACTGGAAAAACAAACAGGAATTCTGTGCTCAGGGGATTTAGGTCGCTCCACTGGATGATGTTGGTTCAGTTGTCCTGAAGCAGAATGGCTCTTTGAGTTCAAACAGTGCCCAACCCTGGGGAGTGCCCTAACCAAAGGTATCCCTCAAGAGGAAGTTAAGCTACACCCACCCTTGGTTCTTGGTTTCCTTGGCCCCGCAGAATGCAGCTTCTCATATCAGACATTCCATTTACTCTAAAACTAGTCATTGATCCCTCTGAATGCAAAAACCACACCACAGTATTCTAGGTGGGCTGAACTGCACTCTACTGAAGGGTTTATATTCTGCCACTGAATGGAATGAATGGAAGCCATAGAGGCTTCACCCAGCACATCACTTAAACAGTTAAGAAAGTCATGGCAAAATATGTCTTATCTGGAGGGACCCCACTGTTTTAGAAAAGAACCATAACTGTGTAATATTTTTGTAATTTGGTGTTATACTCAGCTTTTTATAACAATTATAGATTTTTGTTCCTATTCATTATAATTTATTGTCTTTTATGTTTATTAAAAAGTTTAAATGGATATGTGGTATGTGAACAGATGTGACCTTTATATTTTAAAGACTGTGAAACATGCCAAATCATTAGGTAGAAAAGTAAGTCAACTTAGAAGGTGATGTAAGGAAAAAGGTATTTATTTGAAGGAGGCAGTACAGGGCGTTTATCATTATCTTTTTTTTTTTTCATGAAGACTCTGAGCACATATGGCTCTGAGAGAGAAATAAATGGCAAAACTTTCCAGAAGCAAGAAATTCTCAGTGAATTTTCAACATTTTGGTTCAGGCCTTCAGAAATTCCTGTGTGTTTTGTTCCACCTTTCATTCTGTACCTCCAGGCTGTGCCCCATGTATTTGCCTCAGTAAAAATTTTCATAGCAGAACAACTACATAGAATCTTTTCCAATAGCAGTCATATCATGACTGAGGCAGAAGTCTGAACAACTTCCAACACATCAGAGATAAAGATGGCAAATCTGAAATCACTCTGTAACACATCTGTATGATACTCAACACAGTTCAAACAGTGGGCAGATCTTGCCCAGTAGAATCCAGAAAACAACTACTTTTTGTCTGTGAACAAAATACTCATTGCAGCTAGCCAAATGGCTACAGCAAATTTCAGCTTGTTTTTGGTAATATATTGTGATGCACAACACTGACGTGAGCAGAAAATCATAATAGAATTAAACAATGGATTTTATTTTCTAGCTCCTAATTTTTGAGAGAAGTCTTCAAATCTTAACTTCTTTTTTTAATTGAAAATATATTTTTCAGTTTCTTCTCGTTTGAGTACTATATGATGATAAAAGTAAACTGAATGCTACTTCAAAAAACTGCACTATTAAAATACCTGTGAAATTTAGGTCTTCTCTTGTAATTATGTAGTGCACACCTAACATAACATGGTTCATGTATGCAATTAAGAAATCAAACTCCTGTGGGAGCAGAAATGTGGATGATGTATAGTGGCATTCTAAGGAAATAGAAACACTTCAACAGAAGGTTTTTGGTCGGGAGATTGCCCAATGGACTGAACTGGTAGTATTTTAAATACAGAGACTTACAGTAATGCTTTCAGCGTTAAAAACATAGATGAAATTTTGACTGTCTGGACATACAAGCTTTTGACAGGCATTTATCATGTACATTGAACAAAAAATATTTTCTGTACACTTGTCAGAAAGACAAGAAAGGACATGAAAAAGGGCAATAATAATTTACAAAACAAAAAACTGAATTCTCAGTGTTATCATTATAGTAATGTTATAGTTTCTCAGGTTATTTTTGCCTGGTTTTTGTTGTCCAGTGCATCAGGATGTAGAACAGCGACTGCAAATACAGGAGTACAGAGAACTACTCTTCAGAAGAAAAATAAACCCTACTTCAATTTTCAGCCACATCATAAGAGAGTTGAGTTAGATAAAGAATTCAGAGTGTGAGATTTTGGTGTAGTACTTTCCTGCATGGTATACAGTTACTACAGACATGTTTATTATAACATTGCATTAATACACTTACATACATTATTTTTAAGATAAGAATTGGGAAGATGATCACAAACACAGCTGATATTCCTAGAAGTCTAACAACACTCACTGTTCTCTGTTAAGTCTGTCTAGCCAAGAGTGAAACACAAAGATTAGACAGATAAATATAAAGGGATTTCTTACTCTGGGACAGAATTTACAACAATGCATCAAACTCTGTTAGGCAACTGGAGAAGCCTTGGGTTATAACAGAGGCCCCATTAACGTAAGGGTTCTTAGAGGAGCTTGGCACCTTGAAGTGGTGCTTACCACCTCCAGGTGTTAGGCAAGCTGTTCAGAACTTTGAAGAATGAAGTTTTACTTATTTCCACATAAAACTCCAATTAGTGTGCATCAGATTCACAGGCTTGACAAAAAAACCCCAGAGTAATTATCATCTGCCTACTTAGATATTGCTAAAGATATTCTTATAGTGTGGAAGAACTCCTATCTTTGGAAAGAGAAAATTTGTTGGTTTAAGTAAAAGGGATTTAGTGTATGATTTATAATTCATAAAATCTAGGGAATACAGAATTTGGCTATTAATTATATTTTAAAGAAAAACTGAAGCAACATAGCAAACTAATTATTCATTTAATATGAACAATCTCCATAGAGGAAAAGACGTCTCATCAGGTGTGTAAAGAATTTAACAGACACTGTCAAAGCTAAGGACGAAGAATAATGAGTTTACAAAATCCATTCTGTTTTCTTAACCTGTTCCCTGTAGCCACAGTGTTAATACTGACTTTTATTCAAATCTGTCTCAGGCTACCCAGACTACCCAGTAGCTACTACTACTAATCCCAGACTACTTTTTTTTTTTTTTAGCATTTTACAAATCTGGAAGATCCTTATACAGTTTAAAAAGGAGGAGATGCATCCCTCATGCCTCTGAGAGTCCATTTCTGGGAACCATCTGCAGTCATTTTTACAGTAATAAAGGGTTGTATTCAGAATTGCTGGTAAGCGATGCAGGAAGACAGTAAAGAATAAAGCCTTTTTGTTTGCACTGTTCATTTTAAGAGAGACTAAGCCTTATCTTGGAAGCTCATAAAGGACCTGTGACTACTGACCATATTCACTAAGGTTCTGGTAGATTTTGTATTGGCACCTTGTTTCCAAATTAAGAGGCAAACTATATCTGCTTCTTAAGATACACTCTGCGATATGCACATTTGGCTGAGAAAATGTAGAGTTTAAGTAGAGTCTGTTTCATTTAACTCATTAACAGCTGTGTCAGTCACCCATCTTTTTGGTCTGCATTCACCACCACTGTGCTCTATACCCTCATTCTTTTTTTCAGCTCTGAAATGAATGCAAATTGACTTGCTAGCAGTTAACCTCACTGGTGTCAGTGGCTGCCTAAGCTGTAGAAAAAGGGTGATTCAAATGTGCTGCATGTGTCTGGGGCAGACATGATGGAGCTGCCTCCTTGTTGCTCTTGTCAGAGGGATCTCTTTGGCACTCTGTCACACTGTGCTGCACAAATCTGTTTTATTCTTTCACAGCCTCAGCGAGCAAGGTAGGCTCAGCGACCTCAGTAAAGCAGGCAAATGTGTTTTTCTTCCCCAAAGCTGAAAATTAAATGTATCATTTTGTCCTCCTACTGGGTCATAAAAAAATCAATTTTGTGTCAGCGACAAAGCTGCTCACTGAAGTGTTGTCTTCTATGGCCAGCTGGGAGCCCTGAGGCTGAGCAAATCCCCCTCTCTGCAGAGGTATCTCATGTATTTGCTACGTCCATGGCTGGACCCAGAAAGTACCTGTCCCTCTTTTCCCTTGCATGTCCTGTGCCAAGCCCTACCCAGGTGACGCTATGCGACTGCCAGGGAAAGGTGAGACAAGGTAGTGCTGTCCACCCCTGGGATTCCTCTTTGCTCTCGTCTCTGTGCCTGGGAAGCCCCCTGCTAGCGTGGTCTCTGTGCCTGGGAAGCCTCCTGCTAGTGTGGTCTCTGTGCCTGGGAAGCCTCCTGCTAGCGTGGTCTCTGTGCCTGGGAAGCCCCCTGCTAGCGTGGTCTCTGTGCCTGGGAAGCCCCCTGCTAGCGTGGTCTCTGTGCCTGGGAAGCCTCCTGCTAGCGTGGTTTCTCCCGAGAAGGTGCCGAGGTAGACGGGAGTGGGCAGGGGTGCAGCCTGTGTCATACAGGGGCTGTGGGGCTGACTTGTTCTCTACCCTCTGAACCAGTCAGTGCAAATGGGGCCATGGAAAAGCCACTTTGTCACTGGTACTGAGGCAGTGTGGATTTTTCCTCAGTCATCTTCTTTGCCTCTTTTCAAAGCCAGTCCTACTTATAAAAGACTTGGTTATTTCGATTCTTGTTGCCAAAATGTGAACTATGGAGATCGATCATCTTCCTGGGACATCAGTAGAAGTTTTTTAGCCTGTTTTTAGTGAGACTGTGTTCACAGTCCAGATGTGAAAAAGAAGTTGTGTTGTGTGTCTATTGAATGAGGAGTAGAATTTGGAAAATTTCTGAGTCTCAAAAACCTTTTTCCTTCCAAAAGTATTTGTCCAAAGTAGGCTGTGCAAAAAAATTCTTCGCTAGACAATTTTTATCAATTTTTATCATTCCCTGTCAGTGACTGCTAGAGCAGGAACTGACAGGGAAAATGGCTTGCTGAAAACTGTAAATATTGTTAAAGTTAGAATATAGTGTGCTTAGACTCCACCTGTTCTGCAATCCTACAGTTAATTTATCTGTTAATATTAAACTAAGAGATACTACTGCAAGCAATGGACATCCCATGTCAGGTTAGCACTATCTCCATGGGGACATAAGGTGAATCACAGACCTACAAGGCTAAGCAGCAGACAAGTTACAGTTTCTCATACATCAGTGGCGTCAATCCTTGAGAATTTAGCTCTAGTGTATTAATAAAAATAGAGGGCACTTTTGTGTAGTATCTACTTTTCCTATGTCTAAAGTGCTCCATGATCTCCTTAGAAAATAAACACTTGACACTTGATTTCTCTCTCTCTTTTTTTTCTTCTTTTTCCTTTCTTTTTTTTTTTTTTTTTTTTGGGTGCTTTTTTCCTCCCACAAATGTTGGAATGTTCCCTAAAAGTATTTATGAACCAGTCAGATGCATTGACCAGACACAAGGCTAGAAAAAAAATCTCCAGCCATAGCTGTTCTTCAGCCACAGAGGGGCTTTACAGAGAAACACAGAAAAACAGTGAGTCTTTCCTGTTCCCCATGTCTCTCTGGTGTCCATAAGACAAATGAAATATCCTTTCAGGAATTAACCTAGAGACTGATTGCTTGGCTTATCATTTGAGAATGCATGAAAGGGCCATTCTGTCCCTCACCTTTCAACCCACTGACTAATCTCTTAATTATACTCAGGAGTGTGAAGAACACAAGGGTATAAGGATATGAGTAATGTAATTATTATGAAAAATCTTAAATGTTAGAACACTACGCTGAGAGCAGGATTGAAAACCTCAGTACACATATAAACCAAAACTGAGTCAAGTGTCACTCTGAAACCTGAGGAAGCCAAATGACTCCCCAGCCAAATTTAATGGAAAACACATTATCACTGACAAGCACTGAATGCTCTACCAAGGGGACAGGACAACCTTCATTACCTGAGGAAAGTTTAAGAAGACTTGAATAATTATCATATGTGAATAGTAAATTACACAGTCCTACCAGAGAGAGTTCCTTAGATCCTTGAGTTTTGATTCCTTCTGCCCTCAGATGCCTGTCAACAGTACAGAACTGGGGCTTAGGGCTGTGTTCAGGGAGACCCCTTTCCAGCTGCCTGCTATCTGCAAGGGAGCCTTGGTGATTCTCCTGGCATCTCCTCCTCATACTACACCCTGCAGCTCCAGTGTTGCCAGCTGCTCCACAGTGTTTCTGCTTATCATTTACCTGTCTGTGTCTTACTGCCTCTGCGCTCAGTCTGTTCACTACCAAGACTCCCTTATCTACCCCCTCAGCTCTGGGGCAGAGCTATGCCTGTTTCTGTTCTCCATGTCTCCAGGCAATGCCTAGCTGAGGTATGCTGGCTCCACAGCCAAGATGGTCTCTGGGTAGCAGAGTCCAGACACAGGAAAGAGCATGTCCTCTCTCCACCATGTCCTCCATTCAGCTCTGTGAGGTCACTTCAGAAATGTCTGATTGCCAGGGATATATCCTTCTGCTTAAAAACACGTCTCAAATCTTGCCCTGGCCCTTGTCTCTGAACAGGGGTAAGGTAACCTGTTCACTCAGGTGTTTTAAAATAACTAATCTTTTTTTTTGGCATCTTTCTTTTCTTTTTTTTTCACTGGCCACTCTCAGCTCCTGGAAACTGTTGCTGCCTCAATTTCTTACCATCAAGAGCAGTACCAGCTGCACCTCGTGACTGTCTTGGGGAGATCACTGTTGTAGGCAGTGAGGGGAAATTGGGAGAAGGTATGGCTGGAAGGTCTGTCTCTGAGTCCTGTCCTCATCTGCCAGAGGCAGCAGCAGTGCTGTGGCAGCTCATTCATAGCCTCTGGAAGAGGCATGTCTCTTCAAGTGTCATTCATACTTGAGTGACTATTGCATCTCCTCCAGGGAAGACACCAGATGGAAGTGTTCTGAATGCCAGATTTGACTACAGGTTGCCAACAGGACCACACTGGGTCAGACATGAGGGCTCGCTAGTTTATACCAGAAATCCAAAGGATTTCTGGCCAAACCTCATGCTGCTTGGCCTGAAATAATGCAGAAGCTGCCTGCCTATTTAATTCCCTCCTGTGTGTCCTCTGTAGATGGCATCAGAGCTCTCTCCATCTGTGAGCTGAAGCCTTCAGGGCTAAAGATGCTTTTGTCATTTTCAGTACTGGGTAATTCTCAAGTGTCCGACTTTTACAATTACCACAATTCTGCTCTTTGCTGAAGTGGAACTAGTTGATTCACACAGCAATAAACAGAGAATGTCGCTGGTCATCAGGATGCTCCTGCAGAGTCCAGATTTTGCAATGTAGACCTGTGGCATGAGGCACATCACCTCCCATGCCAGGGTTAATCATACAGGTAATGCCTACAAAAATATGAAGTATAAGAAGATGCTGTGAGCAAATTTAATCTTAAGCATGATGCAAAATTATGCTCACAGAATCAAAAATTACCTATCAATGATAGTGTGCCTTTGGGTGTTCTCACTGCAGAAGAGTGTGAGGAATTAGTATCTTACTAACTCATTCTTGGTTCTATAAAAGTTATTTCCCATTAAAAAATCCCTCAAGGGCATGACCTACTAAACCACATTCTTTCATGCAGTCTGAAGTATTATCTGTACAATAACCATTCTGCCACTGGAATGCAAGACACCACACTATTTTGGATGATTAGTATCCAAAATTATTCGACCACAAGACAAGGATCCCGGATGAGAAAACCCATGAGCTTGATCATCCCTTTATTACCTGCTAAAATGTTCTCATTTGCTTTCGCTTTGCAAAATTTAGCTCTCAGTACTCAAAGAGATTAAATTTCTAAAAAGATGTGTTCACAAAAATAAATCTCTGCATTTTGTAAAAGGGAATGATGGCGGGGGTGGGGGGGAGGGAATGGGGCTGTATCCAGACAAAACTGACTCTAGGACAGACCAGCAGGCTTGATTACCTACCTGATTGAGGCCAGGTTGTGGCAAAAGCACAAAATGAATCCGCTGTTGCAATGTGTTGCAATCTCATTTAACCAGCTATATACAGACTGGATGCCTCAGTCAGTCCATCTGGGGCAGAGAGCGACGGAAGCTATGTGGAGTACCCACCTGGAAACACCTTTCAAAGGTCTGAACAATTGCCCTCTCTGTGAATTTTCATGACTGGCTGTGTGAAGGCAAGAAGACATTTCTCTAAATACTTCTTTGTAAGATGGAAATGAGCAGTAATCTCTGCCAGCTGCCATGAGACTGGTGGTGGCAAAGTTGTGAGCAACCTATCTGGCTTTTTGTGGTGACATTTCCTAGACAAAGCATCTCTGTGTCTTGTATACAGAGAGCTGGGAATGTCTGCCCTGCAGGAAGGAAGAGTGGAATGTTGCATCACCTTTCTTGTCTCTTCCTAGGGAAGAACACTGGCTCATGGATATTCCAGAAAGAACAGACTGGCTGCTTCAAATATTGCTTAGGGTAAAGCAGTGTCCTGATGGTGCGCATCTGGCCAGATTTGTTTTGGAAACCTGCTTTTCCAGAGTGGTCTGGCTGACATACTAATTATTCCCTACTCTTGGCACTTTCTTGCTCTGACTGTATATCCTTTTGAAAGCTGTTGACCAGACCTACACACCACCCAGTAGAGCCTGGCCTGCACACTGATCTATGCACACCAAGTATTCTTTGCCGAAGTTCACAGTGTGCAAGTGGGTGCTGGACAAAAGAACTAGCTGGAAATACAAACCAGGAATAATTGTGGTTGGCAGCACTGCAGCTATCAGGGTGCAATTCATTTCACTGATAATCTACAGAGACGCAAGCCCCAAAAAATCCTTGGATATTTTATTTGCAAAGATTACCCTGACATTCTGTCATTTTAGGCAGTGCAACCTTATTGAAGACTTTTGACTGTTGTCAAGAGAGATTGTTCTCTGGATTTGTTTAAGTCAAATGTAGTACTTGATGTCTTGTCTTCCCCTTTCCTTAGGAACAATTCTTAGGCTGCCACTGTTTTTGCTGTCCCCAGTCTGAATTAAAAATAACTCTTTCTGTGAGGAAATGCAGGTGCAACTGTTCTGCAGTGGCAAAGTAGGAACCTTGGGAGAAGCAGAAGTTTTGAAATGGAAGAAGAATGTCTTTACAGGACTGTTTATTTCCTTGTTTCCATGGCTGCTTTTCTGCTTATTTTCACATAGGAGACCTCTCTCTGAGCTGTTTGCTGTTAGTGAATTTTCCACACAATATTAGCCCTGAATAGAGATTATTTCAAAAGTGTCCATTTAAATTCAGAGTGCATTTCAGTGTCTCATCTACTTCTAGTTCAAGGATAGTTCTGAAATCTGTTGCAAGATGTTTATCTTCATTTTCCTTGAGAGTGCTAATACCTATGTTCTCAGTACCATATTATTCAGTAGGGAAGATGGAAAAAATGACTGGAGTAAGGTAGTGGCTAGTAACCATTTTAATTTTTTCCTGAAGAGAATGGAGTTCTGACAACTGCTGATTTTAATCTGCTTCTGGAATTTTAAATTACGTTGTTTTTTTGATTAGAGTCCAAGAATGGAATGAAGCAGATTGCTGTCAGAAAGCTTGGAATGAGTGATTAATGAACTTTGTAGTAATACTCTACTTCAAAAAAATTCCCTATTACAGAAAAAACCATCACCTCCATTGGTAGAAAATCCCTCAAATGGAGAAAAAACTTAAATTGAATAAAAAGGTTTTGCAAAGTGCTTCAGATGGATTTCTTGGGCCTCTGACTACTGTTGGCTGTGCAATGCCCTGAGGATCACACTAGGATGCAGCCTGCTTGCACCTCCCTCTGCACCACCCATCCTGCTAGCACAGAAAGCAAAAAGATATTGCCATGCAGCATGAGGCCACTTCAAATTTGGCTTTCAGTTGTAAGGTTGTAATTACTCAACATATTCTGCTTCCCAAAGCTTCCTGATCCCCTCTTGCTTACATAGGAAAAATTCTGAAGATTTATATAGGAGAAAGATGGAGCCATTATTAATCATTTATTGTAGTGTTTAGTGCCTTTGCTCTCTAGTTTCTTAGGTACTTATTCAGAGCCACTTGTTCTGCAACAACCATCAGCTTAGGACACTGTGCCCTCCCCCTGACAGCAGCAAGAGCAGTAGGTGGCCTGGCTTCCCACAGTTCTTGTCTGGACAAGGTGGCTTCCAGCCTGTGACACTCCTTTTTTTCTCCCCTTCCTTCCCTGCAGTCCTGCACTCTATCCAGCTGCCTGTTCACCTCTGTCTCAAAGCATCCTAAAAACTGGTGGAGCACAGGTGACCCTATGCCAACCAAATGCCAGGGCTTCTTTCCTGAAGAAAAGCACAATTACAAAATAAAAGTGATGTAAGCTCTTATAGTACTTTATAGTAGGTAAATTTATAGCTTATTTATAAATTTATAAATTTATAGGTTTATTTATAGCTGAATGCAGAAAAAAAAAGACATTGAAAATGTCTACTAAGAATAAACCCATTTAGTACATAGCAAGATTTTATTCAACGCTGACAGTATAATCTCTTATTTTGCAAGGAAAGCTTTGCACATGCTTCTCTGTTTTCAAGAGCTCCTTCATTAATATTACTCCCTCATCTATAAAGTGAACTCATGACTTTGCATAATCATTCTCCCTCCTGTATGAGACAGAACCGAGCAAGCATTGCACATTCCATTGCTCCTGAAGGGCAGCTTCCAGAGCTGCATTTTAATTAGGGTGATAGGTTGTTTATCTCTAATGGTTCAGGTAGACTAGTGGGTTTCTGAACCTTAATAATTTACTGCATGTCAACCAAGGCAGGTGACTGCCAGTGTGCTTGCTCCTTCCCTGGTACTTGTCAGGGAAAACATTTTTTCTTCTATTAACCTAGACTGAAGTCTGAGCTGATGAGTTTTACACCATATTTGCAGTGAGAACCTCCAATCAATTACCAGTAGCTTGTTAAAGTGCAGGTGAAATAATCTTATCTCTTAGTCCAGAGTGTTTAGGCACAACTGTGACACTGCCCATCTCATCTTCCTTATGAGAACTTGGTTAATGGGAAAGAGCAAAGTCCATCTTATCTGCCTTCAATTTCTTAGAAATGCAGAAACCCAGGTTAATTGCATAGGTTTTCTGTCTGTAAGAGGAAGGATAGTTCTGTATGTTAATAATGAATCCCCAGACAAGTAATTTCATACATTTTGACTATAAAATAGCATTGGAATTTTGACCCTTTCTTCCAGTAATTCAGATACTGCAGTAATTTTGGATTAAAGCTTTCCTGTGCTACCTGATGTTATTTAACCTTGCTTGAGCTTGTTTATTTATACAGAAAGTGTGGAAAGTAACGATTGTCTTTCTCAGAAGGCTGTGAGGAAGCTTTTATTGAACAATGGATGCAAAAAGCCCTAAGAACCTTGACTAGAAGAAATAACATAAACCTTTATTGGGCTCACATTAATTGGGGGTTTATTTTTTAATGACAATCTACTGCAGTAGAACATCTGAGATCATTTCTTTTTTCCAAAGAGACAGCCAGCAATATAGCTGTTGTATGTATTTATCTTGCAGTAAACCAAAACTTACACTCAAGTTACTTATACTTGAATTCTAGAAGCACAGGTGACATCCAGCTCAGGTGTTGACTCAGTGCATGACTCACTGTCTGAAGGTGTGGTTGTCTCTTGGAACAGATGCTGGGTGCACGTTTGTTCTGCCCACTTTGGAGATGTGTCTGCAAATGTGTTGGGCTGCAGCTCAGAGCAAGGCGTTTTCTGTGTGTGCTTGAGAGCCTGTATTTAGGCTGCAAAGGTAAGGTACAGAGAACCCGTCAGGGTTGCAAGGTAGACACACATCAAATGTAGATGCCAGACAGGCTTTACGAATACAGAAGGATAGGCTGTCTCAATAACTTAGTTTCAAATTTCCATCATAGGTAGGCATCCAAAATCTAGCTCTTAAGATCTTGCCATCTAACCCTCAAGATGCTTTAAGTCCACAGGTATTCATGTTTCTCACGTATAGTATTCCCCAGGTATTTGAAGATTTTTCCTCATAAGTTTAGGCATCTACAAAATATCAAGAACTGTTTAACATTAAGCCACATAATGATTTGTACAGGACTGTTTCTCAGATGGGGACTCAGTCCAGTAGGCATATATGTTGTAATGGCTACACAGATCTCTTCCAAATACATGTCTGGAGCATGTGCTGGCTGTGCTATTTTACTTCTTTATGTGTAGATGTTCAAGGATGAACATTCAACAGGAAAGAGGGTGCTGCATCTTCTTCTGCTGGAGTGAGTTTAAAACGGCAAGCCTAAACTCTTGGGAAAGCATCAAGACTCTGGTTATATGTTTGAGATGGTGGGTTCATCAAAGCAGTGGGGCAACAGATGAGGATTGTGAGGATGAGTGAATGATTAGACGATTCAGGCACCTGGAAGTTGACCTGGCCTCCAGTTTGTGCTCTAACCTCCACATAAAGTGTTGAAAAGAACACAGACTGTTCGACCTACCTGTAAAGATCTGACGACATCATGGAATTTAAACCCAGGATCTCTGCTCTTAGGTGGATGTTTTATCTGGCATCACCATGCTGCCAGAAGACCCAGGTTACTCTTGGGTGACAGCAAGGTTCACCTAAGAGTAAGGCCATTGACTGAGGCCCACTTTAGCCTAGTGACTAATGATATCTGTGCAAAGTGGGACTTCTATGTTATCTGATTTAAAGCTAATTTTCAAAAACATGAAGGGGTAGGGGAGCAATGCAAGGCTGAGGAACCCTAGAACCTGATCAGTGCCGGCCAAGCCCATCTACTCTCTGAGCTACCAGCCCCACTGCCCAGGAGGCTCTCCCTGGTTCACCTTACAGACTGGGAGTCTAGGTGGATTCCTGCCTCCAAGGGTGTAGAATCCATTACGGAATGCTGGCAAAAACATTTTTTACATACAAGAGGCTTATTGTGGGATGTTTAGGAGAGGAACCAGAAGTGGAGCAAAGGGAGGAATCAAGGTCATTTGAGGAGAAACAACTGTGGAAAAATAGAGAAAACTGATAAAATGTGTAAACAGGTTGTCGTGTCTCGTAGTGCCCTGTGCCTGATCCCCACAATAGAGGGGTGTTTTGGGGAGGGATGGTGGGGAGGTGTGTGTGGCAGGTCAGAGCACCAGCAACCAGACCATGGTGGTAGCCTGGGGTTGCCTTTGTCCCACTGACAGAAGCAGGAGAGACTGGGATCCACAGGCAACTGATGGTCGTGTATATATTTTTAGGTGTTTTCCACTTATGGGTTTTATTCTAATCAGAGAGAGGGGAACGGGATCAGGCCTTCTGTGCTCTTCTTGCTTAAGTGCTGTGTTTTCTGTCTGCATGGCCAGCCATGTGTAGAAATATCTGTCTCTATATGCAGATATGTGCATATGTATTGTGTGCATGTGTGTGCACCTATGGTGCATGCTCAGCCTCACTACTTGCTGGACCTGGGACTAGGAAATTGTGGCCTCACCAGGAATGGGCCACTGGATCTGGCAGCTTCTGAGAAGAACAATCCAAACCATGAGCTCTGAATGTGAGGATCCAGGAGGGAACATGAATCCCCTCACAGAGAACACTAAAGACACCAGCACCTCCTTTTCAGACATGACTCTAGAAGGCTGTGAAGATAGGACAGGTTAAAGCTCTTCAGTGGTGCTTTGTCTAACTCATCTAAAATTCAGAAGGAAGGCTTGGGGATGGTATTTTTTTTCCCTTGCAAGGGTTAGTCTAGGTGAGTACCCATTCACTGAGCTCATTTCTCCAGACAGTAAGCTTCTCCCTTGCTTTGAGGCAATCGATTCAGCCTGAAGGAAGCTCTTACTGCTCGGCTCGCATAACAACAGGCAATGTTAAGATATTCTTTCTAAATGCCCCAATTATGAAAAATTCAGACTTGTTTAGTCATGTAAAAACAGGAGAGGAAGAGAGAGACACATATGCTGCTCATTTTTTGAGTGAAAGAACTCAAAAGTATAAATATATATAAAAGTATAGATATATAAATGCACATATATAATACATGTTATATACGATATATTATATAATATATTTTATATATCAAGTATATATTATATTTTATATGTATAGAAGTAGAAGCAACTGTTTTTCAGGACTGTAAAAGAGCATTCCAACTATACAAATGTCCAAATACAAATATGTGATCAGGTTAAAATGTATGAAGAAAACTCAGTGTCAACAAAGAAAAGAAACAGATGCCTGTGCTTATTGGCTGCTGCCACCGATGAAAGTCTATTCCTGGGGAAAAAGCCTACTATATATAAAATAAACAAACATATGCTAGTGCCCCAAACAAGTCACATGGAATTGTATCACTTTACTGAAATAATGAATTCCGCAGAAGTTTTGTTAAAATATGCAAGAAAAAAAAATATACTCTATAGTAACTTGCTCTTAAAGATAGTGGGATGAGTTCCACCAAATTGTACCAGAGAAAAATTTCTCAATGAACAGAACAAGACTTAGTTATCAAAAAGTATAAATAAAATACTATTGGGAGTTGCTGCTAGTCCTTAGCATGCCATTAATGGTAAGGTTAACAAAATGTTATGATACAGTAACTAAATGAAGTACGGCTCTAAATCGTATGAGTGCTAGGGATTAACTGAATTCATATATGGAGATTGGCAGTAGGAACCCAAGAAGGAAAAATTTCTGAACATTTCATTAGCTGATTGCTGATTATACTGTTACAGTCCTCCAAAATACAGTGGTCAGACTTTGCCTGTGTGTGCAATATTTGTAGCTTGTAATAATTTCAAGACTTGAATACTCATTTGTTAAATTTTTCCTGAAAAAAGCAGAAGACTCCATCTGGGGGGGTACACGTGGAGTCTTTCTAGCAAAAGCTGAGAGGAATTTAAGAATTATACAAGGGAAAGACAAGCAGAAACAGTAGGTCATAGCATCTGGGAACATGGGGTTTTTCATGCCGGGTTTATGTCTGTAGTGCTTTTTGGTTATTAATATAAATTCACTAATAGATGTTGCTTTGAATGTTTACACGGAAGTGTAATTATGGGAGAGAAAGTCTGACATGGAAAACCTTTCCCAAAACAAACCTCGAGATTCAAGAGTTTCATGAGATTGCACATACAATTTTCCTTTAATTCAGACAGTTTAAATTGCTTCCATAATGTACTTTAACTTATGGTCAGTGCTGCAAGTCTGGTTCAAGAACTGCCCAATGCACATTCCAAACTGATTATATCCACTTGCATTTTTTCTAATTACACACACTTTAGGTGATAAGATCTATATACAATGAAAGGCAACATATCCCTTTAAAGATTGCAATCACTGGTGATTTTGTCTATTCATACGGAGTATCAGGCTCAGCCAGGTGCTGTCCTGAAACATGCTGAGCACTTCAGAATGCCAAATTGACTCAGCTCCTGCAGGAGCCAGCATTGTGGAGCCAGCAGGTGTTTGGCATGTTCCAGGGCAAGTAGTGAAATTACATTTTAGGGCTTTTCCTTGTAATTACTTTGCCTCGTGGGAATTCTGAATTTTCTTTTTTCTTCTTCCTTTTGCAGAGGTCACAGCCATGTGAAGGCTAAGTGTAAACAGGCTGTTCTCATTTTATGAATGCCACACTTGTGGCCAATAATCACCAATAATGTGATACTGGCAGTTACATGGTTGTGAAAGTAGTAGGTATTGCAGCTCTACTTATCTTGAAATTAATTTAAACTTAAAGGGCTTCTCTGCAATTCCCTCTGCAGAAGAGATATAACAGAAAAAGAGCCAATTAGTTTATCCGCTATGGGAGAAGTAAGTGTCATTTATCCAAAGTGCTGAGAATTATCTCCTTGCACTCCACACTCCAAAACATACCCTTCATTATTCAGAGAGACTAAAAGCTTCATAGTCCCTGTCAGGTTCACAGCTTAGAGTGAATCTGGGGTGGGTCTGGACTATTCAGCAGCACCTTCCAGCGCAAAGCCACTGTCTGCTTTAGAATGCTAATTGCTTTCATATAATAAACATAAATAATTTGATATATTTTCTACTGGATACCTGGTAAGAGTTTTGGAATAAATTAAATTTTCCATCAGAATTCTACTTTGGAACCAGGTTAATTTCCATAGATAATAGTTTTCATGAAGGATATATGTTTAAATCATTATCAACACATATCACCCTCCCTCTCCTGCTCCCAGTGCTTCCTGTCCCCTCAGAGCCCTACCACTGAGATTTTTGAGGCTGCTTGGCAGCTGTGACCTGATGGGTCTTGTTGTGGCCATGGGGAAGGGGATTCTGAACTCTGTGATGCTGGAGCATCAGCATGATGTGCTCTCTCACATTTACACCCATGGGGAATAAAGAAAACATTTATAAACCACTGATAAAGACACAGCATTTTAAATAGTCACTTCTTTTGAAAGTAAGAAATCCTATGTCATCTGTTTTAAATCCTCACAGTCAAGATGTTCAGGTAATCTTTGAGCCATATTTTGGTCATCACAGTTTGTAGGATGTGGGGATAGTGTTTTTAACAAGAGGGAACCTTGTTTCATTTGTGAGGGAGAAATTATTATTACCAAAAGCGGCTCCTAGTGTTGCAGTATAGTAATTTTATCTTATTATCTATAATGAGTGAAAGTAGGAGCAGAGTTAAAAGGGATCTTCAAAGCTTGCACCTTAAAATTGCGGGTAATCATTCAATGACAGTAATCATAAAGGTCCCCAAACAGTCACAGTAAATTCAGAAAGGTCAGAAAACCTGGTCACCACACCTGTACTGTGTCAGAAACTGCACAACACTTCCTGTAGCAAACAAATTTTAACTATTTTTAATGTTTAACATTTTTAATGTTTTTAATGTTTATGTTAAACATAAACAAATGTTTATTGTATCTAACAAGCCAGAAGCATAAAAAATATGCAGGAACAGAGCAGGAGAGAAAAAAGCCATGATAACATCAGGGCATTTGCTAGCGTCTTACTACAGGCTTCACGTTTTCCTCGTGGTGTTAAGAAAAAACTTTTCTTTCCTTCCTGAAGTCCTGTGACTGTTAAAATTGCAAAAATATTCCTCAGACACACCTCTTAGTTACTCAGAAGTTTCTCTGCACAGTAGTTGATCTTTCAAAATAATTTTGAAACTTGCTATTGAAAAATGTCTGTCACAACCCTTTATTTATACTGCTCCACAGCTGTTTTGTGAAATCTTCCCCAAATGTTTATTACTATTTAAAGGACAGAAGTCAACATGAATTGTATACCTCACGTCAACAAAATTCTGGAGAGTAATTTGCTAGAAATGAGACAAAAATGCATGAACTTCTGGCTTGGGAAAATTGAAAGATGATGAAAAAGAAACCTGTGAACTCTGTAGCTGTGGAGAGATTCAGATAAAAGTGTCCAAGGTCACATCATTTCCTTTGGTGACACTGGACCTGGATTTTGATCAGACTCTCCTCACTAGGCCTTTGGTAGCTGGCACACTCAGTACTGGAACAGATTTGAAAGATGCCATTTAGTTCTGTCCTCAGCATTTTATTTCTATTTAAGTATGATCCCATCTCTGTTAAGCTACTCTATTGCTCAAACTACCATGTTACTACATACCACAATTAATAAACAAGTTTATAATCCAAGAGCCCTAGGGATGCACTTAAAAGCTCCAGCCCACTTTCAATAAGTGCAAGGATGATACATATCCTTTCAACAAATGAATTATTTATTTACTACAGTGATATTTGAGAAAATCAGAAACCATTATATGTCAGAACATGTTATGTAAATGGGTGTTCAAAACTGTTTTGCTTTTGGTAAAAAAATCTTATAAATCTTAAGGAAACATTAATACAATGAAGCCTAAATAATTTGTTTTAATGACTGTATCTTGTGACCAAGAATTTTGAGGCTCTCAGTGCCATCTAGTGATGTTTGGATGGAATTGAAATATAGCTATTTTCATAGTATTACATACATGTATGAATATATTCAATAATAAAAAACTCTTTTAGATTAGCAATACTATACTTCTTAAAATATAAATAACTCTAAATTCTGTTAAGCATGTATAACAGCAGAAATCACACATATATGATAAAGCAGGAGAAAGCAGCCACCTGCTAACTTTGTCTTCTGAAGTTTTATTCCTTCATCTTTCCTGGATCCCTGATTTTTCTCCCACCTCCTTTTCTACCCTGTAACATCTATGCATTGCTTTGACTTCACAGACACCTTGAAAATGCTAGCTTGCTAAAAAAAAAAAGAAAAAAAAAAAGAAAAAAGAGAGAGAGAAACTTTTCAGATCCAAACACAGATAAGGAATTTACCTTCCACACAGGACCTGAAAATCACCCTAAGGTCTTTATTGGTGACATTAACATGATGTGTTCAAGGTCTATCTTTAAAACATTCAATAGCTGGTTTTGCTGTATACTTACATATCTTTCTCTGGATTTTCTTGTCAACTGCTGAAAATCCTCAATTTTAGTCTTTGAAAAATAATTTTTGTCTTAGAATAGGAAGGCCTTTTATTGGTCACATCAGTCTGTAATGTTATAGTGTCTGAATATAAACCTGGGTTTTTTTAAACATTAATAGTATTCCAGTCTTCAAACCCTAGTTAGATGTAAATAATTATTTGTTAACTGAGAAAAAAGAATATGTGAAACGTGAATTCCTGTCTCAGCTGTGCACAAAATCCAAATCCGGAGTGCAACTAAGCAAATTGAAAAACTGGGTTTCGGCAGACATAAAAAAATTCTCAAAGTGGATCCGTCTGGATGGTGAATGCAGGTTTGCTCTGCCCCTGCTCGGAGCTGGTGGAGCTCTTGCCTGGATGCCTGGGGGCTGAACTGGGCTAGCCTGCTTCAGCGCCATCCTCTGGCTGCTGCAATATCTGACTTTTGCAGGGCAGGAGAGGTGTCTGAACCCCTTTGTGAAGAGATACCCTCTGAAAAATCTGTGTCAGTGCTATAGTTCTGGGTCTTGGTAAAGAAAAAACCGAACATACTAGCAAGAGCTTATTTTCACTATTATATTTAAGCCGTATTTCAGTCCAATTGACTGAAATGTGACAGTGAAAATAAACTAATTTCATAAATACTGGATGGGAGGGGAGACTGCTTGATAGAGCAAACTCGCTGGCAAGATTATCACTTTCCACCTGGAACACCTAAACCTCACTGATGGGCCAGGGACGCAGCACCGAGGAAGGCAAACTGAAAACAGAAAGGATTTTCCAGCTGCTTTCATATCTGCCAGATGCACTGAAGAGAGAAGCAGAACCACAGCCTGAGTCAATGTTCAACAAAGCAAGTTGTATTGACGGGGTTTTTTTGTAAAAATTGCACAACATCATCATTCTCATTTTGCCTTTGGAGACTGCCTTTGACAGGAATGTTTTTTATGATTTAGAATAATAATTCATGCTGAAGATCTATATTTCATCTACAACATCACATGCTGAGACAAGCTGAGCATTAGATAAATTGGAGCTCTGAGTCCCAAAGTATATAAAAGAAGAATTTCACATCATTTAGAAAATCTGCCTTATGAACACAGGACAAAAAATACCCTGATGACTTTCTATTTCTAGCTTCCAAGACAACAACCGTGACTGAAAAGAGCTTCTTTTATCTCTGATGTGAAGGGATTTTATTCCTCCCTCTTGGATGTGTTCCTTTGCATTCCAACATGTGCTAAATTATTGCAATTCCCTGCTGATCTTCAAGACCAAATGGGAAATTAAAATGAAATTTCATGCCTGAATTGCATAGCCTTGAGGCAGTGCAGGCCAGTAACGCTATTGACATCACATGAATCCAGTCCTGTATCAGGGTTTAAAAGGGTCTCTCTTGACCTTTAAAGCTGGCAAAATTCTAGGTCAGGCTTTCAGAAATGTTGACTCTTCTTTGTTGACCTCTGAAGCAAGTTCAATATCTCTGATTCAAGAGGAGAGATACGGTTTGGGAGAGGAGACCATTTCAACTTCTTCCCTCAACATGATCAGTGACAAAATGTTCCTGCAGCTGTGAAAGGCAGAATCATCAGGCTCTGTCACAAAACACAATACCAAACAGAATCATGCTTAGCACCAAGCATAACAGCAGCGTTAACATTTGCGGAGAGAAGACCCAGTGGGATTTCTCAGGGCTGTGGATGGGGACATCTGCTAACTTCCCTGATAATGCATGCTCCCTGTGGGGATCTTCACCTCCTGGTGCAGAGGAAGGTGTTGAGACCTCCTGTGGTAAGGGAGGTTCTCCTCCCTCCTCACCTCATTTCCACCCGAGGCACTATATTCTCATTAATGACAACTCTGCATTTTTCTTCTGAACAGAGAAACCCAATGAAAAGAGCAGAATGGACTGTGCAAAAACATGGTGTGGGCCTGGTTATGGGGACCATGATATCATATGCCTTCCATTTCCACGTTCCCTGGTCTTGTCTGGTGGTGGTTTAGCAATGTGGTAGCACAGCAGCATCTGTGTGTTGCCTTTCTGTGATGTCAGGGTGTGCCTTGGGTGGTGTGACATGGGTATCAACTTTATACAAGTATGTCACATGAGTCAGGAATGCTGGTGCAGCTCATTCTCTCATCACAGGTGGTGGTTTGCAAGAAGAATGGGAACAGGCACTGAGGGCAACCCTGTTTAGTGTACAGTGCTCCTGAACACTTGTGAGCACCTGAGACAAGTGCCTGAAACGAGTTTGTTAAATATGGGTGGTTCTGAGAATGTGCATGTACGTGGCAGTGACAGTAATGTGTGACAGTCACTTGCATGACTTGGTAGTAGACTTGGTTTATACATCAATGTTTCATCAGGATTAACAGCTGGTGAAATGCAGACATTTATCAAATCCAGTTAAGCTTTCTAATTAACTTTCAACCTGTCACAGCTAATCACAGCCACCAAGATAAGCCTTGTATCACTTGCATCGTGCAGATTTTTTTTGAAAATGCATGAAAAAGTCAGTATTTCAGAAGTAATTTCAGAAGGACAATCATTAAAGTTAACCCCTTGAATTTGATTGCTTTCTAATGAATTTGATTAGCTTTCAGCTAAGCAAACCTTTTGTGAGTCTGTTGTTTGAAATTAATTAAATTTCATTTGTCTTGCACGTTTTCTGAAATCCATGGTGAACATCTATGATGTTCATATTCAGAAGATGAAGTTGCTCTCTTGGACCAGATTAAAGTTTCCTATAAATCCAGTATCCTGTTGCTGACACCAGACCAATGTTGATGCTCATGAAAGACTAATAAGCATGAGAGGAGCAATTCAATATATTTCTCGAGGACCCTCTAATCTCTAACCACATTCAGATACTGGCTATGCTATATTCTCTATATTCTTTTTATCACAGATTATTTGTTCTTCAGAAACCCATCAAGCCCTCCCTTGAATCAATACAAACTTTTAACATTCACATCCTTAAACATGGAGGTTTACAGCTTAAATACAGTATGTGAGAAAGAAATCAATTGTTTTAAGCTTGCCTCTATCATCTTGTTTCCTTGTTATCATCTAGCTGCTATACAGGAAGACATAGTCCTCTTTTCATGCCATTCATCACTGAACAGATCATGGCCAACAATGATCAAAATTTGCATTTTCTCTATTTCCATGACGTCCAAGTAATCTGCATTCTCTGAGTGCTCTTCCCATGTCTTTGTCTCCTTAATGTAGGTGCTTCCATAGCCTGGTTGTGTGTCTCTGTCTCAGAGACCCCATTGGTCCTTTTTTGCTCCTTTCCTTATGGATTTCTCACTGATGGATCTCCTTTGACTTCAAGGAAGAGAAGGACATCCTCCTACTACTGTCACAATTTTGTGTCAGAGTACTGTTGCCCATGTCACGTTCTCCCTCTTGACAGCATCTGTTTGACGGGATGCGTGACAGCAATACTGAATGGCTGGTTTTTGGTATTCCCTGGGCCCTCTAGTAAAGCATGAGACACTTTTCAGCTTGCAGTGTCTAAAGACAAGGGGAACAGGTAAAACATAAGGACAGAAGTGGTTGTTCTGGTTAGAGCAAATTGTTTCAATGATGTCAAGTTCTGGATAATGTAATCAAATTTCTGAGAAAGAAAAACACTCCATGCCATTTTTCTTTTGCAGCAGGAAGTCAAGCAGGCAGAACACATAATGGGATCCTCACCTAAAAATCCTAGTAGTTAAATAATAAGAAATCCCATTATTACAGCCATGCTCTGAGTCAGACAGGGAATATATCTTTTTGACAGCACTGAAGGTGGCTGCCATTTCTGTACATAAAAAGTAAAGCAGAACAGGAGTTTTGCAGGTCTCTAGAAAACAAACGGAAGTCAGATGCTTTGAAAAGCAGCTGTCTTGATGAAACCTTGCTGAGGGGCTGAGAGCATTTTGGGCTGTAAGTCACATGAAAAACTAAAGCAGGTGTTCTGACAAATCTTGCCACTAATCAGAGCACAAAAGAGGCTAGTACAGTCAAATCTATGTCTCCTGCATTTGATTTAATAGCGTCTTGTCTGGCAAACTGCCTGCTGTTCAGTGATTCACTTCATATTTTAATAAAGAATAACTCAAGATAGAAAATCGAATATTGGATGGTAATACAATGTAGGGAGTTTTGATTACCTGCTAATACAGTGAATTCAATGTTAATGGTTTATGAATGACAACAAACTCAAATTACAACAGAGCATATGTTTTCAATCTTGCACTCTTTGCTGCAATTTATAACAAGAAAAGAAAATCCAAAACACAAATACTACAGAAGGCATGCATTCCTCCATTTCATTAGGACAAACCAGGTAGTTTGGAATGCTAATAACAGAGAAACCTAGCTCTGATTCATTAAAATGAAAATAAACATGTTTGCACCTTGAAATGTTTTGCATGGAGCTGCTCCAGCCGATAAAAATGAAATGTGGGCTGCAGAGTTAACCTGTGCCACAGCTGCCAGGAGATTCCTTTGTGTTAGAGATGAAGCTGGTGGGGGAAGGCAGTCGTGTCCTAGCAGCAGCAGCAGCAGCAGCACAGCTGCATTTTGGTATCTAATGTAGAAGTAGGATTATATTTGATGAAGTGAAAGAAGGATTACAGTGCATCTGACAGTAGAGGGGGCTTGAAGGAAAATTGTTTGCCATGGATTATAGGGACATAATCTTTTTATGTCCCCAGTAAATGTTGATTTTGGAGGAAAGATAGAAAAATGCATATCAGTCATTAGGGGTAGAGGGATAGTGTATGTAAGTTTCTGTAACAACCTAATATTATTTTAATGTGCTGATTATTGAGAAGGATGTTCCATTTCACAATGCTGTATATAGGGTGTGGTACATGTCTAAATATCACAGCTGTAAATAATAGACATGGAAACAATAAATGCTTTATCTCTTTATCTAATTCATTATTGATGTAGACTTCCTACTAGAACAACATATTTTGAAGTCATTCTGTGATGTTTTTCAAGAGAAAAAAGGTCATTCTGAGGCTTTTTTCCCCTGTTTTTCCTTGCAAACATCAGATAAGCAATCTTGATTAATATGTGAATAATCTGATGGTGTTTCATATTCCGTAGTCTTTAAAGGAAACTTAAGCAGAAGTGCATTTAAATAACCAGTATTGTTACTCTCCTTCAATGCTGAAAACTCATTTATCCTCCAAAGCTTGTGTGAACAAGTCTTTATTATGGGGATACAAAATATTAGATATCAAATCCAGGAAAAGAAGGTGCAAATCCCATTGAAAATCTTGCCATTTCTCTCTTGCCTCCACTTTCTCAAGTTTTCTTTCATGAGCACCTGCTCACGAGGAGCTCTGACAGCCCTGATGTGCAGTCTGAGCACCTACCAGATTACTGGGTGTCCCTTGGATCTCTCACCTGAACAACAAAGTTGGCCCACCTTTGGTTATTATTTGATGCTGATGAAGGTAGAAAGTAGCATTCATATTGAGATGCTAAAAGCATATCTAGGCCCAGGTCAAAAGCTCAGGGCTCAGGCTGTTTTCGCTTGGCTTTCTGACAACTGAGGCAATTGACCTAATTTTTGTGAGTGACATCCATGGGACCAGGATTTTGCTCTGGAATTATTTATTACTATGTAATTATGCACAAGAGGATTGTAGGAAAAGTGTTTGAGGCTTAACTAGGAACTTCAGAACAAACAAATAAATAAATAAATAGAGAACAAAGCACTCAGTAAAACCACGGCACATATCACAGGAATCTAATTAATGCCTCTCAGGCACAATCTACTTATCTATATTTTGATACTCAGGAAATGTTGAAACTACATTACCATATAGCCTGGCTGCATTCTTTTCTTTTTCAGCAGAGCAATCCTTCTCATAAGGATGGGAACAAATAATACTGAGCAGATAGTGACAGTCATGGTGCCCTGTGCAAGGTCCCAGTAGAGGCTATCACCATCTAAGCTGCAGGACTTGTTCAAGCACAATTTCATGGTCAGCAGAAAAATGTCCTTTGTGAAATTGTGCAGGACCATCAAAATCCATAGAAAACAGATTGGAAGAAGGTTTGGGTAATTCCTGCAAGACAGATGCACTTTCTCATTATAGCCCATCCAGGGACTTCATTTACTGACAAAAGTTGAGGGCAAGTCTTTGAGAATCAAGCCTCACTTCCAAGCAAAACTGCTCTACTC
Source organism: Promerops cafer (assembly GCA_013398275.1). Classification (NCBI taxonomy): domain Eukaryota; kingdom Metazoa; phylum Chordata; class Aves; order Passeriformes; family Nectariniidae; genus Promerops; species Promerops cafer. The sequence continues at coordinate 1,091,198 of VZSE01008763.1, forward strand.
AAGCTCTTGTTTGTTGCTACTGAAACCAAGAGCAAACCTTGTGCTGACTTTTAGAATAAAGAGGTTAGGATTACCTAATTTTGCAAATTACAGATGTATTTAATGTTAGTTTTGAGGAGTAAACATCATTAGGAAAAGCCGCTGAAAGAATTATCCCAAAAATTTCAGTTTTCACCTGAAATTTTTCACTTTTCATCTTCCAACAAATTTCTGCACTTAATTAATCTAAAAAAGCTAAGACATTTTCAAGTGTATACGTACTCTTCTCAAATATTCTTCTATGGTTACCCAATATTTATAGAAAAAATTATGTTGGTTATATGTGATGAAGGCAACATTTTGATATTCAAGGAATTTTTACTACAATATCTAGACCATGACTAAAAATCATTGGCAGGGTTAAGTGGATTCCACTTAAGCAATCAGAACATAAATGACGTTGATTGTCACAGTGTCTTATATGGCAGAGCAAATATGACTAAAATTAATATGTAAAACACAACATTGATTCATTTTTCCTCTGGCAAAAATGACTTTATGCTATTGCGTAAGAGGTCATGGTAGTGTGCATCTTGAGCAGATGTGATCTTCAAAACAGAAAAAAACTCCTGTTTAATACAATAAAAAAATGTGGACTCAGAAACTATCTGTTTTTGTTGACCACATTGAGTTCTGGCACATAAAGACCCTCCTGAATACTCAATAGAAATTAACAGTTCCTGGAAAAATTGTACCTGGGAAAATTGTGGGTTTTGTTACAGAACCAATAGAAATACTTTTTAAGTAGAAACTCACCTCAAATATAAATTTAATAAGGTAGAATAAAATTCTAGTAGTTCCTCATTCTAGTATGGCAGTAACAAGCCACCAATACAGCAAAACATTCAAACATTGTAATATCTAAACTACATTATAGTTTTAATAACTGAATTATGCATAAAATCCTTTCTTTAGAAACTAAATGAAGGTATGAAGACTGTCTGGAATTCGCTCAAATATGAGTGATTAACAACAGATGCAATGGAAATTTCTTGCTGTATATCACCCAAACACATTCAACCACAAAAGGCATTTTCCATAGCAACACAGTGATTACTTAAAATTTTTTAAAAACCCAACTGTATTTCTTATATACAGCCCAAAGACCAAGAATATTTATTTCCAACAACTAAAAAACATTTTTCATTTTGTGTTGTGAAGTGCAGGAGGTGACAGGTGAAACACAGAACTAGAATGTAGAAAAATACAGGAGACGTGTTCCTTTGTAAGCACAGGCATGGAATTCCTCTTGGCTCTTGGAAAAACTGCGCCGTTCTGCTCTTAGGAACAGATTTTTCTGCTCTGGTTTAGCCATCTAGAATTTAGGTGTTAAGTCTGACCAAGGTGATAAGGCATTCCTTTCACAGCTACTGGAGAAAAACAGGCACTTTTGTAAAGTACTCTTTTTGCAATGGGAAGGGGAATCTCATTCTATGTGCTATAAACTTCCTGGGTTTTGGAAAAATATAATCAATTGTGTATCATGTTTGTTCTGGGCAGACATCAGTGTCTTACTGACAATATAGAGAATTCCTAGTTTTTCCTTGAGTGTTAACAAATTACTACCAAAGTAAAAAAAAAAAAAAAAAAAAAGGTGGTACTGTTTTATGAACTAAATGTAAAAAAAAAAATAACCAATAATGCAATTGCCTGTAAATGCTGCTGGGTGCTATGAGGACTAGATTAATTTTCCACAGGAGACCTAGATTCAGGAATCGTAATATTACTGAAAGAAAATGCCTCCTTTCCCTACTATACCTTTCAACATTCAATAGATCCTTGAATTAATTCTTACAGTGGACAGAAGACCTGAAAAATTATTGTGGAAGTAAAAGAAAGAGTTCAATATGTAAGGCAAGGTTACAGAATTTAACACGTGTTACAAATACTCTCCCAAAAGGAAAAAGGCAAAAAAGCAGAAATATCTTGAATACGTTTATCTAGACATGGACTGGAAGATTGCCTATAGAAATTAATATCTCCAGGCACTCAACAACTGCAGTATTTGATTACCAGACTAGATAAGGTGCTCAAGTATCTGCATGGCATAGGTATGTCTCACAGCTTTGGATTAGTCTGCAATAAAGGTTTTAGTAAAATTGGTTTTCTGCAAGAAGGTAGTACTTCTGATATTTCCGGTGAGCTATGAAATACAATTTTATATTTATGCTAGGAGCAACTGATTACAAACCACCTTGTCCTGGTTTGTGAACTGGCCATGGTCACATCAAGAATTGAACCAACACCTGCAGCAATGAAGCCCTACTGTTTCCTCAAGCCATCTTCACTTCACTTGAATTTCTATTGTAGGGACCAATTCCTGAGATTTGGTACCAAAATATTTAGTTGGTCACATGTGATTTACCTGTAGCGTGGTATTAAGAGATACATAGTGTGAGGAATTTCAGTAGAGTGTGGTGGTTTTTTCCTTCCTTGATTAGCTTTGTGTATGGATTTTGGGTCATGATGTTGTATGATAACATGCTGTTCTGGATAGGGGCCCAGGAATCATTTCTATTTTTTCTGTTCCTGAAGTTAAAAAAGTAAGTGAGAGACACCCTAGGAGTACGTAGAGCAGCACTATGGATGCCATGATGTCAGTCAGAATCATGAAGATGTGGGAAAGATCAGATTTGCCAGTCTGAGCAGGGCAGGAGAAGACCTGGCTGCCACAATGTCACTTTGCAATAGCAATTTGGTCACAGGAGCGACCATGGCACCGTTCAGCAGCAGCACCTGAATGCACACCACCAAAGCAGTTGGTAGGAGAAAACAGTGCTGGAGGTCTCCAGGGGTGGTAGGGCTGCTCCCATCCTCCATTTCAATGCAACAGGCTCCCTGGTGAGAGGAGTTCACCCACGAGGCTATTTCCATGACATTTAAAGGTTTCTGACTGGTTAGAGAGCTCCCTAGCTGGCAGTTAAATCAAAATGCTTGTGGAAAAAGACATCGGAAAAATATGCATAAAGCAGTAGGGTCTGAAATGAGAGGTACACTTAAACATAAAGGATGTAAAGAGACACTTATCTAGGGATTTAAAGATAGAAAAATGATAGAGAAAGTGAAATGAACCCATTGGATTAGACTTGTGTGTTGAGCTCCAGGCGAAAGCAAGATTAACTTTATTGAGGTCAATAAATAAACCTTCCCTTCAGAAACAAATTACTTAATTTAGTTCTGTGGTGAGACAGAGCCATCTGTAATGCCCACCCATCACCAGAGCAGTTCTATAAATAACTACCACTGTTGCACTAAAGCAGAAGAGGATTAAAGCTCTTATTTAGCTCCCTTGCAGAGACAAAATACAAGGTTTTTACTGCATGTGAGCAGTGTAAGTGGTTGCTTACTGCTGAGTGAATGATGGCCATCACAAAAACCTTCCCAGGACACAGTGAGACACACTTATTTTTTCCTTTGGAGCTAATATTTCTAGATCAATAATTTTAAAAGAAAATCCTCATCCTCCCCACAAAAAAAAAGTGTGTGTGGGGAGGGGATTAAGTGCAATTGAAAAACCAAATTATTGGATAGGTTGAAATCTGGGTTGCCAAAACCAGTTCAGACACATAAAATAACTGTGTTAAAGACCCTTTTACACCCCTTCATTTTTCAGCTAGAACAGAGCCATTTGATTCAGAACAGCTGAGGGTAGAGATTTCTGGGAGGCAGTGCAGGACAAGGGCAGGTAAATCCTATCAGTGACTTTCGGGTCCCCAAGATGAGCGGATGAATGTCAAATCAACTGGCTGCCTGGCTGCCTTTTAATTTCTGGTGAGGGGGTAATAGGAAAAAGAGGTTTTTAATCATTTTATTCCATATCATTTTGCAGCTGAGCTCTGTGGGCAAAATGAATAGTCAAGGTTTCAAATCACAGATTGAATTGTTGCTCTGAAGCTTTGGCTTGAGTAGAGACCAGTTTTGATAACAAGTTGGTAAAGCTCTCACTGGGAGAAAGTCAAGGTTGGCATCCTGCCTGGATCACACCATCATCAGCAGAAAGATTTTCATTCACACCAGCTGCACTAAAACTCTCCCTAGAATTCTTAAAATTTTTTAGTCTGAAAATGATTATATATCTCTTTATTGCAGAATTTCAGAGTTTCCTCAGCCTTCAAACAGAGGAGTATGTAGGAGCTAAGTGGGACTTTAAAGCTCCAGGACTATAATTTTGTACCACTAAAAAAACAGTAAAATTGTCATTCTTGAGTGGAAGTAGCAACATAATCTTACATCTCAGGAAATTGGGACAGAGCAGAGTGTTACATTAACTGACGATAATGGTTACCAGTTCTCCACTGCACAATTTAAATACAGCAAATGTGCCTCATTTTCTGCCAGTATTTGAATGCCAGCAACAGTATTGTGTTAAAGCAGTACAGAGATTAATAATTTCCCTTTTCACACAGCACCTAACCTCAAATACATTTGCTCCATCTACCAAAGGTGCAACATTTATGAGAGTTTCAAGGAGCAGTCCAAGGTGTGGTTCAGAGCAGCAGAATATTCCTGTTCTCACACAGGTGGTGTTGCAGAGGTTTTAAATTAACTTTTCTCTTGATTTAGAGAAGTAAGGCCCAAAGAGACCAGTGGCCTCTCAAAATGGTGCTGTTGTAACATTCTCTGATTTATGATACTGAGGACATTACGAGGAAAAGAATGAATTTTGTTTTGAGAGGAAAAATATGCTACTATTATTATTATTATTATTATTATTATTATTATTATTATTATATGACAGAAAGAGGGAGACAAAAATTTCTAACTTCTCCATTAAACTATATAATGAAACAAGAAACTTTTCTGATCCATTGAATTTAGGACTGCTACTGTTTACACATAATTATGTGCACTTATTTCTAGCATCCTCATGGACTCTAGAGCTTCTATAATAGAATTTTAAAAAATAGCTGAATGAGAGGAAAGAAAATGTCTCTAATCTATACAAAACAAATGAAGACGTGGTTTTTGAAGGATAAATTAGATAAAACATGAGAAAATTATTCATTGCTCTGAAAGACACATTTGAAGTATAAATGCCTTATTAGGTTATTAATAAATTTGGTGGGGGGGTATTGAGTAATAGCTGGCAATCACACATCAGGTTTTGGGCAGGATAAAGCCTTCCATAGTGATGTCAAGTTACATGAACCTTCTTCAACATGTTGTTTAAATAAACACTGGCAAATTGACAGTATCACACTGTCTGGAACAGCTAAGGAAACATACCCTAGTGCAAGTGAAGGAAGGTAGCAGCTGGCAAAACCTACTTGGGTTAACTGCTGAATTTGGGTCCATCTACAAGCATAAAATGTTTTAACATTATGGGCAATTATTTTTAACTTTTTTAGTTTTTTTCTGAACCAGAATCTAGATTAATTTAACAGAGATACAGAAAGATTTTTTACGATGCAGTTCCATTTTAGTTTGCAGTGAAATTCAGTATCTGTTGAATTATCAGTGACTGGATGTCAGCACGAAAAAAGAGGAAATAAATTATTCATAACAATTAGCATAGAAATGTAAAATTTCACAGGAGGGATTAAACTGGAGTGACTCATTCAATCTATCCTGCTGTTTACAGAGGTTTCAGTAACCTAGTGAGGGTGGAAAAGTTTGCCATGAGACTCAGGCCTCAGGTCAGGTAAAAAAATGTTTTGAATGAGTTAATTGTGAAAGCTGTGTTTGAGTAATATGTTGTCTAAAATAGGGTTGAAAGGTAATAACGGCTTCCGTGCAGTGGGTCACTGGCTAAATACAGAATAACAGGCTCATTCACAGATGGGGGATGTGTTAGGTCAATGGAACTAGCAATCAAGTCTTTCCACAGAGAGTAACTCAAAACACTGCTCAAAGCAACGGGATCCTGATCAGAAGCTAGGACACTACACTGCTGGATATCCATATGCATTTGAGGCTGAAGGCAATGGTACAATCCTCCAGAAAATAATAAGATTTCAAGAAGCAGCAAAAATTAGAGTTTCTCTGTCCCAGATGGAAAAAATGTTCAGATGTGACATTTGAAAGCAAAGAAATTGCCTGTTTAATATATGCAAGAAAACACCTTCATGTACATTCCTTGTAAAACAAGCACAACTTCAGCAAAAGAAATCCAGCTCTTGACATTTGTCCCCCTATCACAATAAATCTTGCAAGTGCCTGCTCATGAACTAGTAACTCTGATTAATGGGGCAAAATATATTCAGAAGCAAAAGACTTAGGTGATAAGAAAGATGGCATTTTTATAGTTCCATAAGGGCCTCAAATATGTCTGAATCTGACCACGATAGTTTGAGGTCCTCTCTGAGGTCATCTAATATATTTCTGTGACATCACATATTTTTTTAGAAGAATTTGAAAGGATGGTGAGATTTTGACTGGAAAATGTTGTGAATGAACGTTTTAGGGCATACGTCAAGCTGAAGAATAAAGTTAAAAGACAATTCCTATGACTAAGAGGCTACAGCAGGATGAAACTGCTAGTAAGTATTTGCAATTTGTCATGGAGCTTGAAGAGAATTCTCCCTGGAGCAGTGAAAATGTTCATAGCTAAAGTTCAGACTAAGTAAGATGTGACAAGAAAAATTGGATTTCTCTGTAAACATATGCCCATGTTTTAAATAAGCATGATTAGGTGGAAGGATATTTTGTGCAAGAAGAACATTTTGGCCCAATTCTTTAAATGTTTGCAGGTAATTTTAAATTAGCTGAATGTCTGTATTGTATCCTCAGTATTCAGTCATTGTCTTGATGATTCGTGCTGGTTGCAATGATGTTGAACTGACAATTTTCTAAATAGCAGCAGAGTAGCAATCTCTGTGTAAGCAGGTCTGTTTGGCACAGTGAGATTCAGGTAAAATCTCCCAAGGCATAATTTTGCTACAAAGGGGAATGGTCAGAGGAAGACTTTGATGGATAACAAATTAAAGTAAGTGATTGACAAGACAGAGCCAAGTTCAGGTATTCAGCACCAGTTCTGAGAGCCCAACAGCCTGGTGGGATTTTTTTCCAGAATAATTGCCATTTTTTGTTATCGGACTACCTCAAAAACTCCTAAGTTGATTTTATACTTCTGATAACAAGAAAAATTACAAGGACATTTGTTTAGTCATATTTTCACAAACTTCATTTCTGGTCCACCTGCAGTCTGCAGAATCACAGACAGTCAAAGCTTCTGGGGAAAAGTGTAGGATTTAATAAGTGCAATATCTTGTATGACTGGTTTCCTTAGTGTCTCTTGACCTTTTCTTTCACAGAAGCATTTTATTATCTTTTAAGAATTTCTTCATATCCTTGTGCAAAAAGTGAGACTCACATATGGATATAAATCTGATCTGCCAAAGAAGTTTGATTTCTATTACATGGAAGAATTATTCATTTCTACAGACTTTCATTTTTAACCTTACCTTTCTGTGAATTACTTCAACAACTACTGTCTTTCTCAGTTTGATGGTTCAAGTTCTGACCTCGTGAATCAGTACTTTGCTGTCACTTATTAAGTATGACAGTACTGTTTTTTGAACACACGATGCCCATGTAACTATGCTTGTGTTTCCACACTATTTAAAAACAAGAAAGCAAAAACATGCTTCAAGTATAGTACAAGCACTTTAATCTTATACATGAAGGAGAACAAGAAAGAAGTACAACTGTATGGGAGAACAGAATAGAAATTAAAAAAACATTAAGATTCATTAGCCTCTGATTTCAGTAAGGATCATGATGTTAAAAACAGAAACATTAAATATTTGCATTTGAAACGCACTTCCACAGGTCATTGTCCACTATTCACACCCTGCTCCATCAACTCAAAGCAAATCTAATTAGAGCAAATAGCTCAGGGCCGTGTCTTGCTGATTCTTGAGCATCTCCAAGAATGAAGAGTCCAAGCAACTCTGGCCAACAGTTTTGTACCAACCTTATGTTTAAAAATAATAACATTTTATTGCTATGTTATAATGAATCACAATTTACCATGTTCCAACTTGTTTTCCTCTCTTCCTGAGGACAAAGATAATTCAGTCATTGGAGATGAGGATATGAACATGGAAACAATCGTAATTAGGAAGGAAACAAAGGGGTAAATGATCTTAAGATTGTTATTTAATTAAGGTGAGCAGAAACTGGTCTAATTGTTTGGAACACTGTGAGTCATGTTGAAGAAGGAGTTGTTGAGTTTCAGAGAGATTAGTAACAAAGGCTTCTAAAGATAATCATTGGCAGGGAGTTCTTAATGTTTTCATTAATAATCTGGGCAGCAAAATAACACTGTTGATGTGATTTGCTGACAATATAAATTTGGAAGATAACAACAGTACAGAGAAAAATCAGAACTGTGCAGACATATAAATAGATAACCTTAAACTGAACAAAAAACATAAACGCATCAGATATAATAATATAAGAACCACATAAGTAAGGCTCACATACGCCTCTCCCTAGTTTACACTTTTTAACACATCTGTGGGTCTTGGGCTAAGGCTCAGCCCACTCCCTTGGTTAGGGCTAGGAGAGAGACAAATTTTAGAAAGCTGGGAAACCATGGTAATCAAAACAATGTCTAGGCCATTTATACCTGTTTGGGAATAAGGTTCAGTCCAAGACTAGGTCTTGTGCTAGATTTTGGGCTTCGTGTTCAGGGACACAAAGGTTAGAGCCTCTCCCACAATCTGTTTTTAATACGAAGTACCACGGCATTGGGTTTGTGTGAGAAGATTTATGTGGTGGGGAGGGTACAAGGGTGTTTTCTGTGAGAAGCTGCCAGAAGCTTCCCCCATGTCCAGCAGGGCCAATGCCAGCCAGCTCCAGGATGGATTTGCCTCTGGCCAAGGCTGAGCCCATCAGTGATGGTGGGATAACAGATGTAAGAAATGGAAAATCTGTTGTGTAACAGCAGCAGTGGAGAGAGGAGTGAAACCATGTAGAAATGCAGCTCTGCAGACACCAAGGTAGGTGAAGAAGAGGAAGAAGGTGCTTCAGGCACCAGAGCTGAGGTTCCCCTGCAGCCCATGGTGCAGGCCATGGTGAGGCAGCTCTGCCTCTGCAGCCCATGGACGTCCATGGTGAACAGAGATCCACCTGCAGCCCATGGGGAACACGATGCCAGAGCAGGTGGATGCCAAAGGAGTCTGTGACCTGTGGAAAAGCCAAGCCGGAGCAGGTCATGAAGAACTGCAGCCCGTGGGAAGGACTCATGTTCCTGGAGGACTGTCTCCTGTGTGAGACCCCATGCTGGAGCAGGGGAAGTGTGTGAGGAGTTCTCCTGAGGGAGGAGGAGCAGCAGAGACAATGTGTGATGGACAGACCACAATCCATAACCCCCACAGTCTATCCCTCTGCACCACTGTGGGGAGGAGATAGAGAATTTGGGAGTCAGGTTGAGCCCAGGGAGAAGGGAAAGGTGGGGGAAAGGTGTTCTGAAATTTGGGGGTTTTCTCATTATCCTGTTTTGATTTGATTGGCAATAAATTCAAATATTTTCCCCAAATCGAGTCTGTTTTGCCTGTGATAGTAATTGGTGAGTGATTTTCCCTGACATTATCCAAAACCACAAGACTTTCCTTATTTTTTTCCCCTGTCCAGCTGAGAGGGGAGTGATAGAGCAGCTCTGATGGGCACCAGGTGTCCTACCTATAATAGTGAAGTCACTTGTCTGAAAAAGATTGCAGCAGAAGCAGGATGGGTAGAAAAAGCCTCTAATAGCATCCAGGTTAAATGGATTATTGCGTGCACACTGGGGAAATTGAACTAATTAAGAGGTTGCATAGTATGCTGCTAACATTTAACATCTTATAAGGGATCCTCTATACTTATTTTCTTCCAGCACTGCAAACAGAGAAAATGAGGTTTGGAAAGAAAGAAAGATTTTTGAAGAGCCAATTACCAGTGTGCAGAAGGGATAATTTTGGTGGTGACTGTGGAGTGTCCAGCTCATTTGTACACTTCTGTTTTCTGGGTGTCTTGAACACACTATTCAGCTTTAACTCCCCTGGGCTCCCACCTACACTGTATTACAGTAGAAGTGCACCCAAACATGAAGTATTCACCTAATTAATTAGGTTAATTAATAACTTAATTGACTGTCTTGTTAGTAATGTGCTAAATAATGAAGAGCAGTTGATGCTTCATAGATATTAAGGTACAGAATAATATTATTGTTCTACATATTAAGGGTCACAGCATTCTTACTATTAAAAACAGATATTAATACAAATAAATCATGTCATCTAGCTGGTGAGATTGGAAAGAAACAGAATTTGTCCCTCTGCTGAAGGACCCCCTTAATCACTTACAGATAGATTGTGTATCTGCATCTGTTAGCAGAGACCCTTACTCCCTCAGGTATTCCTGGCAGGAGTAGATACAACTGAGAAAGAAAGGGTGTTACAGTGCCTCAGCACCTCTCAGAGGATAAGGAGATGGCTTTTTGATATTACTTGTCTCCTCACTTAACACTTCAGCTGTACCCCTGCATGTATATGGGCAATTCATTGAATAGGCAATTCATCTGGCTGTGAACTTCTGTTGATATGAAAAATTAGCCCTTGGTAATGATGAATATGCTGGGAAAGTCAACACTGCTTGTCAGCTCTCAAAGTTATGTGTACCTCTAGGAAGATTTTCACTAGAACTTCATGGGCACATTCACAAGTATAAGTGAATCGCTAATTTTAATTACTTGTCCCAAAGAATTGGGATGCAGGAGATTTTCAGGTAAAAATTATAATTCAGGACACATTATAATTTTATTTTCTTTTTGGAAATGACTGGACCACTGAATGTGAAATTACAATGAATTGCTTTAAGTTACCTTCAGGACTGGACATATGCTTAAATACTTCAGATTTGGCAATTGAAGAAAGCAAAAGCAGTAGTATGAATTACAGGCATCATTAAGAGTGTTGCCTATAGTGAAATTGAACTGTTCATTAAACTATAGTTCTTAGCCAGTTAGACCTTTAAATATGGTGTATTATAAAAATTACAGCAATTACCATGATAATTAAATGAGTCATCTGTGATTACACTGGAGCTTAATGTTATGCTTAAGGCAAGAGGTGCTCTTTGGGCTTTAAAAGGTTAATTGGCCTTTAGGAAAAAAGAATTAGATGGACATGATGTGGAGGACTAGACGGNCCATGGGGAACACGATGCCAGAGCAGGTGGATGCCAAAGGAGTCTGTGACCTGTGGAAAAGCCAAGCCGGAGCAGGTCATGAAGAACTGCAGCCCGTGGGAAGGACTCATGTTCCTGGAGGACTGTCTCCTGTGTGAGACCCCATGCTGGAGCAGGGGAAGTGTGTGAGGAGTTCTCCTGAGGGAGGAGGAGCAGCAGAGACAATGTGTGATGGACAGACCACAATCCATAACCCCCACAGTCTATCCCTCTGCACCACTGTGGGGAGGAGATAGAGAATTTGGGAGTCAGGTTGAGCCCAGGGAGAAGGGAAAGGTGGGGGAAAGGTGTTCTGAAATTTGGGGGTTTTCTCATTATCCTGTTTTGATTTGATTGGCAATAAATTCAAATATTTTCCCCAAATCGAGTCTGTTTTGCCTGTGATAGTAATTGGTGAGTGATTTTCCCTGACATTATCCAAAACCACAAGACTTTCCTTATTTTTTTCCCCTGTCCAGCTGAGAGGGGAGTGATAGAGCAGCTCTGATGGGCACCAGGTGTCCTACCTATAATAGTGAAGTCACTTGTCTGAAAAAGATTGCAGCAGAAGCAGGATGGGTAGAAAAAGCCTCTAATAGCATCCAGGTTAAATGGATTATTGCGTGCACACTGGGGAAATTGAACTAATTAAGAGGTTGCATAGTATGCTGCTAACATTTAACATCTTATAAGGGATCCTCTATACTTATTTTCTTCCAGCACTGCAAACAGAGAAAATGAGGTTTGGAAAGAAAGAAAGATTTTTGAAGAGCCAATTACCAGTGTGCAGAAGGGATAATTTTGGTGGTGACTGTGGAGTGTCCAGCTCATTTGTACACTTCTGTTTTCTGGGTGTCTTGAACACACTATTCAGCTTTAACTCCCCTGGGCTCCCACCTACACTGTATTACAGTAGAAGTGCACCCAAACATGAAGTATTCACCTAATTAATTAGGTTAATTAATAACTTAATTGACTGTCTTGTTAGTAATGTGCTAAATAATGAAGAGCAGTTGATGCTTCATAGATATTAAGGTACAGAATAATATTATTGTTCTACATATTAAGGGTCACAGCATTCTTACTATTAAAAACAGATATTAATACAAATAAATCATGTCATCTAGCTGGTGAGATTGGAAAGAAACAGAATTTGTCCCTCTGCTGAAGGACCCCCTTAATCACTTACAGATAGATTGTGTATCTGCATCTGTTAGCAGAGACCCTTACTCCCTCAGGTATTCCTGGCAGGAGTAGATACAACTGAGAAAGAAAGGGTGTTACAGTGCCTCAGCACCTCTCAGAGGATAAGGAGATGGCTTTTTGATATTACTTGTCTCCTCACTTAACACTTCAGCTGTACCCCTGCATGTATATGGGCAATTCATTGAATAGGCAATTCATCTGGCTGTGAACTTCTGTTGATATGAAAAATTAGCCCTTGGTAATGATGAATATGCTGGGAAAGTCAACACTGCTTGTCAGCTCTCAAAGTTATGTGTACCTCTAGGAAGATTTTCACTAGAACTTCATGGGCACATTCACAAGTATAAGTGAATCGCTAATTTTAATTACTTGTCCCAAAGAATTGGGATGCAGGAGATTTTCAGGTAAAAATTATAATTCAGGACACATTATAATTTTATTTTCTTTTTGGAAATGACTGGACCACTGAATGTGAAATTACAATGAATTGCTTTAAGTTACCTTCAGGACTGGACATATGCTTAAATACTTCAGATTTGGCAATTGAAGAAAGCAAAAGCAGTAGTATGAATTACAGGCATCATTAAGAGTGTTGCCTATAGTGAAATTGAACTGTTCATTAAACTATAGTTCTTAGCCAGTTAGACCTTTAAATATGGTGTATTATAAAAATTACAGCAATTACCATGATAATTAAATGAGTCATCTGTGATTACACTGGAGCTTAATGTTATGCTTAAGGCAAGAGGTGCTCTTTGGGCTTTAAAAGGTTAATTGGCCTTTAGGAAAAAAGAATTAGATGGACATGATGTGGAGGACTAGACGGTACCTTGCTCCTAAGTAATAAAATGTAGGATAATAGCAACCTTCCCTTTGTGTCTGCATGACCTCTTTGGACTTCTGTGAAGAAATTTTACCTGTAGGCCTAAAAGTTAATTGATTTTAAGACTTTCTGTATTAAGCAAGACAATTGTTCCTCTTTTTTTTTTGTTTCTCAAATTTTCAAGAATTTAAACATTTTATTAATACTGTTATTAAGAAGAGTGTTAACTTTGTTAGTGGACACTCCCGTAGACATCATCCATTATTGACTGGCATGTGAACCTGGGGTATTTTATGTTTTAAGTTAGAAGTAAAACCAAGTGAATAAAACACTGAGCTCTCAGGAAACATTTGATACTAACTAGTACTTCGGAGTGACATAGCACTCCTGCATTATACAGCTTGTACAGGATCAGGCTGCCTGTATTTACAAGGCTTGAAAAGGCTGCAGGAACTGAAACAGCCTTAACAGGACTTTGCACTTATCTGCCAATCAAAGGTAACTGAGAGGTTTCCTTTCATTTCTCTTCCTTCTGATGGTCCATGACTGCTGCAAAAGTGTCATCTCAGTGTTCCATACCCACCACCTATGACATCCTCATATGTTACTTCCAGCTCCTTATTTCTCTTCATCTCTAGCTCCTTACACAGGCAGAGCTAATGCTGGGCCATCCACACGGCTAAAATGACTATGTTACAATTACAGGTATCTTTACCTATGGAACTTTTCTTTCCTTTTTCTGTTTGTCTGCTCATATTTTCTTTTACTCTTTGTTATTTCACCCTACAAATCACATTGAAAAAAGTCTTTGATCTCAACCCAGAATGCAGATGCAAGAGCTAAAAGAATCCTGATTTTTGTCAGAGAGCTCTGTAAGTTTGTAAGCAAATAAAAGACATTAATAAAACTGATTTACATGAGGGACTCCCTTATGCTCGCTGCCCTGGGAGTTGGAAGATGACAAACTCCACTCATTTGCTATTGAATGCCTACTTCAATAAAAATCAAAACCTATTTGAGATGCTCTGTGATATCTCACATTGCCACTAGCCAGTGATCCAGAAAGGCATGGACCTTTCACTGGTTTTCAGCAGCTGTGTTTTACTCAGTCTATTAAGCACCTCTCATCTGTTCCAGAGACAAGTATGTTACTGATAATTTCAGGTAAAAATCTGTGTTAGCTTTTTCCTCATGCACATAGGTGTTTCTCTGATGGCAGAGAAATGCTGTGCTTCTGTGAAGAGACTGGAATTTCCCTAAGAACTCCCTTAGGATAGGACATGCTGCCATACTTCTCAGGGGCAGCTGAATGAGTCTGCTCCAAAATGCAGTCTTTTTCCTACAGAGAGACGTGGGGACAGGGTTAGGGTTTGTAGGATTAGGAATCTTCAGAAATATGAATATGCTTCCCTACCCTGGAAAAGGCTGTGTAAATCTGTATAGTCCAAAGACCCAAATGAGGGCATTCATACTCAAATGACCCCTGAAAAACTTGGAATCTAGACAAAAAACCTCTGCCAAGGGGAACTGATCATTACTCCCACATCTCCCTGTTTTACTTGGGGAATTCTGTTAGACAATGTCCTGATTTTAAGACCAGCTGGAGATGAAACACCATGCACCCATCCAGTGGGATTGTGGAGGAAATTGGAGGATGAGGAGTACATTTGGAGAGATGCAATAACAAAGAGACAGGATGCCCATAGAGTTAGCAACCCTAGACGTCTCACAAATTAATCACCTATTTAGCACCTTCTTTCCCTTCTATGCTTTTTCTGGTTTGTAATTTAAGCAGCTCTTCAGGAAAGACTTCAGATTCACAAAGGCAGGTCACTCAAGGGGATGTCCTCTAGGTTTACTCCCCAGTTTACTCTGAGCCAAATTTATGATGTACACCAGTGTTGTACTATGTTTCCTCCTGGAGTCAAAGAAACCCAAAAAAAACAAAAAACAAAAAACAAAACAAAACAAACAACAACAACAACAACAACAACAAAAGCCAAGAAAGCACAGTCATAGTGGGAGAACATTAGCAAGACAGAGATGTCTGTCATAAGACCTTTTGCAGATACCCCTGGTATCCACAGAATTTGTGGGCTAAGAAAGTGATAGACAGCAGCATTCACATTAGGCACGTTTATGATCAGGAATGTTAGACAAGTGATAAACAACACAAGCATGGGTAATTTAGCATGCACAGCATGAACCAGAACCTCTGGGGAACAATAAAGTTAAACATGAATTTGTTCTCTGCTCTCAAGACGTGCTACAAGTACGCGTGCACAGGATTATGACTATTTTTGCCTGCAGTCTTCAGACCCTTTGTCTTATCTCTCTTAGGATCCCCGATCCTATAGAATCAATGATGATCTGAAACTCCAGCTACGTAGGAGCCAAGAAAAATGTATGACACATAACAGTGGGAGGTCCAAAGATCCACTTCAGCACCTTGATACAAGACTGTATCATGATACAAACATCAGCTATCACTCAGCCCATTTGGAAGTTGCTCACATTTTCTGTTTCCTTGCTTGGCTTTCCTTTTGTTTCCCTGTTACAACCTCTTGAGGTTATATAACCAGTTAATAGATTTGCTGCCTCAGCTTCTGCTGCTTTCTTTCTTTTCTCCATGGATTTCTGGTCTTGGAAACCAACTTGCTGTGCAGTACAGGCTATGGACCCTCTCTAAGCCCCACATCTGATTCTGCTGCCTTGACAGTCACAGAAATATTGCTGTCATGGCTCACAAGGCTGGACTAATGCCAGCTAAATATAGTTTTAATGGGATCGCATTCCCTGGTGACTGAGAAGGCTTAACTGCCATATGGCCTCTTTGGGCTGCTTCTCCAGTAGCGCCACAAAAGTGAATTGCCCTTCCACAAGCTGTAAAAGCAGAGATCAAGAAGTAATATTAAGAGAGAGAATATGAAAGTACAAGGTGTCAGGCAGTTTTATAGGTTAGCATAGGACTCATTCATCATGAAGAATGACTCATTCATCTACCGAAAGAATGGCAGCAAATAAAGGGATAGAAAACATGGATAGCTGTCCTATAGCACATTTCCCTTGTAATGTGGAAGGTTATTTACCTGTGTTTCTTCAGTGTTTTCAAAACTCCGAATAACCAAACCTTTAATGTAACAGAAATTTTCAGAGCAGTTTTCAGAGAGCAAGCTTTGGCAACTTCCAGAGGAATACTGGGGAAAATAATCCTAGCAAGGACCAGGGGTGTCCTGATGAAAGTAGCTATTGACTTTTCATCAAATCATTGAACTGATAATTAAACCAAGTGAGATGAAGAACAAAGTAAGTGGTATCAAAATGTAATCAGTGATAAATGTAAATGTCAATAATCTAATTAGTGCTATTTTTCCTTGAGAGGCAGCAAAAATAAAACCACAGAGGATTACAGTCTAAGATTAAGACTACACTTCAGGATTTCCTGCTGTATTGCAGAAACTCTATCGCAAAAGCAGTTTTACATTCATACCTGTCCTTCCATCATCATGGCTATTTCTCCAAGGGAGACATAGTTTTCCTCTATCAATCCGGAGCTTACAAAGTACTGAGGCTGCTGGACAAACAGACTGGCCTTCATGGACAAAAAGACCTTCATGGCTTAATGCCAATGTTACAGATTTACCCTAAGACTTCACAGACACAGCAATTGAGTACCTTAGTTTTCCTTCTTTGTTGTTTAGAGTCAGTATCCGTACATCAGAGCTCTTGATAACTGATACCTCTGAGGGAAGCACAGGCATTGCCTCAAGAAAGATGTTTTCCCTTGTTGAGGCAGACACACCGACACACCACCATAGCTTAGTGAAGTTACCATTGCCAATGAAAGCACTCCTCCATCAGCCTGTTTCCACCTACATTAGCAATTTTGCTGGCATAAGGATGTGAAACAGAGGACGTGATTTGTTCACACGCCTGTGATGGCAGGATTTAGCACTACTTACATCTCTCAGTTTAAATTGAGGACCTTAGGCCAAAAGCATACAAGTTCTAGCCAGGATAGCAAGTGTTACCTAAGCCAGCATCCTCCCTAGGCAATTTGGTGACACCACCAAATGCTGCTGTCGAATGAAGAGTGGGAATTTTCTGAATTTTAGGAAACCTGTGCGAGCTGCGAGGTTAGGAAAACCCCTACGTGCTGCTGCTCCTCATGGCATCTCCACGAGAGGGCTCTGCTGGCATGCCTACATGGGCCCGGCGCCGTGGGACGGGGCACCTCCCGCAGGATCCCCTGAGCCCTCGGCACTGCCGGCAGTCCCCAGGACAGTCCCTAGTCAACTGTCAGATTGGCTGAAAAAAAATTAAATACACAAAACTTAGATCTGGGAAAGAAAAAGAAAAAGAAAAAG